>PVKZ01000723.1:85000-634833 GCA_004027375.1 Macroglossus sobrinus | reverse complement strand
TTTTGTGGCCCAACATCTGGTCTATCTTTGAGGATGCTCCTTGTGCACTTGAGAATAATGTTTATTTTGCTGTTTTAAAAATATTTAAAAAAATTTTTAACTACAGTTGCAATACACTCTTACAGTAGTTTCAAGTATACAACATAGCGATTAGATATTTATATAACTTACAAAGTGATCGCTCTAATAAATCTGGTACCCATCTGACACCATACAGTTATTACAATATTATTGACTATATTTCTTATGCTATACTTTATGTCCCCATGACTGTTTTGTAACTACCAACTTTTTAATCCCTTCCCTTTTTTTACCCATCCACACAGATGGAAGGAGTTCCATCTGGCAACAAACCAGATATTCTCTGTATCTGTTTTGTTCTATATATGTCCCTATTTTTCCTTTCCCCTTGGGTTTCTAGCTGCCATTTTACTTTGCTTTTTACTATATTTTTCTCACTTTCCTCTTTTTTTATATTTTGTGTATCTCCTCTAGTTTTTTGTTTTGTGGTCATCATGAAGTTTGTATAACACACCTTACAGATAAAATAGTCCTTTTTCTGCTAGTAGTGTCTTATTATTATTATTATTATTTTTTGTCTATACAAGTCCCATTCTTTTTCTTTTCCTTTTATGTTTTTGTTGTCACAAATTATCCCTTTTTAATTTGGGAGATTTTTGAAAACCAATTTGAAGTAACTATAGTTATTTTTAATGTTTTTTTCTTTAACTGTTATGCTACAATTTAGTGTTTAACACCCTATTTTTGAGATAGCTTTCCTATTTTTTGATTTTACTTCTCACTGTATTCAAAGTTTTGTGTACTTTTGCCCTTTTGTTTCAGATAGAAGCACTTATGTGCAATACTTTTTTTTCTCTTACTCAATGTCTGGTGTCCTCAATGGTCTGAACTATCTGTATTCTTAACTCATTGAGAATGTTAGGTTCTGTTTTGGTCTCTTCACTATTGTCTGGAAACTGCATTCAGGTTGTATATTGGGGGCAATTATTGGATTTGTTCTATTTTATTTTCATTCAGTAATCGCAATCATTTGTTGTCCTAAGTATGTCCTAAGTATTAATCAATATACATAGTTCTTGAAGTTGTTAACCAATAAAGTTTACCTCCTCCTTTTAAAAATATTGTTTTCTCCTCTTAGATTTTCAAGTAATATCACCACCATCTTCCCAGTTGCTAAAACCTTGGTGAATGTTTTGAATTCCCTTTTTTAACATACCTTTAGTCCTACCTTTTGCTTTTATCTCTCAATAGCTTTCCAAATTGCCTTTTCTTCTACTTTTGTTTTTCTAAAATTCATTTTCCATAATTCTCAAAACTTCCCACTATATCTAGAATGCAACTAAAATTATTTCTATAAAATGTATATGATTTATGTCAAATCTAGCTTTTGTAATCCACATATGCCAGTCTGTGTCCATATTCCATAATCCCCATCTCACCTTGATGTTTTCTGCCTTAGAATTTTCTGTGAGATAACCCAATATTCCTTGTAACAATTTAGTATTAAATTTAAATATCAGCTCCTCAGATAGAACTTCTCTAATGACCTTATCAAAGTTCTTCTCCATTTCAGCCATTCTTTTCTAGTGTCTAATTTGTCTTACTGTAAGTTTTTATTATTATTTTTTTATTATTGCCTACATTTTCTAGTACAAAGTAATCTCTATGAGGAAAGCAGCATATCTGCTCATTGTTGTATCCCCAGTATGTAAAATGACCCTGGCTCATACACATTTATTTTAAAATTTTAGACATAGACAAATCAGAAAAAGCTTTACTGTCTCGGTGTGTTGAGGGAGAACTGCCTGCCAAAACAACCATGGGACAACTCGCCAAACAAATAAAAATGGATTTTAGTATTTTGGGAAACAGTGAATTTTAAGTATAATTTAATAGAGCAGTACTTTTATATGGTTCAAATAAAATCAGGGTAGTGCATATAGGAGGGAACAACATCAGGTCTCTCCTGGAAAGTCAACTCAAAATTCCACTTTCTTGGACACTGTAATGTGAAGATTGATGGGGGTTCTGAGCCCAGAAACAACATCTGAAGTCCTGATCCTGGGTTTCTAATCAAGATAACTTTTCCTTTTCAAAGTGACCTTGGTCCTCTAGTCAAAAGTGAGGTGTTTCATTCTTACAGATATAATTTAAAAAATAAAACATTTTCTATTCTATGATTTTAGAGAAAAGTATTTTTCAATGAGTTAGAAAGTAATGTTTTCTCAAAGACAAAAAAATAGAGTGGTGGGCATGATGCTATAAACATTTGGAGCTGCAGTGTCTTGGGCAAATAGTTCCCATTAAGATTGCAGCTGGTTTTATGTGTCATAATAGCCAGATGAATGCCTGAGGAGATTTTACTTTCTTTGTCTGAGTTTACTACTATTTACTCAATATGGATGAATAACAGAATGAATATGAAATTCATAAAATTTAGAAATTTCTGGACTGGTACTATACTAGCACTATATAGACCTTAAAATGAAATTTCAACTACATTATAATAATATACATCAAAATATTGAGTGCAATGAAAATGAAAATATGAATAAACTAAATTTTAAAAATTAATTCTGATCCAAAAAATATTGCATAAATTGTATGAGTAGTAATATGTATAACACTTGAGAATATATCATATTATTACATAATATGAGAGTATATATTATATGATATACAATAATATAATTCTAAAACATACAACAATATATTTTATATTATTATATAAATACTAGTCATATAGCTCTAGAAAAATAAGACCTTAAAAAATTTCAACTTAAATAATATAAACATAATATCTGAAAACATAAATAAACTAAAAATTTAAAAATGAATTCTGACCAATAAAATATTGAGTAAATTATATTGGTAGTTAAATATGTAATGATTATATGAAAAATAATCATATAGCTCTATAGGAATTAACATGATAATTAAAACATATATTTAAATATATATTATACATGATATTTGATATGGCTTGCTATGTCATATGAGCAGTAAATGAGCCAAGTGTACAATTAGATATACAAAATTTACTTTTTTTAAGCTTATAAAGGAAAAATAAATACCAAATAACTATTTCATGTATTTATTTCACAAAATCATTTTTTTCTTTTTGTTATTCACTTTGTTATGCTTATGGTATATTTTAATAGAAAAAAGAAATTAAATATTTAAATAAATTAAAAATAAATTGACCAAAAATAATAGACTAAATCTCTAAGAATAGGTGAGAAATTTTTGTTTTTTGTATTTGCTTTCATGTGTACACAGAATTACGTTAGGTAATAGTCTTATGTCTATGTTGTTGCTACTTTCTCTGCAGCGAATATCTTTTGTGCTTTTTTCCTAAAGATTTTGTAGACCAACAAGGGAGTTCAAAGAGCCCAGGTTCATTTTTTTCTTTATTCATTTATATATATTTTATTATTAACTTACTTTCTTCAAAAACAATGATAAGAATAAAACACAAAACGTAACTGCTTATTGGGCCTGAAAACACCTGTAATGCTTTATATATGTTATCTAAAACTCTACAAAATAGTGCTATTTGGCAAATAGTAATACATGATGTAAAGCGTCTGTGGCAGCATATTGCCATAAAGGGAAGAGAAAAGAAAGTTTTTCATTAAATCACCCACATGCATTAATTTAAGAGGAAAAGAAACTTGAGTCCAAATAAATGATACCAACCAAATTTTAAAGGGTTACCATTAAATACAAGCTATCAGTTCCAAACACATTTCTCTTGGTATCATTTTGAATCAGCATTTTGTTTTCAAAATTTGCAAATAATTTAGAAAGGAAACCTCAAACAATGGAATGCTAATAATGAAAAAATAAATACCAGATATCTTTATTTCATATATTTATTTAATAAAATCAATCTTTTTTTTTCCAATCTTAGATTATGAAAACAAAGAGAAGAATCAGACATATATAGACATAGCAGCTTTATCACTGGTGGACAGATTCTAGGGAGACTCAGATTTGAAGAAACAATGCTGATACCTAATAGAGAATCTTAATATTGGATTCATTCAGCCACAGACAGCACCGAACAGACAGCTCTCTCCCATTGGGAAGAGTACTGGACTTTTGCATCATCTGGAGAACAATCAGAGGGAAGAGAAGTCTGGTTTAAAAATATACAGTTTCTAGTTTTGTTTTTATTTAAAAAAATTTTTATTTTGACATTGGTTAATGGAATCCACTAAGTATACAATTAAACAGTAAGTATGCATTGTATTGTGTGTTTTCTGCTCATAGATTTCTTCATGTTACCATACATTTGATCTCTTTTATCCCATCTCCCTCTCCCCTTCCCCCTACCTCTGGTAACCACTCGTCTATTGTCCATGACCATAAGTCTCTGTTTGTCCTGTTTGTTTGTTGCCTTTAGGTTGATATCCCACATATAAGTGATATCATGTGGTTTTCAACTTTTTCAGTCTGGCTTATTTCTCTCAGCATGTTTATCTTGAGGTTCATCCATGTTGTCACAAATGGCAGTATTTCATCTCTTCTAATGGCTGAATAATATTCCACTGTATATATGTACCACAGCTTCTTTAGCCGATCATCTGTTGTATGACACTGTTATACCTGACTTCAAGTCTCCACGCGCACCAAGGAGCCAACACCGATGTAAGAACAAGAGGGAATTTATTTGCAGGCTTGAGCCTGGGCCGAACACAGATACACTGACGCAGCAGTGTGGAAGTGTCGGCCCCGACTTATAGTTTCAAAGGGTAAAACCATAAGCAGGTGAGTACAACAGAGGTGTTACAGGTTTGGTGAGTTTATTTTAACCTTTAAGGGGATTGGTTAAGCTTCGAACTTGGCAGGTGGGACTTATAGATCTCTGATTGGCCAATTGTTGGGTGGGGTGACTTAGTCAGTTGGTGGTTTTTCGTGTTATTCCACTTAAGTTCAAAATGGAGGGTTTGTATCTATGATGGAGTCACTCTGGTTCTACAACACTTTGGTTACTTCCATGTCCTGGCCACTGTGAATACTGCTATGAACACTGGTGTGCAAATATTTTTTTGAATATAGGTTTTTAAGTCTTTGGGATAAATACCGAGTAGAGGGATTGATGGATCCTATGGTAGATCAATTCTTAGATTTTTAGGAAAACTTTGTACTGTTTACCATAGTGGATGTATCAATTTATAGTCCCACCAGCAATGTATTTTTTCATTTTATCAAAATTATATATCAGATTAATCACTTCTAAGGAGAGAAAATAAAGCATGGTTCAATCACATCTCAAGCTTTGTCTGTAATACTAAACTAGGCTGAATCTGTGCAGTTCAACATCAAGCTGTAACAGCCAAGAAACACTGTCTGAAACTTTATTGAGGACATTGCAGACCAGCTAAAGTTGGCACATGCTGCTCCACCTAAGTGAAGAAAAAATAAGCCAGCCATGGATAGAGAATACATTATAGTTATTGCCATAATTAAAATCCCACAGAGTCAAAGACTAATTTTATACAACCAAACTGACCATAGCCAGACAAGGTGGTAGGATAGTAGTCATTTTAAACTGTGGAGATAAAAACAAACAAGCAAATAACCAAAACCAAAACCAATAAAACAAAATTTAAAAACATGGTTTTATTATTGTATCACCAAAGTTTAAAGTCACTTACTTTAGCTATGCCAGAGACTAGTTCTGTTAACTAGTTCTGTTATATTTGCATCTTTAACTTACTATTTAAGATTCCCAGTAGTATTAGCAGGTGGTGGTGTGAAAGTATTCTCAAAAAAATATTTCTCTCTTCTCCAACCCAGTTCTTAATGAATTGAAGGGAAGCCAAAAGAGTCAGTCGATAGGAGCCAAAATACCAGTTTTATTCGCAAAGACTTGTGGGAGAATATGGCTTAGGGGTGTGAGAAGAATGAGGTCTCTACTGTAGAACCCCACATCAGACACGCACACCCAGTGGCAGGTCCCACTGGGACACCTCACACTTTATTCACTCGGTGAAGGAATTGCCTTGACCATCAAGCTCAGGACAGACCATTCTGTCTCCTCTAGCATCCCAGTGCATTTATTCTCTACATCTGGATTTACTCAAAAGTGAGGGAGGGAGGGAGAAGTTTGAAGTTTCTAACTCCAAGTTTGCTAATGACAAAAATCACTGTTCTTGAACTAAGGCAGATTGTATAAAAGAGTACTGAAAAACCAAAAAAAAAAAAAAAAGGCAGAGGAAAGAAGCCTTTTCTTTCTCCTTAGCATGTTTGTTATATGATTAATTTGCTTTGTTAAATAAATGGTAATCTTGTTTTTGACCTGTTACTTGAAACATCACACCCTAAAGTATAATTATTCATTATTGATAAAAAACTATGGAAGTATTTATTCATTAGCAGTTTTTAAAATAGCTTGTAAACACTTTAGACACTTCTATTATATTGAAAAGATGAAACAGTTCCGTATTGTGAGGTCGAAAAAGCAAAAAAAAAATAAGATGCTTTTCTCAGGGAAAATGAAAAACTATTAGAGGAAGCATGGGTCAAAAACACAAAGCCACCAGTTATTAAAAATTATTTATCACTTGAACTTTTAGTAGGAAAATTCCATTTCTTGTAGAGATAAAAGAATTTCAATCAAAGAACTAATGTCTTGAGAATTAGATTTACTTTGAAATCTCAGATGATTGAGCATATTTTTATGCTATTTGAATCAGGAATAACTATATTGGATTTTTTAGATAAAATATATAGAAATAAGGTTTTTTTTTTTTCAGCCACACATCAGGACTTACCTTGTAAGTTGCTGGCTTATATTTTAGCCAAACTACTTGCACTCTTTAAAAATATTGTAACTTGTAATTGATGTTGATTGTGTGTATATGTGTTTATATGTGTAAATTCATATTTTTGTTCATATTTTTCAAATACATCCAATAGCCTCCATTGAATGTCTTACTGGTACTATTTTTTTTGTCTACTTCTTTATCTTCATTGTAGTTTATAATTATTTTTTTTGTATTTCTCTTTATTCATTAAGAACCTCCATAAAATATGATTAATAAGTATCTTTTAATGGGTATTTTTGCATTAGCTTCTAGTAGTAACATAGTTGTAAACATTGCCACTTAAAACTACATACCAAAATTGCAGTGGCTGCTGATAAACCATTGTTTAAACTTTCTAGCCATAAATGTCTATGTTAAGAATAAAAGATCTCATATCAATAATCTACTGTGCCAACTTAAGAAAGGATAAGTAAAATAAGAGCTGATTAAACCCAAAGAAAACAAGAGGAAGAAAATAAAAGATTAAAGAGAAATATTAAATAGAGATTATAAATTAAATAAATAAATTAAATAGAGATTATATAGATATTTTTTCTTTTTTTATTTAAAACTCACATACAGTAAGAATTACATCTTACTTCAAGACAAGGTATATGTGTGTCTTTCCATTTTTATTGAAATACACATTGCAAACATATCAGAATTATACAGATTGACATATATTCACTAAATATATGCACATATACAGCTCCTAATTCAAGAAGCTGAAATTTCAGCATCCTAGAAATCTCCTATCTCAATAAAGATTAAAACTGCCCTGACTTAAATGACATAGGTTAGTTTACCCACTTTCATTTTTTTTGACCCCATTTCTTTACTCTTTACCAGCTGCATCTGCAAACACCAATCTGTTCTGTATTCTCTGTATTTATGAGCTTTGTTTGTTTATCTGATTCCACATATAAAATAGATCATATGGTATTTGTCTCTCTGATTTATTTCACTTAGCATAATGCCCTTAAGTTCCATCTATTTTGTCACAAACGGCAATTCTTTTTATGGCTGAATTATACACACACACACACACTTGTGTGTGTAATGTATATGTATACATATCTCACAATTTCTTTATCCATTTATCCATCCATGAACACCTAGGTGTTTCTATAGTTTTATTTTTTATTTTTTGAGGAACCTTCATACTGTTTTCCATAGTGGCTGAATCAATTTATATTCCTACCAACCGTGTACAAGGCTTTTTTTTTTTTTTTTCTCCACACATCCTTGTCAGAATCTATTTCTTGCTTTTTTTAAAAAAGATCCATTTTTAACAGGAATGAGTTATTATCTCATTGTAGTTTTGTTTTGAACTTCCTTGATTATTAATGATGTTGAGCATTAATTTTCATGTACCTACGGTCATCAGTATGTCTTCTTTGGAAAAATGTCTTTAGATCTACCTATTTTTTAATCAGATTTTTTAAATGTTTTATTAGTTCTTGATAAATTTCGAATATTTATCACTTATCAGATATGTGATTTGTAAATATTATTTTTCATTCACTTAGGTTGCCTTTTCATTTTGCTGATCGTTTTAATTTCTGTGCAGAAACATTTTAATTTGATGACATCCTACTTGTTTATTTTTGTTTTTGTTGCTTTTACACTTGGTGTCAGATTCAAAATATGGCCAAAACCTAGGTCAAGGAGCTTACTGCCTGTGTTTTCTTGTAGGAGGTTTGTGGTTTTAGTTCTTATGTTCTTGCTTTTAATACATTTTGAGTTAATTTTGTGTATGGTGTAAGATAATATCAAGTTTCACTCTTTTGCATGTGGTTGTCCAGTTTTCCCAACAGTATTTATTGAAGAGACCATCCTTTCCTCATTTTATATTCTTGGCTTCCTTATAACAAATTGATCAACCATATAAAAGTGGTTTGATTTCTTGGCTCTCTATTCTGTTCCATTGATCTCTGTTTTTATGCCAATACCACATTGTTTTAATTACTATAGCTTTGTAATATAGTTTAAAATCAGGTAGCATAATGCCTCCAGCTTTGTTTTTCTTTTCTAAAATTGCTTTGACTTTTTTTTGTTGTTGCTGTTGTTTTAGACATATTTTAGGATTCTTTGTTCTACTTTTGTGAAAAATGCCATTGAAATTTTGGTAGGGTTCAAGTGCGTGCGCGCGCACGCGTGTGTGTATCTTTAGTTTCTTTCACTAATATCTTGTAGTTTTTAATGATCAGGTTTTTCACTTCCTTGGCTGAATTTATTTCTAGCTATTTTATTCTCTTGATATAGTTGTAAATGGGATTGTTGTCTTGATTTCTCTGATAGTTATTAGTATATAGAAACAATAGGTTTTTGTGTATTGATTTTATATTATGCAACTTTATCATGTTTGTTCTTATAGTTTTTTGATAGAGTCTTCCTTCTCTTTTTCTTCTGGTATTCATATGACGTGAATGTTGGTATGCTTGATGTCTCAGAAGCCCCTTAAAGTACAGTTTTTTGGATTATTTTTTCTTATTGCTGTTCTGATTGGATGGTCTCCGTTACTTTAGCTGCCAAATTACTGATTTGATCCTCTGCTTCATCTAATCTATTGTTGATTCCCTCTAATGTATTCTTCATTTCAGTTATTCTAGTCTTCATTTCTGACTGGCTCTTTTTTTTTTTTTATCTCCATTTTTATGTTTTAGTTATTTTGTTGAAGATCTCACTGAGTTCATCTTTTTTTCCCTAAATTCATGAGCTTCCTTATAACCAATATTTTGAACTCTGTATCTGATAGATTATCTCTATTTTGTTTATTTTTCTATAATTTAGCTCTAATGTTGATTTAGCTGTGAGAGGAGACAAGCAGAGCATTTACATACTCCACCATCTTCACTGGAAGTCAGAAGATTTTGAGAAGGATTGGCAGTAATTCTTAAAGTTGTCTGGTCCTCGACTTTTATTTCTTGGGAGATCTCTGATTACTGATTCAATCTTCTTACTAGTATAATCTGTTTACATTTTCTATTTCATCATATTTACTTGAATGCTCGCATTTTTTTGTTTGGTTAGTCTAGATGAAGGCTTGTGAATTTTATCTGTTCAAAGCTCCAACTCTTAGTTTCATTGATCTTCTTAATTGTATTTTTAGTCTCTATTTTATTTCTGACCTAATCTTTATTTTCAGTCTTCTACTAACTTTGAGCTCTGTGCTTCTTTTTCTAGTTCTTTAAGGTGTGAAATTAGGCTGTTTTTTGTGACTTATTTTTTTCAGGTAGGCATTTACTGCTAGAATCTTATATCTTAAAACTGCTTTTCTGCATTCTACAATTTTGATATATTTCTATTTTTCATCGTCTCAATGTACTTTTTAATTTCTAATTTTTTTGTTTGTACAGTATCATGTTATTTATACATATTTGTGAACTTTCCAGTTTTATTCTTGTAATTAATTTCTGGCTTTATGCTATTGTTGAAAAAATGCTTGATATGATTTCAGTCTTTTCCAATGTATTAAGACTTAACATATGATGGCTTAACATATGATATATTCTGGAAAATGTTCTGTGTGCACTTCAGAATAACATGTATCCTATTGCGTTTTGGATGAAATGTTTTCTCTGGATGATCTGTCCATTGATGTAAGTGGGGCATTAAAGTCTCTTACTGTATTGTTTCTATTTTCCTCTTTAGGTATGCTAATATTTGCTTTTTTAATTCAAGTTCATATATATTGGGTGCATACATTTTTACAAATAATATACCTTTTTGTATTGATCCCTTTATCATTATGTAATGCCCATCTTTGTCTATTTTGTCTGCTATAAGTAGCTACTTCAGCCATCCTTTTATTTTCATTTATATGAAAATATCTTTTTCTATCCCTTCACTTTCAGCCTGTGTGTCCTTACATCTAAATTAAGACTTAGAGGTAGTATATAGATGAGTCTTTTTCTTTTTACATATTCAGCCACTCTGTGTTTTTTGATTGATGATTTAGTCTATTTACATTTAAAGTAATTATAGGTGTGTATTTATTGGCATTTTGTTAATTTTCTTTCTGGCTATTTTTATAGTTCTTTGTGTCTTCTCTTGTTCTCATTTGTGGCTTGATGACTTTCTTTATTGTATACTTATGGTCCTTACTGATTTTTTTTGTGTATTTACTATAGATTTTGTTTTTGTTACCATGAGACTTTTATCTAACCACTTACATTTTCAACATTCTAAGTTGACAGTAACTTAAGTTCAATTTCATTCTTCACTTCTTTTCATATTTTACATTTCGATGTCACTTACTGTTATTTTGTATAATGTGTAACTAATTTTATCATAATTATTTTTACTACTTTTGTCTTTTAACCTTTATACAAGCTTTATAAGTGATTAATCTACTTCCATTACTATATTGTTCCCTTTTCAGTGAGATTTATTTTTTCATGTTTTCTTGTTACTAACTAGTGCCCTTTCATCAGCTTCAAGAAGTTCTTTTAACATTCCTTGGAATGTAAACATTTCAGTTTAGTGGTGATGAACTCCTTTAGCTTTTGCTGTCTTCAAAATATTTTTCTTTCAATTTGGAATGATAACCTTGCCTGGTAGAGTATTATAGGTTGAAAGTTTTTCTTATAGCACTTGGAATATATGATGTCAGTCATATCTTGTGGTCTAATTATTGTTCCCTTTCTATATAACAAGTTGTTTTTCTATAATTGCTTTTAATATTCTCTTTTAGTCTTTAACTTTTGAATTTTTAATTATAATATGTCCTTGTGTGGGTCTATTGATTTCTTATTTGAAACTCTGGGCTTCCTGGATCTGAATATGTTACCTTCCCTAAGTTAGGAAATTGTTCAGCCATTATTTCTTCAAATGAGATTTTTGCTCTTTTCACTTTTCTTCTTCAGGGAGCCCTTAATTGCAAATGTTAGCTCATTTCATGTTTCTTAAGATGTCTTCACTTTTTTGACCCCACCCCCTATTTTTTGTTTCCCTGATTGGTGAGTTCAACTGCCTTGTCTTTGAGTTGACTAGTCTTGTCTACTACTTTATCTAGTCTTCTGTTGAATCCCTCAAGTGTTTTTTTTTTTCAGTTCAGTTATTACATTACCTTTGTGACTTTTACTTAGTACTTATATTTTCCACCTCTTTGTTAAAGTTCTGTGTTCATTCATTTTTTTTCTCCACTTAATGAGCAATTTATTACTTTGAACTCTTTATCAGGTAAATTACTTATCTCCCTTTCACTAATATTTTTTCTTGAGGTTTTATTTTATTCTTTTAAACATTTTCCTTTGTTTATTTTGCTAGACTCGGATTCTGTACCATAGATGAAACACCCTCTCCCCGTCTTGAAGGAGCGGCCTCATGTAGGAGATGAACCTTGTCCTGATGTATAGCTCCCAGAAGTTGAGGATGTGCCAAGACCTGGCAGTGTCCCTAATGGGTATGGATCTCAGCAACTAGATTCAGTCTGAGTGGAAGTCAGACCCTTGGGCTGCAGCTTTTAAAAGTATGCAAATATATACAGTCTTGTGGGAACACAAGCATAAGCCCTGCTGGCCACTAACACTATGCGATCTGGCAGTGTCCCCTGGAAGGCAGCCACAAAAATAATAGCACATCAAACATAAAAACAAGGGTACCAGGTTTGTGTAAAACTCCCCTCCAGGAGATCTGTGGAGTGCAACAGAGGGAGAAGGAGAAGCTAGAACCTGCCCTTTGAGGTTTCTGGACAGGATCTCAGTCAGCTCCTAGATACATGCTTAAATAGGAGCTAGCCTCTCAGGCCTTAGCCATGATGATATGAGAATAGGCCTCCTTCGTAAAGACAGAATTCCTGGTCTGCTATCTCTTGCTGTGTCCTGAAAATATCTGTTTAAGAACTCTTTTTCCATTGGTTATAATCCTGTGGGGCCCATTTAAAACCGCACTACTGCCAGACTCAGGCAACGTAGGGATGTTCCCTGGCAGAAGCCACAAAAATTGGAGTGCCAGATAAGGGTATGATCTCCTTTCTGAGCAACACTGATTATTACATCGGACTAGCAATGCAAATTCTCCTTGCTTCCAGAACCAAGTGGTCAAGAGGCATCTGACCTGGGTGGTAGACACCAAAATTAAGGCACCCCTCTAGAGCATGGCAAAGGAAACCATGAAGATGGTGGCTGCCACTTTCTGTCTCCAGAGAGTGTCCTAGCAGGCCCCTTGGATGCATATTAAATTTGATGCTTTCCCCACCGGCTGAGCTTTAATATAAGTAGACGAAATCTGGGCACAATCTGCTGCCTCTGAACTGGGTCCTGGGTGGAATGAGTGATCGCGAGAACCATTCCTCAGATTGCTACAGTCTTAGCAGTCTTAGGAGGAGAGCCCTGTTTCAAAGTTATATGTTTTAGGGGCTTATTTAAGGTGCAGGTCTTAAAAGCTTAGTTCCTGATGTGAGGTTTGAATCCTTCACTTGGTAAGAAGCTCCAGGTTTTGAACTGTCTCCTGGTTGTGGGTTGCAGTGCTAGGGATGGAGTTTTTTGAGATGGTGTCTCAGTCTCTCCTATACACTTCAATACTATTTTCTTATTTGTCCAATATGTAGTCATCACTCAGCTAGCCTCTAATGTTTTTAAAGAGGACATTGTTTTATATGTAGCTGTAGACTCAGTGTGTCTATGGGGGAGATGAATTCAGGATCTTCCTACATTGTTGTTTTCAGTATATATATATATATATATATATTTTTGCATCTAGCTTCTTTTACTCAGTATACTGTTTGTGAGATTTATCCACATTGTTTTGTATGGTAAGTTTTTCAATTCATTGCTGTATGATATTTCTTTGTATGCATATGATGTATATTCATTTTATTGTTAATGGACATTTGGATGTATTAGCTATCACAAATAAGGGTGCTGTGAACATTTTAGAGCATTTTCTTAAGTGTGCATGTGTGGAGAGTTGTTTTTTTTTTCCCACATATTTATATAAAATGGGAATGCTGGGTCATAGAGTATGTATATATTTAATTTGAATAGAAATTTTTAACATGTATCAGACCCTGGGTCTTCTCTGCATAAGACCTTTGAATGTTTTCCAATCTATTTACATATACCATACTATAACCTTTTTGCCATAATCTGCAGCTCTGTACGACTGTTTCTACCTATTTCGTCAGCCTCTTCTTGTACTATACTTTCCTTTGACCTATTCTTGTTAGCACCCCCTGAATTCGGGCTTTTGCACATGTCCTTTCTGATTAACTGAGAGATTCACTGCTCCTCCCATAAGCCTCAGTCTTCACAGGCTAAGCTCCTTCTCATCATTCAGATGTTGGCTAAAATGCCGCCTTTCTAGAGAGATCATAGCCATCTGAATAATCTTTATTTTATTGCACATAATTCTAAATGATATCTTCGTAGCACTTATGAGAGAATTGTTTCTGTCTCGTACTGGAATGCTTGCCCACATAGGTGCCAGAGTGGATGTTCCATGATCTCTTTCCCACATCATCCACGCAGAGCTCAAAACTGAACTTTTAAAACTCAGGCCGTTTTCTATCTTCTGTTAAAACTAGCATAATGAGTCCTGAGATTTGGGTTTAGAATAATATGGGTTCAGGTTCTGGTTCTGTCACTTAATAAGTATATGGCCTCGAGTGCACTAGATTTATTTTACTTAAGTTCCTCACCTATAAAATGTTAACATGTAACCTGATTTTTACCCAGGACTTGTTAGTCATTAAAAAATAAAATTATAAAACATCCAATTTCTTTTCTTTCTCACCCCCATAGTTAATGCTCAACATAGCACAGCATTTTAGAGTTTCAGCAGTACTTTGAGCATTGCTCGCACTACAGAAGTTTTGTGACAATCTGTTGTTAAATGCACTAGAACCTCTATTTTTTTTATTTTCATTCACCATATGTAGATAGATAGTTGATCCACCATGCTAATTATGCCCTAATGTCCTAAAGAGATTGTTTGTTAGGCTTGGTTTGATTTGTCCTCTTGATATTACATTAGATATATATTTTTAACAATTCATTGATTTTCACTAAATGCATAGAGTTGTTCAGTCATCACAAAAATTTAGTTTTAAAACTTTTTCATCATCCATGGAGGCTGTTTCCTCATTCCCACTACCCAGCCCCAGACAAACCACTAGTTTCCCTTTCAATTTGTCTTTTCTGAATAGTGAAAAGTCCATGTAATAAGAGTATATATTCTTTTGCAACTTGGCTTAGCCTATTCTGAGATATATTCATATCGTAGCAGTATTTTTATTACAGCATAGTATTCTATTATATGTATATATCTATCATATTTAAGCATTCATTAGTTGATGGGCATTTGAATTATTTTCAATTTTGGCTATTATGAATAATGCTGCTATAAAATCCAATTGTAAGTGGACATATGTTTTTATTTCTCATGGAGAGATTACTAAGAATGGAATCACTATAAGTTTAACTTTTCAAGAAGTTCTCAGACTGCTTACCAGAATGTCTGTAGCATTTTGCCCAGCAATGTCCAGTTTCTCCACATACTCACCAACACTTGGTATTGTCTGTCTTTTTCAATATAGTGATAATAATTAATAGAGATTTATTATTGGATTAATTTCCCTAATAACTAAGGTTGTTCACCTTCTGTACTTATTAGCTATTCACAAGTCTGCCTTCCTTGCTGAAATGTACATTTAAAGTAAGTTTGTCCATTTTAATAAAATGTCTTGTCATTATTGAGCTGTAAGTAATGCATTCTGATGGAAAATTTGCAAATATTTTTTTCCCAGTCTGTGGCTTGTATTTTTATGTATTTAATGTTGTATCTTAGGCCCAAAGTTTTTTTTCTTTTTAAAAGTTGAATTTCAATATATAATTTTTTAAAAAAATTCTAATTTATGCCTTTGGTGTCATATCTGAGCTCTTTTTGCCTAATCCAGTGTCAACAATATTTTTTTTTCTAGGAATCTTATAGTTTTAACTTTTAGCACTAGTATTTCTGTTTCTGTATATTTCTTATTTTTTACAAATAGAATCATATCTTTGAGTAAAAAAAGGTTTGCTTTTCTTCAAGGGAGATCATTTTTAATTATTATTATTTCCTCTCATTGTACTAACTAGAACCTCTAGTACTACGCTGAATGGAAATGCCAAGAGGAAAATCATTGACTATTGACTTGCTCCCAGATTTGACTGAGAGGAAAAGCAGTCTTTCACCATTAAGAATGACATTAGATATAGGTTTTTGCAGAAATGTTTTTCTATTCCATGCCTTTAAGAGTAACTGAGCTATAGCTTTTCTAAAAATGTTCTTATTTCATCTTTTTATTAATGAAAAATTATGGCTCCGGTTATTTGTTGAGTTGGGTGGAGTACACCTGTTATGCACACCTTCAGATGCTATGTTTATCACAGTACTGCCGTGGGTCATTGGTGCAGGCCCTTACTTTATCAGTCTCTGATAGCTAGACTAAGTGACTTTAGTTGTTTAGTATTTATGGGGTGAAAAATTTGATCTGACATGCCAGAAGAAGCAGCCAAGAAAGTGGTGATTTAATACAAGGTGCCAGCCTGTAGGGAGCATGAGTATGATTTATACATTGGAGTTAGTCCCTTGAGGTCTGGAGGCCATAAGCTACCATGAACTACAGAATCTCTATAGACGTAAAGCAGCTCCAGTAGCCAAGGACAGTCTTCCAGAGACAGTATTGGGTGCAGCATATTAGAAGCAAATGCATAGAGAGCTGGGGTGTGAGCCCATAAATTAACAGCATCCTCTACATTAGGTTTTTTATGGTTTGCATTACTATTAGAGATTCTTAAATATCTTTCATCAGTACAGTATATTTAATCTTTTTAAAATTTTGCTGGCTTTAACTGTTCTTCAGAATCTGAATGAGGTATTTTATACATAGTATTTCTATTTTATAGAAAACATTTTGATTATATAATCATTTAAAAAATAGAATATATCCTATTGTGCATAATGGATTGCTAATAAATGAAAGGGGAGATAATGTGTATATCTGTCCCTCTCAACTTTTAAAATTCTCCCTAAAATGACAATGATTAATGTATGTGAAGTTCTAAAGGCAAAGTAGAAAACCTGTAAAAATACATGAGTAATATAAACAGAGCCATAACTGCTAGAATTCAAAAACCCAGTATCATATATATGACTTTGATGGACTCATCACTAGAATGGACATAACTAAACACTTAGTGAGCCTGACTAATATAACAATATAAATTTTCCAAACTTAAATGGAAAAAAATAAAAACAATGTTTAAAAATAGTTGGATGATTTCAAAGGTGTAACATACTTAGTATAAGAGGAGAAAAATAGAGCAGAGTATTTGAAGTGATAATGATTACAAATTCCAAAAATAAGGACAGACAGCAAATCACAGATCAAAGAAGCAAACAACAGTAAACTACATCACGGGTTATTATGTTCAAAGTTTAGAAAACCAAAGACAGAGAAATTCTCAAAAAAATCAGAGAAAATAAAAATGTATGTATCGAGTAACATGGGCTTTTCCACAAAACTATATAATCAAGAAGAGGATGGAAAGAATTGTCCAAAGCATTGAAAAAAAACCCCTAGAATTCTATAAACAGTAAAATTATCCTTTAAAATTGGAGAAATAATTTATTGGCCAATAACAAATTACTGAGGGAATTCATTGCTAGCAGACAATCATATGGAAAAAATATTTTTAAAAGTTCTTGAAACTCAGATCTACATTGAAATGGAAGAGTGTCCAAGGAAAGATAATTTATTATTCTTAATTAACCTAAAAGATAATTTTTTCAATAATTATAATAATATATTAGATGATTATAGCATATGGATACACAAATTGAATAAATAATGTAATCAAGGAAAATAGAGCATTATTTAAAAATATGTCTAAATAAACCATGGAACTTTAAAGTAGATATATTAAGAAAATTTCAAAATGTAAACTAAAAATGAAAATAGAATATTAAAATTTTTGGGATATAGCAAAAGCAGTGCTAAGAGTAAAATTTATATAATATGTATGTTAGAGAACAAAAAATGTAAAATTAATAACCTAAATTACTGTCTAAAGAATCTAGAAAAGAGAAATGTAAGCCTAAAGCATGTAGAATAAATGACAAAAATTAAAAGAGAAATCAATAAAACTAAAATCTG
This sequence comes from Macroglossus sobrinus, assembly GCA_004027375.1. Classification (NCBI taxonomy): domain Eukaryota; kingdom Metazoa; phylum Chordata; class Mammalia; order Chiroptera; family Pteropodidae; genus Macroglossus; species Macroglossus sobrinus. The sequence goes on along the minus strand of PVKZ01000723.1, from coordinate 616,857 downwards.
GCTCTTTGAAAATAAACCTCTAGCCAGCCTGAGAGGAAAAGAAAATTATAAATGAAATGGGTCATTGCTGTTGATCTCATGGTTATTAAAAGTAAAATATAGAATACTGTGTATACATTATAAACTTATTTGATAACAGATGAAATGTACTAATTTCTTGAAAGCTATAAATTGCTAAAACTCACAAAAGGTGAAATAAGTAATCTGAATAGACCAGAAACTATTACATATGCACAGAATGATTCCAAAATAGACATCAAAAAGCAAAAGAGTCAACACAATGCTCAGTAAGGAAAAAAATTGGAGTAGTCACCTTATCCAGTTTTAAGAGCTATTATAAAGCTGCAATAATTAACATAGCATGGTATGGTGAAAGAACAGATAAATCCCTATCAACAGACACACAAATACAGTGCACTAATCTTTGGAAAGGAGTGAAGGCAATTTAATGTAATAAAGAATAGTTTTTCAACATATTTGTATATCTATAAGCAAAAACAAATCTAGGAACAGACTATACATACCACTTACAAAGAATATTACAGACCCAAAAGTAAAATGTAAAACTGTAGAACTTCTAGAAAAAAGAGAAAAATTTATGAGGCATTGCTTTTTAAAATAACTTATTAGATGTAACATTATAAAACATAAAAAACCTAATGTTTATTAGTTTAAAATTTATTACTCTTCAAAAGCACTGTTAATAAGATGAACAAATTAGAGAAAATATTTGCAAAATATGTCTAATAGAGAACTTGTATCTAAATTATACAAAGAATTCTTAAAACTCAACAATAAGAAACCAAAAATCCAATTTATGTGTGCAAGATATCTGAATAGACATTTCACCAGAGAAAATATTCTGCTGCAAATTATTACATGAAAATGTGCTCAAAATCTTTTGTCATTAGGGATTTGCAAAATAGAATAATGTAACATATGTACATCCATGTTAAAATAGCTAAAATTCAAAACCTGAGGATATCAATTGCAGGTAAGCATGTGGCACAAATGAGAACTACCTATTATTCCAATTACATGACATTCTGAAAAAAAGTAAAGGTATAAAAATGGCAAACAGATCAGTGGTTTCCAAGGGTCTATGAGGAAGGAGGGAGGAGTTAAGTGAAGCATGGGGGAAATTTTAGTTTGGTTAAACTACTCTGTATGAAATAGTAATGGTGGTTACATGACATTATGAATTTGTCAATACTAAGTATTTTAGAGCACAAAGATTGGACTTTAATGTATGAAACATTTTAAAACTCCTTTAGGAGATCAAGGGATTCCAGGATGGAATGAAAAATAGGAAAAAAAAAAAACAACAACAACTAATTTCACCATCTTAGAAATGTATTAAACAACATCACTGGAAAAGGAGATTTCTAATCTAAGGACCTTTGGGAATAAGTGTGAGGTGTAAGACTAAAGGCAAAATAAACTGTACAAATGTATCGTATCTAGTTGATAAAGTTTTTTTTCATAAAGTATAGGTTAATAATTCTGATACCACAATACTTGTATACTAAAACTGAAGAGTTAAGTAAATGAATAGAGGATAGGAGAAATCAGTGTTCTCACTTCTGGAACAGGTAGTTACAGATAAGAAAGAGAAAGTTAGAATAATACATGTGGTAAGTGATTAGGGTCAGAGGCATCAATATTAAGTTTAAATTAATGTAGACATAGATAACTATTCAAAAATACTTATAGACCTGAATATATATACAATTATATTGTCCAGGGCATAGCTGAGCTGGGGGGAAGTTGAGATGCCAGGTGTTGTAATTATTGATTAAAAATAACAACCAAAATGAAAAAGTTAAGCTTTTAATATCTTACTGTAATGTTACAAGCAAGAGTCTAAACAGGAGAAAGTGCCAACACCCTCACTCCACCACAATAAATGCTGTGCCAATCGAGGATCAGGAGAGACATGGAGGGACCCTGACCAAAAGTTTCCTGCAGATTTATAGCCCTGGGTGTGGGAAGGAGGTCAGATGTAGGGATAGAAAAGTGAGTTAGAAGTATAAAAGGTACTGAGTATTGAGTCAAAGTGTGGGGAACAGTATATTTAAGGTATTTCCTTTCTCCCCTGATAAGTAGATGCCTAAGAAGACATTGGCTAAGGACCCTAGGTGAAGAAACTAAGGAATAAAGGCATTTTAACTCGCTATTGTTATCTTCTTCTCTCTAGTAGACTAGAAAACCAGTAGCCTTAAATCACAGTAAAAAGCAAAAGCATGACATCATTAAAAGCTGCAAATGGGATAGAGAACTTTTAAAGACCATTTTAACTGTTAGTATCTAACCTATCTGGTAATTCCCTGAAAGCAGCACTAAAAAGGCTTGCCTTTAATTTACCAATTGCCAGATAAATTTTCCTAGTGGGCCTTTGTTGAAAATAATCAGTGGCAACTGTTTAACATTACGGGTATCTAAGGTTATAGGTAACAATGAAGAAAACAGTAGGCTAACAAAAAGTCTTAAATGGAAAAGCTGGGGGTAATTAGATGTCCATAGAGGGCTTTGAATAACTTTGACATATTCCTAGAAGATTATACATAAGTGAAAGTCTGTGTGCTCGGCTAAGAGGTATGCTACAGCCCACATGCAGAAATCCTCAGCAAATAATAGGAGCTTTATTAATCACAAGTATTTAAGGAAATCATTCTAAAACCATTAGCTGTCCACTAAACTAAGCAGAAGTTTCAATGGCAATGCACTTACAAAAAAAAATACATTCTTTACATACTTAATTCAGAAAAGCCACTAAACAAACAAAAGACAAATACTGCGTGGGGATCTGACTTCCAGAATTGCCATATTATGTTATTTAATATATCCATTTTTAAAATACAAAATACACAAAGAAAAAAGAAAGTATAGCCATACAAAAATAATCACTCAATAAAAACTGTCCCTTAAAAACCAGATGTTAGACTTCCTATACAAAGACATTAAATCAGTTTTACCACATATGTTCAAAGAACTTAAGGAAAAAATATCTAAAGTACTAAAGGAAAGTATGAGAATGATGTTTATCAAATATAGAATATTCAGGAAGTGATGAAAATCATAAAAAAGAACCAATAGAAATTCTAGAGTTGACAACTTAAAACTAGCATTTAAAATTTACTAGAAGAATCCCAATACAGTTTCTACTTGACCAAAGAATGGGCAAACTTGAAGACAGTTCAGTTGAGATAATCTCAATTATCTAAGAAACAAAGAGAAAAGAATGAAAAAAAAAAAAAACAAGACCTTCTTAGACTTGTGGCACATCCTGACATGGACTTAATTAATGTCATTTTCAGAAGGAACAGAGACAGAATATTTAAAAAAATAATGAACCAAAATTTAAAAAGTTTGTTGAACATTAATACAGATATTAAAAGCTCAATATACTTCAAATAGAATAAACAAATGTCAGAAGACAAAAAGAAAGATACAACTTATGCACAAGGACTCCACTAAAATGTTAATAGCTTATTTTTCATCAGTAACCATATAATCCAAAAGGTGTTGGGATGATACAGTCAAAGTAATGAATAAAAAAATTTTAATAAAATAATTTTATATTCAGAATAACTATCAAAAACAAAATATTTAGAAATTCTCAGATAAAACAGAATATTATTGCTAGCAGATATGCTTTACAGACAAAATATTAATGAGAATCCTCTAGACTGAAATAACAATAAATAATTGAATGCACTGGAACACTTAACACCAGTAAACTACATAAATGAATGACAGTATGTTATTTTTGTAGATCTTTTTTCTCATTTATGAATTAAATTACAACTACAAAAAGCAGTATTTATAAATCTGTGTGGATTGGCATACACTGTATACATTTTTAATTTAGATGATGATAATAGCACAAAGAAGGAAAATATAATGAAGATAAGGGAATAACATTTTTTGTATACTATTGAAAATATTAGTATTAATTGAAAACTATATAATTTAAGATGTTAATTAATTGTTAGTGTTAATTAAAAACAAGGACAACTATTGAGAAAATAATAAAGATAGTGAATTAAACATCAAGTAAATGAAAATAGTTCTAGAAAAATACTTGATACAAAAAAACCCCTCAGTAATTGAAGAACAGAGGAACAAATAAGATTTAAAACATACAGAAAGCAAATAAAATTGAGGACATAAATCTTACCTCACTGGTAATTATGTTATACTTTAATGGGTTAAACTTTACAACTAAAAGGCAAAAATCTGAAGGAAAGAAAGAAATAAAAAATCTGATAATATTTTGCCTTCAGGAGACACACTTCAGACTCAAAGACACAAATAAATTGAAAATAAATGGTAGAAAAAACATACCATGCAGGAGTAATCAAAAGAAATCTGGTATGGCTAATATCAGACAAAAGAGACTTAGGCATGAAATTTGTTATTAGAGACATAGACATTTTTTAACACTAGAAAGATCAAGTAATTAAAATATGACATAAATATGTATGTATCTAATAATGGATTCCCATAGAACATCAACCAAAACTTATAAAATAGAAGAGAATACATAATTTAGCAATGTTTAGACATTTAAATTCTTCATTTAATGACATTTAAGGATATCTCTTTCAGTTAAGAGGCTAAATGAAGAGATAATGGAACATTGATGATTCCACACAAGGAACACAGGGCAAAATTATTTTGGAAAAGTCACTATACAAATAGCCCTCAACAAGTCATAAAGCAATAGAGAATCTGACATTGACATTACTAGTTAGAGACTATGTTAGCTTGTCTTAACTATGTTCTATGTCCTAGAGGAAATCATAGACAAAGAACTAAAGGAAATTAGGAAAAACATGTATGAATATGTATGCAAGGAATGTTAAAAAAGAGAAATTGTGAAATAGAATTTCTGTACCTGAAAGTACAGAATTCTATAACTGAAAGTAAAATAGCTAAAATGAAAAAATTCACCGGATGAATTCAGTAGTAGATTTGAGCAAACGGAAGAAAGAATTAGGAAAATTGAAGATAAGGTATTCCTAGGAGAAGAGAAATGAATTGAATCTGAGGGACCTGTGGAGCACTATGAAACATACATCATGGGAGTTCCAGAAGAGAAGAAAAGAAAAGAAATAATCTCAGAAAATTCCCAAATTAGACAAAATATATGAATATACACATCCAAAAATCTCATTGTACTCCAAGCATGAAAAATTCAAAAGATACTGACAATAAGATACAGTTTAATTAAGTTTCCAAAAGACAAAACAGAGAACTTTGAAAGCAGTGAGAGAAGTGAATCATATATATAAGGGACAATTAATAAGATTAATAGCTTATTTTTATCAGGAATATAAAGTGCTAAAATTAAAAAAAAAATAACTGTCAACCAAATTATCTGTATCTGGAAAACTTTCCTTCAGGAATGAGCAAATTAAGATATTCTCTAATAAACAAAAGCTAGTTCATTATTAGTCGACCTTACAAAAACATGTTAAATGGAGCCATTTAGGCAGAAATGAAATGATCTAGACAATAATTTAAAGGCATACAAAGAAAGAAAGTTAATAAAGTTAACTGCATAGGTAAATATAAAAGCCACTATTACTGTACATTTAGTTTGTAACTCATCTTTATTTCTTATATGATTTAAAGGTAAATGCATAAAATAATTATAAATCTGTGCTATTATTTACACATAGATGAAAATGAAATCTGTGACAACAAATAATGAACTCTGCCAAATTATTTTAAATATACAAATATTTTGTTTCTATACATAACATCGTCTAACCTCAAACTATGTTATTATGTTTAAGATGTTAATTGCATTTAAGATAATTACTAAAGAGAATAACCAAATAGATACAGAAAAGGGGGGATCAAAATGTTACACAGCAAAAAATTCAATTACCAAAAAAAGGCAGTACAGAAGAAATTGAGGAACAAAAACATACACAATGTATGAAAGCAAAAAGCTATATGATAGAAGTCCTTTCTTAACAGTAATTATTTTAAAAGTAAATGAAATATTTCCAATTAAAAGGTGTAGATTTACAGAATGGATCTAGATATATGGTTCTTCTACATGCTGTTTGTTATTAACTCTAGTTATAAAAAGAGAAAGAAGTAGAAAGACTTGCAACCTATTATGAATCTGTCAGGTTAACACATTAAGTGAAGCAAAGGATGTTGGATGGTGAGCCGAGATTCTAGACTACATGAGGGAGTGAAATAGAGCAGTTTATTACTCACTGGTCCTGAAGGAACTACCCAATTCATCTTGAGGGGCTACATGGAGAGATCAAGAAAGAGTGCAGTCAGAGAGAGACAGGACCTGCTGGGGCATATACTTTTATGAAGATCCATTGGTGCAATTCTTTGGGGTTCCTGGGCTAAAGCTGGATTGGTCAATTTAATCCAAAAGACTAGGGTTGTGGTAAATTACATGGGAATCTTCTTTAAGGAGTACATAAGAGCAAGGCACTAGGAGGCAGGGGAGATTATTGATCCCAAGGGCTGTTAAGGAAGTCATATCAGGGACTTACCTTAGCTTATGACTTAATGGGCTGCTGTCTAGGGCATGCACTTACTTGAGGAAATAAATATCAGTTTAAGGTCACCACTGCAGGCTGCCTGGTCAAGCAAAATGGATGTCTATGAAGTAATGCCATGGGGTACCTTAGCTAAACTCTTGATACAACTCTATTAAAAAATGAACAGAGACCCTGGGTTGAACATTTTCAGAAGAAGATATACAAACAAACAATAAGCTCATAGAAGATGCTCAGCATTATTAGTCATTAGGGAAATAGAAGTCTAAACCTCAGTGTTATACCAATTTAGACCTACTAAGATAGCTGTAATTTAAAAAAATGAAAACTAACAAGCATCGGCAAGGACATAGAAACACTGGAACCCCTATATATTGCTTGTGGAAATATAAAATGGTACAGTTGTTTAGAAAATCAGTTAGAAATTCTTCAAAATGTTTATCATAAAGTTACTGTACAGTCTGGTAATTCTACTAAAAGGAAATAAATATATAGAAACTTGTACACAAATTTTATAGCAGTATTCCTCATAATAGAAATAATTCAAATACCTGTCTACTAATGAATATATAAATAAAACATGGTCTATTTATACAACATTCTATTCAGCCATAAAAATATGTAGGCATCATTAGATACATGCCACAGCAAGAATAATCTTGAGAACATCATGCCAAGTGAAAGAAGCTAAACACAAATGTGGATGTACAATGGCCAGACACTGTATGATTTCATTTATATAAAATCTCCAAAATAGGCAAATCCATAGAGATAAAAAGTAAACTATTGGTTGGGAGGCGGAAGAGAGGGGTATGTAGAGTAACTGCTAATGGATACATTGTTTCATTTGGGAAATTAGATTGTAGTGATAGCTACACAATTTTGGGAAGGTACTAAACCCCACTAAATTGGACATTTAAAAAGGTAAATCTTATGGTATGTGATTATATCTTAATGTAAATAAATACATCATATATGCGAATATATATTTTACATATCTATCTATATATATATATCATAGAATACATATATACACACACATACATATACACACACATATATATACACACACACACGTGTGTGTGTGTGTGTGTGTGTGTGTGTGTGTGTGTGTGTGTGTGTATGAAAAAAGCTAAGTACTTATAAATCTTGTGTGTTATATTCTATTGAGATGGTGCCAACTTCTAGCGGCTGTGTTTCCATCCCATCAGAAAGCTGAGAGAGAGGTTACATCTCTAGAATGACCATTAATGCTTAATATACATCATCAAGATGGTCCTTTTCAATGGAATCTTTGTGTTCTATATTCAGTGATAACTAAGTAGACATAAGAATGATTGCTATTCTGAGATGTTAAGATGGGAAGTACGATTCTCTTTATATCCTTACAAAGCTGATGATGTTTTTGAATGAGAGAAGATATAGAAAAGTGATTTCCTTGTCCCAAAATGCACAAATACCCATTAATTATCTTACTTCTATACAGAGCTCTGAAACTGAATTGAGTTAGAAGTGGATCTTTTTTTTTTTTTAATTCTAAAAGCAAATATCCCTCTAGTCTACTAGAAGAAAATGAGTTTTATTGCTTCTTCTCAGGTATTTTCTTTAAAATTTTTAAAGTATTACATGTACACAAATATAATGCTTAATTTTAGAGATACAATTTATATAAGCTTACAACATAACAATAAATATATAAGGATACAATTAATGAATTAATTTTAGGGAGCATAGAGTCAATAACCTGTCTTCTTGGAATTTTTACAAAAACGTTCAATCTGAATTTCTTTACATTGTTTAACAGACTGGCCATGTTAAAAGAATTCATTTTCAAAATAGTACTTAGTGTTCTAATTTTCCTAATTTAATGTCTAGAAGCTACCCACTTGGAACTATGTAAATACCATATTATTCCATGTTATTATCATTGCTTCATTAATTTTCTACAGGTTAAATGCATTTTAGATCATACTTTCAAGTTTTGTATTATATCAGCAATTTTCTAGCTCTTACTTAATACAAGCAATTTAGTCAAAATGCTGGAAGTGAAATTAGAGTACAATGAGGGAATATATTTTGTATTATTATTAAGTATTTTGCATCTCCCACAGGTTATATGTTCAAGGGTTTCTAAACAATACTACATTAATGCAGCTAATGTTTGGATGCTGTGGCAGGGGAAATAAGACCTTGTAATTGTTATCAAACATCTAGAATTTTCACAGTCTATATCCTTTTCTGAATATTTATTTATCTGAACAACATTGCCCATTCTCTCAGTGGGAAAGCTGCACTATCCTCCAAACTAGTTTCCTGTCTCCATGTGTCCTACAACTCTCCCTATTTGACCCCAGAACTCTTCTCCATTTAGGATTCTGAATCAATTTAAAGATGAAAATGAGATGTTATTCTGCTTCTCAAAATCTTCTAATCATTTCCCATTTCTGAATAACAGTCAAAAAAAATTCCAAGACCTACAAGAATATTTGTTATTTGCATTTCTCCATAATTCTGATTTTGTTAACTTCCCATTGTTTTTAGACATACATTAACCTTTATTACCCCTTGGTGACATTAAGCCCATTCTCACTTTAGTACAGTATGTTGCTATTTCCTCTGCCTAGAATTACCTTTCTCTCTGTTATCTACCTTGAGTACTACATTGTTTTACTCAGGGATATGTTCAAATATCTCATTGACATAGAGGCCATTCTATCCTTAAGAAGTTTTTACATCTCTTCACTTGATTTTTCTTTTCCTTGTGCTGATTTTTTTCTTCAAAATTTCTTCCTCCTCATAATGTGGCTACAGCAATTTCAAGTGTGATATCACTGGAGCCTTATGTCCAGTAGGGAGAGAAAATAGATGCCTTGAGTCTGACTTTCTCTTACACTAAATGATGATGTGAACTGTGGCCAAAGGGGTAGGATGAGTTTATTCCTTTAGGAAAAAAACTGCTTACTTGTGAATTTGAGGATGGGGTAGGTCCATTCATACTGAGTAAGCTGAAAATGAGGGAAAGGCGGTTTTACACAGAAATAAATATATTCTTTTACAGGGATGTGAATAGATTGAAAATAGAAAGAACTAGAAAACAGTGATATATCAGATACTTCGGTAAATCAGTAGTGTGCAGATAGCCTACTAAAATCAATAAATTCTGAATCTCAAATTGTTATGTTTACTAGAGAAATATTGGAAAATCAAGAAAATCAAATAACTCAAAAACCTGGAGATAACTATTAAAATTTTGATACATGTGCACAATATCCAAACATGCTCAAATATGTTTATTTGCCATTTGTATATATTTTGGCTTGTCGGTTCTAAGCAATGTGTGCTACAATTTTACCCTTAAAAAGAAAATGATAATCTCAAGTAATATTAAATTTTGGCACTAAATTTGAAAACTTAAAATTTTCTTACTTTGCTTTCTTAATAAAAAGGATCCTATCTTGTTATTCACTCTTTTTACTACTGATATCAGCCATTTTTTAAGCAATATTTTTCTTATTGTGTGTTTGTATTTTGTCATGAATTACTATCTAACTTAATTTGTTCATCCACCAGAGATTTAAGAAAGTAAAATTATCAAAATTGAAAAGCAGAAATAAACTACTAACAGCTTCTACAGGAAAAGATAGGTGCATTTGCCTACCCCCTCTCCCTTTTGGTGGCACATCAGAGTAGTGATTGTATCAAAAAACAGGCTCAGTTACAGGTAATGATATTGAAAATAATAACAGGAAAGGGAAGTAAGTTTGTCATAGAGACAGTGCTGGCATGGACTAGTCTTCTATTCATAACAGGCCTGGCTGTCATCTGGTTGTTGTTCATGTCTTTTAGTTCTGATTTTCTGATTAGCTGTCATCCTAAACATGACTTCTTTTAAAGACAGAATTATTATTGGATGATAAAAAGTAGTTTATTGTCTTACTGTACCTGTTTTTCTCAAGAAATATATAAGGCAGTTTATAGGAAAAGGAGAAAATGTTTTAATGACTTCTTATACATTTGTTAAGTGATCTGTACTCTTTAAGGGCAGAGGAAATGTGTTATTGCTTTACATAAGGACTGTTACTGTACATTTTTTAATAAGTTTTTTGGTGTAGCTCTCTTCAACTACATAATTAAGGATAGATTCATGTTTTCATATTTGGTAGATGATGAATATTATATTATCAGGGCCAAGAATCTTGAAATGAATGAGTAAATATATTAAGTGTACAGAAGTGGGTCTTTTAATCACATACAATGTTAGAATAGATTGCAGCTAGCTAAAAGATTATAATTTTTCAGTCATCTCTCAATTAAGTAATTTCTTGTGTAACCAAGAAAAGATGCTGCAGTAGTTATGGGTGAAGAGGTTCAGAATGAGTCACCCCAAGACATGCCTCTGTGGTTTGCAGATTATTCTGAGCTAAAAGCAACCAAGACTCTGTGGGCTCAAGAATAATTTCTGCCCCTCCTCTTAATTACCTAGAAGGATTTGAATGAGGGTAATTGCCAATAATAAGAACTTATCAGAGATAACTTTTTTGACCTACCTATGTTGTGGGGCAAACTACTAATTACTGTTCTTCTTATCATCCTGCAATGTCCTACCTCCCCTCTGAAGCCCCAAGGTAATCCTTAGCTCAGAATGTCATATATACCACATTTTCTGTTTGTCTTTGAACTTCTCATGTATGTGAGGTATCTCACTCTTTCATGTGTGTGGTCCCATGTGATCATATATTAAATTTGGTTATTTTCTCTTCTTTATCTCATGCAGATTTAATTATTAAACCAGCTGAAAGAAACTTGAAGGTAGAGAACAGCTTCTCCCTCCCCCACATGGATTATGTTTTCCAGCAATATTTCACTCAAGTGCTGTCAGGTTAAAAGAAAGGTCTTACTGACCTACTGTTAAGATGCAGGAGTAGCAAAATCAAAGCATGTATAAAGCTCGCTCAGAGGATAATCTGAAAGCACTCTCTTCTGGCCTGTCAAATATACTAGTGGTGATGAACTCCCCTGCAGTCTTGCTTACCTTCTTTTAAAAAATTGGCCTTATATACAATTACCTTTTGTTCAATATTCCACTCCCTAAGTTTGCCTTTGATCCCTCTCTAGAAATAAGCAAGAACCTGGCACTGCAAATTTCAAAGTATATGTACAACTGTCAAGAAATCAGTTATTTTATGTTCATCATTTTCCTGTTTGTTATACAGACACTAACTTCTCTAATCTCATGTGCTTGTAAAGTGAATTTAAAAAGAAAGCAACCTGTGTTTATCAGATTTGGAAATTCACTGGAACATATAAGAAATATATATGAAAGAACTTCACTTGTACATCTGCAATTTTAAGATTCCTCTTCTATAATGTAGCAGGAAAAAGAGAAAAAACTTGAGTCAATAAATGTCCTTTTAAAAAAAATAAACACAATACTTCTATGCAGCTGTCAAAGAACATAGAAAACAGAATAAAATCAAGATCATTTTACATGGTAGGAGGCACTGATGACTAAAATATCACCTATGACCTCCTCAAATAATTAGTTTCTACATTTAGATATTTAAAAAATGCATTTTCAAAGGCAAAATAACTACTGTTAAACCATTTTCTTTTATTCAGGGTCTTAGTTGCTTTGTCACATCCATAGAGTGCAGTTAGTGATTTAAATAATTACTCTTTGGAAGACTGGTATGTTAATTTAATTAAAACTTCTCTGCCAATTGTTCTTGTTATTTTGCCATGTCTTACTGCCAGTACTTTCATAAACTGTGGAAGCCATTGAGGAAGGAGCTTACAATTTGCAATGAATTTCTGTTGAAAATGAGAACCATTATAAAACTTTATTTAGCCATTTATCCAAGATGGCAATGTACTATACCCAGATTATAAGCTTGTTGGTTTCAAATCTTCCAGTGATTTAATGCTAACTCTCCTCTTCCAGCTCCATGGTGACCAGATTACATTGCTTTGAAGTAGTAAACATGCTGCTTGACATCTAAATACATGCAGAATGTTTGCCAAAGGCACAGCATCTACTAATGAATTTCAGTGGTATCAGCCAGGAGAATGTCAGTGAAGGCCAAGTACGAGGCTTAAACTTGAGACTCTTGATACTGATCACCAAAAGAACTTGGCTTGAGGCAATGTTTTTAAGCCCCAGATTTTGCAAGTAAATTAGCAAATTAAAGGTGACAATATGAATTGTCTAAAAGTCTTAATAAAGTCAATGTATAGGCAGTAAACCAATCCAGGAATCAGAGAACTTAGATCTACACTAAATTATCCACTGTTAAACTTTGGAGAAAAAATTATTTACAGAGAATTTGACTATTAATATGAAATGAGAGAACAGGACCTACCACAAAATGCAAGTATAGTTAAATATTATTTACAAATGGGAAAACAGGCTTAAAGAAATCTAGCATTTTGCACAAATCAGTAATTGGGTTGTCCAGGATTTAACACCGGGGCCATTAGATGTCATACACAGCCCACAAGCTTAACCTTTTACACATTATATTTGCTCTAAATGGATAATGCAGGGGTCAAGTAATGGTGGTAAAGAAAATTCAAAACAAATAAGTTGTCTCAAATAGGCCTTGTTCTTCCTTTCCTAGAGGGAACCTAATTATCTTTTTATCTTCTCACTGCCCAGGGCCACTCACTCTGGTGCCAGGCTTTGCTCCCTGCTCCAGATTGTCTCTCCACCCACACTAGGCAATGCCATCGAACCTTCTTTCTTCAAGTCAGTAGTAATAGATAACAGTGGATCTATTTTTAAAAAATCTTTGAAAATGTGGGGAAAATGGTAAGCCCAATGCTAAATGGTTGGTAATCATTTCCATTTTAGTGTTTGTTGACATAAAGTTTATCATGAATTCTTTGACTCTCTTCCAGAGAAAAGTAGTCGAACTCTGACTGCTTTCATTCATAGAATATGGAGGAAGTGATGCAGTTCCATCCTTTGGGGGTCAGACTGCTTTTGCTTTCTGTCTCTTAAAGCACACATCCTTAGAGCACAATTCTCACTCAATGAGAAGCCCAAGGTACATGAGGCCACACAGGGGAAAAGCATTTTTCAGCTCTAGCTGAGTTCCAAGCCGAAAAACAAGATCACCTCTCAGCAGTGTGAGTTAGACGTTGAATATCCTGCCATATCAAATTTACTCTAGTCTCAGCTGCTTTTCGACTGCAACCAGTACAGCAGGCATTCAGAACTGCCCAGATGATCCTAAGCAACCCACAGAACATGATAGAAAACATATTCTGTTTTAAGCCATTAAGTTTTGTGGTGTGTTATATAGCAGTGAAACAGGTTCTAATACACCCTGTTATCTGTCCATCACAGCAAATGTAATGTCTTACATCAGCTAAAACATACTTGTACCTAGCCCGTCTCTGGGAGCTATTTAAAATTTGTTACCCAGGATTCCATTCTTATTTGGGCTACAATCATTATCTTGATGTGTTTCAACTATTTTGGATATCTCTTTCTAGAACTTCCATAGCAATTCAAACTTAACCAAATGTTACCACCCTTCGCCATATCCATTTCTTTCTATATTACTTTCTTGGGTCAGTGGAAATAGAATTTGAGAGTAACATATACTGTAAGGATCTATCAATTATTAAAATGTTTTTGATATCTAAGTTCTTTTTTATATTCCTTTAGTATATCTTTTTTATATTTCTTTTCAAATTTCCTTATTTGAAAATTTTCTATTTTATACTTATTAATTAGAGATTTTAGAGTTTCTCTGTCCAATTTAATGCAAAATGTAATGGCATCACTACATTTAGTTGATTAACTGAAGAAAATATTTTTCCTCAATCGTCTGTAAGATGTCAAATAAAAAATGCACAGACAAATCTCTGAAGGTTTAAAACTTAGGAATCAATTTGGTTCTGGGAGCCAATAGATGTCTTTACAGGAAAAAAGCCAAATAAAAAATAATGATAGTAGGAAATACTTAGTACTAAAAATGATCTAGATAGTATCCTAAATATCTTACATGTATTAACTCATTTAATTTTCACAATATTTCTATGAGAATAATATCTATTATCCACTTGAAAGAAAAGGGAATTGAGACATGGGTGAAATAATTTGGATATTATGCACACCTATATCCCTTTAGAATATTAATCTCTGATAAGCATTTGCATTCCATAACAGTTTTCATAAATGTTATGTAATGAAGAAAGGCAGAGCACAGAGATGATAACATCTAAGTCTATTTTAAAACCATCACACGATATAAATATCAAATTTCTCCAAAGCGTAAGATCAACTTGGTCAGGATTTCAAAATCATCTGAAGAGCTAGAAATACTGAAAGCATACTCTGTCTTGGAAGAAGGAATTATATGGGAGCAGCTTCTGTAAAAAGTGAAATAAATAGTATAGAAGGCATGTAGTAGAATGTAAATTAATGATATTGGTTAATTTTTATCATCACTTCCTACTTCTTTCACAAATATATATATAGTTAAAAAAAGATAAATACTAGGATCAAAAATAGTGAATGCAGGTTATAATATCTCTTCATGCTATCCCTCCTCATGTATTTTAATACTTTTATTTTTATTTTATGTATATTTTATATATGCATAAAATAAAATGTAGAAATATTGAGAATTTTTTTTTCAGATTTTTGACTAAACTTGTGAAGTTGAGGACAGTAGGTATGCTTGAGAGAGCAACCCACCCTCTTTGTGTCATCTACTATGTGACACAGAAATAACTCCATCAACTCCTTGACTTCCTTTACCCCAAACTGTTTATGTAATTGCAAGAGAGTGGACAATCGGTATAATGAAAAGACAAATCTACTTAATGCAGGAAATCATTTGAGTGGAGAATCCTTTGACTTTTCCTGTGGCTCTGTTGAGTATGAAAAATGAAAATGAGATTTTTCTTATTATACTTGAAAATTAAGATGTAGGAAGGGTGATTTGATAACAGTGGCTGAAAAAACCTATATAGTGAGATAGAAAGATCCTTTCATACTATTGAGTTCATATTGTTTAATAATGTGTTAAAGTATCACAGAGCAGTTTAAGAATGACAAACAATAGCACATGTGACAACCTAATTCTCTATCCTGTTCCTCAAGCTACATATATTTTTTAAAGCTTCTACTTCAGTTTGAAAATTGGCTCCATAACCTTATGCAATATAATGCCATTACTTCTTAAAATTTTTTAAAAGAGAGTATTGATCCCTGCTATGGAAGATAGAAATTTAACTCATTTGTATTGGCATCTCTATTGCTCACCCCAAATATGTTTGAAAGTTATAATATTTTCATTTTTGTATTTAATGGAAGTATTTCTAAAACTAATGCTCATTTATATCTAAGTCACCTTTGCCCAGATAATTAGTTCTTATGATGAAAGATATCAGCCTGCCCCAGAATCAGCTTATTTCCCAGTGCCTGCAGGCTATAACTTTTAACACTTTAGTTGATTCTTTTGGCATTTTTTTTCTATCTCTAAACTACATGCTTATGTTGTAACAAGAAAAGAAATTCTGAAATATCTCAAATTAAATACAGCAGGCCAGAGGGTGGGAGGATGAGAACAGAGAAGTAAAGTACATCAGCAGCCACAGGCCAAAAACAACAAAGGACTGCCCACATTCCTGGGTGTACATTAAAACTTTGAACCAGCTTCTAGGCAGCTGTTCTAAGAAGAACAACCAACTATCAGACACCAGTGCATCCAGAAGCAACAAGTACTCTTTTCTTACAGACTATTTACTTATCCCAGAACTTTCCTTGCTTCACCCTTCCCCCACCTTATCTATATCCAATGTAAATTCTTTCAAAACTACCTACATCTTTCTTCCCTAAACTCATTGTGTCATAGAACCTTGTCAGTCCCAGGACAGCAGACATGTTTCTCTTCCCCAACAAGCCCTGCTGTTGCTGGTTTCGACTGCATGCTCCAGGATCTGGCCCTTTCTCTGACCAATGTTTGGCCAAATGAACCCTTTCATTCAGTCCAACTTTCGTATTTTAGTCATTATCTAGTTACGTCCATCTGTGAAATGTGTGTTTAGTTTTTTCTGTTACTCTTTCATACCCTCTGGTTCTTCATCCTCTGATCCTCTGAAAGATGATACATTGTAAATTCTGTTAGATCACTCTTCAGTAGTTATATTATTATGATGACATGAATATGTCGAGCAGTCCTTCCTTTTACCTTAGCAAAATTCAGTGACTACCTCTCACATGCTAGGTGATCTAAACATTTGAGGTTTATTAGTAAATGCAAACATATTATTAAAGTGTTTCATCTTATGGCGTCAACATTAAAATAGAAATTTCAAACATAATAAGTAAATTAAAAAGACAATTAGAAGGCAATACATACTACAGCCAAAGTAAAAAGTAGAGCAGGAAAAGAGATATCTGGAATAGCTTGTAGAAAAGGCAGGACACAATCTAAATATTGTGCCAGGCACAATTTAAGACCTGTGTAAAAGTGACATTTCAACAAAGATGTGAATGAAATAGAAGCATTGGCCATGCAGCTTTGTTGGTGAAAGCACTCCAGGAGGAGAAAACAGTGAGCTTAAAGTGCCTTTGGCTGGCACATGTCTAGATTAGATCTGAAGATTCAGCACCTAGGTTAGTAGCAGATGTGAGGGAGGAGATGGATGGCCACATCGTGAAAGGCCTTGTGGACAATTGTACAAACTTTGTTTTTTCCTGAGTGGACTAGGGGAACCATTGCAAGATTGCGATCAGAGAAATTACCAAACTTAAAAAAAAAATCAATCTGGCTTCTCTGTCAAAAATAGAATGTTGGGCAGCAGATGACAGAGTAGAAAAAAACAATGAAAAGATTGCAGCAAGTAAGAGATAATGGTAGAACAAACCCAACGGTAGCAGTTGAGATGGTGAGAAATGTTCAGATCTGGATGTGTTTTGAATGTAAGCAAACAGGATTTCTAAGGGATTGAATGTGAAAAAAGGAAAATGAGTGTTCAAGCATGACATCATGCTTTTTGTGACCAATTAGAAGGACAGTTGCCATCAGATGAGTTAGGGATAGCCTCAGGAACGGCAGATTGAGGTGACAAAGAAAATCAGGAGTTCATTTTACACAGGGTTATCTGAGATGCTGCATAGACAAACTTGCAAAGGCTAAAGCTGAGGCAAAGCTGGTCCTTCAAATGCTGTTTTGGAAGTTCGCAGACTAAATCTTTGAGATTAAAAAAGAATACCAAGCAAAAAGAAGAGAAGAGAAGAGAGAAGAGAAGAGAAGAGAGAAGAGAAGAGAAGAGAAGAGTATCTGAGTATCAATACTTGGGACATTTCAACATTAAAAAAAAAAAAAAAGGCAAGGAAGACCCAAAAAGAAAGTCTGAGTTTCCAAAGAGTAAGAGGTAATCAAGGAAAATGAGCTGTGCTGGACAGAAATATATAGAGGGAGAGAGTGAGAAACTAATTAGTATGCTGCTAGTTTTTGGAAATGTTATGCTTTGTTATGGGTCTGGGCTGATTCACACTGTACTGTGTCTATTATCCTATTTTGGCTCTGAGAACTCTCCCCCTTTATGTTCTCTCATCTCAGTTTCTAGAACTTTTATTTCTTTGTATATTTTGCAGGTGAGCTATCTGATTTTCTTCTCTCTAGTAACTTCCATTTCATTTGTTTTTGTTTTACTTTATTGGAGATTTTGACCCTGTTATATTATTTAATGTCTTAATTTTTTTTTGTCCTCTGAATGTTGCTTTTTATTGCATCCACTTGTTGATTAATGTGTAACTTCTTTTACTGCTCAGAAACTATCTCTTTTAAAGTTATCTTCCTGAATGAAACAGATTTCTATTCTTTCCCTACTGTTTTTTTTTTCCTTTTGTTTGTTACAGTCTCAATATATTAAAGGCTTGTTGTTTTTGTTTTTTTAAAGTAGCATTTTAGTGATCCCTGGGAAATATCTTCGAAAGCAGGGAAATAAAAATACTGTTTAAAAATGCTATACATATAGATGGGGTTTCTTTTCTATGGTCTTTGAGGTACCACCTGGCTGAACCATTTCACTGGAGAAGCCTTAATGTCAGAATTTTTAATCATTTCTTTTGAGCTGGTAAGATTTTACAGCTTGGAAGAATATATGCCTGGCTACCTGCTCTCAAAAATTCTAGAATTATAGCAGGGAATGACATATTTGGGTCCAACATTCATATTTGATATGTAAACTTTACTTTAAACCATACCTGTTATCCATCAGTCCAGGGCCTTTTATTACCATAGTCAGAGAATTATATTCAGCCTATCTAGAAGTGGAACCATCTCCAGGCTGCTTGGAATGGGGCGAGTGAAGTGAGGTACAACTTCCATTCAGATACACTTAACAGTCAGTCTTCCTGTTTTCATATCAAGTTCACCTTCTTTCCAGATTTGTTTGTTATAGCCAATTTCAGAAACTTATGGGAGTTCAAACCCTCACATCAGATCGTTCCTCAGCTTTCCACACAGCTATCTTAATATTTTGCTTTCTCAGGTCTACTAATGCAGAGACTGTTTATGCAGTTTCTTGAACATTGTTAATTTTACATCCCTATTTTCTTTTTAATCTAGTCCTTAAAATTAGTCATTTTATTGTTTTGGGAGGGTTTTGTGAGTTTTTGGTGGTTAATGAGAGCTCAGACTGCCATAATACTCTTGGATATATCTTGTAATATTTGTAACTTTAATATATGATATTCTTGTGTCTTATTTTTTCAACTTCCATGTTACCCAAATTAACAACATCCTTAACTTTACACATTTATATTCTATACTGAAACTATAATACTTTTGTCACACTTCTCAGTTGCCTTATAATATTATAAAACCATAATCCTTACATAATCCAATTTATAATAACTTTATGGTATCCTATTGTTTAATTTCTTTACTTACTATTTTTAAAGTAGCTCTTGGATAGTTGAAGAGAACATTTTTAGCATGAACATCAAATAAATTACTCTTTTTGCATTCAACTAATATCTTAAAGCATTTAAAATTATAATACGGTGACTTTGTGTTCATTTTCTCTCTGGTTGTTTTTGTTACTTATTGAAGGTTCTATTTGCCCTGTCTCTGCAAATAGAAATATGACTAGTATGTCTTTAACACATGATCATATTCACAACAGTTTCAATTGTTACACCTATAGCATAGAATCCCTTTTATTTCTGGAGATATCCACCTGCGAATATGTCATGTTGAACTGCAACTCCCATCTTTCCCTTATCCTTTGCATAATTAGGTATCCAATTCTTTGAACAGAATTCCTCAGTATCTTCATATTATGGTGTTTTACATACATTTTGTTCTGTTTTTGAAATTTCACATCAATTCTTCTTCTAACCCCAGTGATCTTTCTTTCCTGATTATTAATCTTTTTGTGACCTTATTAAGTATTCTAAGGTAAGAAAGCCAGTAGAGTTTATTTAATTTTACTAACCATAAAACATGTAACCTTAGCTACTTCAAAAGGCAGAAGAGACAGAGATTAGACAAAAGCTACTTTTCAGAAATAATCCTATGATCTGACATTTATTGTTAGGACAGCTGGTATAGTCTAGTTCCTATGTCAGGAATAATTTAGTATTTATGTGGCACTTCACATTTTCAAAATGCTCTTCAATCATTAATAAAACATTTCCATGACATTCCTGTCAGAGAGGTCAGTATAACTACCAATAACTAGAACCACTTAATAACAAAATGGTGACAGAGTTACCATAATCTTCTTTGTTTCGTGGTGTTAGTGTTCAAGCATGAACACTAAATATGAGCATTTATTAAATCCACTGACTACATTGCATTGAATTTTATGAATTCACAATATGAATGAATTACTTACTACAAATTATACTGTAAAAAGCTTAAGAAGTTATAATTCCCCTTTGCAAAGCAAGCTGCATTCAATGGAGTCAATTAACAATAAACATATTATAAATGTTCTCTGCAGTAAGGGCTATTATATTAATTCAGAGTAGAGAATTCTAGAATATCTAGTGTTACCCAGAATTAAATAATGTAACAGAGATTAATTAAAGGTTTAAATCATATTTAAGATGGTTGTTTCTCAAGTCAGTTTAATGAAAACATAAGTCAGCATTTTACAAATAATGCAAAATAATAGGTAATATACCCAGATGTTGGTGAACTGAGATAAGATATATCTGGCATCTGCACAGATACCACACAATGAAATTGGTACCAATTCACAAATGATTTTCTAGTGTGTGTTTAGTAGTGTCTTTGTGATTTTTTTTTTCTTTAAATTTATGCTGGCCTCCTAAGAAGCTATCTGGGCTTGTTTTTATTTACAGGATGATAATAACAACATTTCTAAATAGAAACAAAAGTAATCAGAAATATCTTGTTCTTCTCTTGTAATTTTTTTGACAGATTTGTTCATTTTATTCCAGATATCAGTTTTCTTGCCAACGTGATCAGACTCTCAGGTATTTCCTAATATTCACAAGTGCACTTTTTCAATCCTTATATTTTTAATGTTTTTTTTTTTGTTTGTTTGTGATTAGTCTTTCTAGGGTGTTGTTAACTTATTCTTTTAAATGGCCAAATTTGGCTTTTTACGTATTTTCTATATTAAGAGTTAGCTTTTCTTTTTCTAGAAATGGTCAGCTAGAAAATATTTTAGGCTTTTTTGACCATGTGGTCGCCATTACATCTACTCAAATCTTCCATTGTTCCATGAAAGCAACCATATAATACGTAAATAAGTATGGCTGTGCTCTAGTAAAACTTTGTTTAAAAAAATCTTCAGTCTTGTCATGAGTTGAGTAAATATTTGATAATAGGAATACCAGTACTTAGGCGATAAGTGTTTAAAGCATCTCTGGGCAATATGTCATATCATGAACCTCGATTTTTGAAGGAAAAATTTGGCTTTAAGGATGACTACAAATTTTCTGGCATAATGAAAATTATATTTTATAACCTTTTAAAAAATATCTCTTCAAATTACCACTTTTTTTCTCATTTTAATTAGAGTAAAACCAACCTGCTCACTATGGTTTTCAAAATTCTACATGATAATTTCTTTTGACCTTGAGTTAATCTCCATAACCACTTTCCAGTCACACTTACATGGTCTTTATGCCTTGATACAGCCAGTTCATTTCCTTGTCAGGGCATTTGCTCTTTTTTTCCTTCTGACTAGATATTTCTTCCTTCACATGTCTTATGGTGGTGTACAGTAAAAGCTAGGGCCACAGCTCCACCACCAGCCCATTTTTATATTTTATGAACTTGTCACTTAGAGGAGTCATTTGTAATATTTTCCTCCACTTGGATTTTATTTTTTTTGGTAATTATCATGAGATGAAAGAAATAAAAATAGTGGCCAGAAAGCAAATGAACTCCATATCTATAATCACATAAGAAAATAAATTAGAAATTAAAATGATTAATAAAATAATTTCAATATCAAAAAAATAAATTTATATTTTTCAGTTACAATATTCAGTTCTTGAAAAAAGAGGCTATGCTCATGAACCCCAGCAATGAGACCAATAATCTGTGGACTCTAAATGACAGGCCTGTCCATCCACAGATTCTGGCAGCTGGTCTACACATAAACTCTAGCCTGGACTGACTGTTGAAGGACTTTTTCTGCCAAAGCCAATCTGCAAAGACTGTCAATATCTCTCAATAGTTACTTCAAATGTAAGTGGATTAAACTCACCAAATTAAATGGAGTTGAATGGATTAAAAATAAACAAGATTCAACTATACACTGTCTACCAAAGACTCACTTTAGATTAGATGACACACATAGGCTGAAAGTGAATGGATGGAAAATTTATTCCATGTAAATGACAACCAAAAAAATGCAACAGTGGTATACAATTATAATACAATGTAAACTTTAAAAACTCTCAACAAGAGACAAATAAGCATCATATAATGATAAAATGTCAAATCAACAGAAAGATATAAAGGTCAAATCAACAGCAGAGCACTTAAATATATGAAGCAAATATTGAATGAAAAGTTTGAATTGAGGATCATACAGTAATACACTAGTAGGAGACTTCAATATTCTTCTTTTAATAACAGATTATTTAGAGAGAAAATCTGTAAGGAAAAAACATACTTGAACAAGACTATATACCAAATAAACCTAATAGCTATATACTGAATATTTCATTCAAAGATCACAAGCTCAAGCAGAGAAAAAGTCTTTAAAAATTAGTAAGATTAAAAATGTTTTACTTATTTTTTCCAACTACAATAGAAAAAACTAGAAATCAAAATCAAGGGAGGTAAAAAGGAAAACTCAAAAATACATGAAAATTAAACAGTATACTCTTGAACAACCATCATATAAAAAACTCAAAAGAGAAA
This sequence comes from Macroglossus sobrinus, assembly GCA_004027375.1. Lineage (NCBI taxonomy): Eukaryota > Metazoa > Chordata > Mammalia > Chiroptera > Pteropodidae > Macroglossus > Macroglossus sobrinus. The sequence goes on along the minus strand of PVKZ01000723.1, from coordinate 593,939 downwards.
TAAATCTTCAGAAAAATAAAAATGAAAGTACAACATATCAAACTTATGGGATACAACAAAAGAAGTACTGAAAGAGATTTTTATAGCAATAAAAATCTACATTAAAAAAAGATTTCAAATAAATAACCTAACTTTATACCTCAGTGTGTAAAGAAACTAGAAAAAAAAAAAAGAACAGACTAAGCCAAGAGTTAGCAGAAAGAAAGGAATAAAAATTAGAAAATAAATAGATAAAATGGATAATAGAAAAAAGTTGATAAAACTGAGTTGAATTTTGAAATAAAATTACAATTTAAAAACTTACCTTGACTAACCAAGTAAAAAAAGACTAAAATAAAATCAGAAATTGAAGTGGAGATATTGCAACAGATGCCACAGACATAAAAATAAAGTGTGTACAGGAGTACTATGAACAATTATATGGCAACAAACTGAACAACCTGGAAGAAATGGATAAATTCATAGAAACATATAACTTACCAAGACTGAATCAAGAAGAAATAAAAAGCCTAAACAGACCAATAACAAACTAGGAGTGGAATAATTAATCAAAAACCTCCCAGCAAAGCAAAGACCAGGACCAGATGGTTTTATAAGTGAATTCTTTTAAAGAAGAGTTAATACTAATCCTTTTAAAAGTCTTCTAAAAATTGAAGCGGGAACACTCTCAAACTCATTTTATGAGTCCAGCCTCACTCTGATATTAAAGCCAGACATGTATATCACCGGAAAATGAAACTATAGACCAATATCCTTAAATAACACACATGCAAAAATGTTCAACAAAATATTAGGAAACTAAATTCAATATCATATACAAGATTATACACCATGGCCAAGTGGGATATATTCCTAGGATGCAAAGATGGTTCAACATACACAAATTAATGTAATACACTACATTAATGGAATGAGAAATATAAATCAGATAATCAACTTATTGGTGTAGAAAATAATTTGAAAAACTTCAACAAATTTTCATGATAAAAAATCAGCAAGTTATGTATAAAAGAAACTCACCTCAACATAAGAAAAGACATGTATGAAAAACACACAGCTACTATTATACTATGTTGAAAAACTACAAGCTTTTCCTCTAAGATCTAGAACAAGAGAAGGATGCCCACTCTCACCACTTCTAGTCAATATGGTACTGAGAAAAATACCCAGAGTGATTAGGCAAGACAAATAAATAAAAACATCTAAATTAGAAATGAGGAAGTAAAATTACTTCTATTTGCAGATGACATAATTATATATATATATATAATTTCATATATATATAATATATATATATATATTATATATATGAAAACCCAAAAGACTCCAAAATAAAACTAAGAATAAATTAACTTAATAAATATGCAGTATACAAAATCAAAATACAACATCTAATTATATTTCTATGCACTAATGGCAAATTATCTGGTGAAAGAAATTAGAGCAGACACAAGAACTAGAATGATATCTTGTCATTTGCAACAGCATGGGTGATCCTGGAGGACATTATGCTAAGTAAAATAAGATACAGAATGATAAATACTACTTTATGTCACATACATACAGAATCTAAAATAGTCAACTCTTAGAAGCAGAGAGTAAAAAGATGGTTTCCAGAATTTGGGGGGAAAGGTATTGGGAGGCATTAATTAAAGAATGCAAAGTTTCACTTATATAAGATGAAACAGTCCTACAGATCTACTTTATGATGCAGAATCTATAGTTAACAATACTGTACTGTATACTCTAAAATTTCTGAGAGTATATGTTAAATGTTTTTATCACAAAATAATTACAATCATGATCATGAGGAAACTTTTAGAGGTGGTGGATATGTCTATGTCACATATTGTGGTTATGGTTTCATGGTACAACTTTTGTATATGTCATATCTCAATAATTTGGTTTAAACAAATATAAAGAAATGTTTACAATAGAATGACCTCCTTAAAGCTCAGAGAATAATTTGCACATGTACTGACAGTTTTAATATAAATCAAATTCTGTTTCTTCATCTTCATGAACATTAAGCTATTTCTTTGAAAATGATTTAAACACACTTAAAATATCAGGCTTCAGGGTGTGGTGACAGGAACTGCAACTGACAAACCAAATGGAATGGTTTTACACTGTTATATACAGATTCTCCCAGAAAATGGTAAATTGTGAGTGAGGGAGTTATATTTGGAAGTTCTCTAAATCAATATTCATATAGATTACAATATTAAAGGATAAGTAAAATGTTAGTATAATTAGCATGTGCCATGTTACTAATATTAACTAACAGTATAGAAATTAAAACAGTTTTTGCTGTCACCGACATTACCTTGTTGAGAGTTGCTGCAAATGCTGACAACAAAAAGGCGATCACTATTTGGTTTAATCATTGTTTTTAAATTTTGTGCAGACAATGATCCCCAGAGCAAGGCTGCTCCAATCACAGGACTTTGTCCCATTACATTGCATTTGTTATACCATTGAGTAGGACAGCAGCTAAAATCCAGGCTCTGTCATTTACAACAAGACTGTGGGAAAGATATTACTTAACTTTCTACAAATGGGTACATTTTTTCCTCATATGATTTGTGTGAGAATTAAATTTATACACACACACACACATGAGTTTTCCCCTGCCATCCAAAAGTAGAAATTCCTATGAAAGCTTTCAAAAGCAAAGAGTATGCCCTGCTTTCTCAAAGTCTGACTTAGGCAATTTAGCCCTTATGAAAGACCTACTGTCATGCCTCTTTTTTTCATAAAAAGTAAAAAAATCTTTTCAGATTTCTTTTGATTGGCGAAAACAGGTACTAATGTAGGTCCTTCATAAAAGCAAAGTGGCATAACAAACTTTTAGAAAGTGGGAGATACCTCTATGCATTTATATGTGTATAACTATAAAGTATTTATATACATGAATATATGTCTACTCACACATGAATATTTATACAGTTATGCTATATGTGGTTTATACATACAAATACACTCACAGATAATTTGAACTATTTCACCAAACTATATATTATAGTTTCAATTTGTAATCACTCCCATAATTATATACTGCTTTATTTTTTATTTAGCATTTATCTCTGTATGAAATTATATCATTATCATATTATGTCTGTATTATATATTAATCATTATATCATATATAGTTATTTTCTCTCTTTATAGCATATGCACATAAAAGCAATCTATAGCAGTCCTTAGCTGTCATATTGTCTAGAATGATGCTTGACAAGTAGTAGAAACTCAACAATTGTTTCTGAAATTAAGAAGTATATAAAATATATATATTGAATGATACAATAATATAAACACCCAGGCCAACAACTGTACCATTTGCTGCTATGGGAAATATTGGAAAAGGCCCTGATTTTCATGAAGAATAAGAGTTTCATTTTGGACTTGGTTTGTTAAATCTCACTGAGGACTAGATTAAGAAGTTATCAGAGGCGAAGGGGTGAAACTAAGCATGAGTGCTGGTACATTATTTAAAGAGAAAGACATTATAAGGAAATAAGGCATCAGCTGTGTGACAGGCTGATGAGAACTTTAGTAAGGAAAGTTTCCTTTTGATTTAGCAACATGGACGCATCAGTGAGAGTAGCCATGATGGATTTTTAAGGGTGGAAGTCAGTTCAGAAAAGAAAAAAGAGTAATTGATAAAGAAGTAGAATCTGTTCGTAGCAGAATATTTTCTAGAATAGTGAAAGAGAGCCTGTCAAAGGTGAGAAAGGAATTTTTCATAATGTTTTTAATAAGGGAGCTACACTATTCAGTGAGGTAGGAACTGTTCACATGTGCCTATCAGTACTAGAAAAAGTCCAAATTGAGATCTGCCGTAAATATAAAATTCACACCAGATTTTAAAATTCACACTCAATAGGAAAAAAAAATGTAAATTGTTTCTTAAGCATATGTTATATTGACTTCATATTAAGGTAATGAGATTTTTGAATATATTGAGTTAAATATCATGAGTTGTAGATGATTCTTTTAACTTTTAATGTGGTTATATATATGGCTTACATTATATTTTTATTGGACAGGGCCAATGTAGAATATATTTGAATTCCTGACTTGCTTGAGGGAGAGAGAGATAGGAAGGGAAGAGGAAAATGGTTTCTTTAAATTCTCAAGACAAAGAGAAGATAAGATTGCAAACCAGGTTGTTTGAGTATCAACTTTGAGAGCAGGTAGAGAATGCATATAGACATAGGATGGCTTCTTCAAATATTGAGGCAAAGTCAAAAGTTTATACATTCTGTGTGTGATAGATATGCCAGCATTTCAATGATTTTCTTTTACATGGTTTGGATCCAAGATGGCAAACTGTAGTGGACCTACCCTCGTAGTACAGAAAACTCCCTTGCCCTAGTCTTCACACTTGTTATAATCACTTCTCTTAGGTGTGGCTGGCATCTGTGATTTGCTTCCAGTTAATATGACAAAGGTGAAAAGGTTGTGCCAATGTAATTAAATTCCCCACTCAGTTCTATAGGAGTTAATCAGAACTTTTGGAGATTATTTTGTGTTGTACTGTTTTAATCAGGTAAAGGCCCTTAAAAGAGAGGCTGGGACCAACTTGAAGTGAGATGCTGCCTTTTGCTGGCTTGATAAAATAAGCAGTCATGCCAAGGAAGCCCACTTGCCAGAGAACTGTGAGTGGCCTCTAGGGACTTCTAGAAGCTTCTGAGACATGAGAGTGGCCTCCAGCCTAGGACCAGCAGAAAGTCAGTGTCCTCAGTTATACAGTCACAACAAAATGACTCTTTCCAATGACCCAAATTATCTTAGAAGCAGATTCTTTCCTATTGGAGCCTCCACTAGAGAATGTTGTCTGGCCAAGAGCCTGATTATAGACTTTTGAAACCCTGAGCAGAGTAGCCAGTGAAGCCATGTCCAGACTTCTGACTCAGAAGAACTGTGAGATAATAAATACGGGCTTTTTTTTTTTTTTTAACTGCCAAGCTTTTGCTCACCTGTAATGCAACAAAGCTTTGAGGTTTTTTTTTTTTTTTTTAACATAAATAATACCTCACTAAAAAAATGTAATACTGACCACAGATATGTGACAAAGGTATTTGACATAAGATGCAACTATTTCATGCTCTTCTAAAATTGCCCAGTAAAACCTGTATCAATCATATGGTGAGGAAAACTCTTTCTCAGTTCTAGAAGTTGAATCTGATTATGAAGAGGGACAGCTACTTTTTTCCCTTCCTATTTTGTGTCAAATTATAGAATAGCTTAAATTTTAATAGCAAATTTAATTGGAGGGTCTTAGAGTAAAATGCACACACTTTATAAAAGTGCCTGACAGGTTTTGAAAATGGGTGACGGTAAATAATAAACTCATGATGGCAGGTATCTAGTAGGGTGGTGTAGAGCACTGTATTCCTGTCAGAGTTAATATTTTCATTGATGATTCAGAAAAATAAGTAAAGCAGCCCACTAACCATATTTTCACATGAAATTACATTGAAGGAATGTGTGGACAGAAAAGAGAAACAGTGTAAAACAAATAGACTGTGACAAGATCACAGCAAACCCCTCTAGTTGTTGACAGTGTAAAACTTCAATCTAAGAGTTCTTCACACAAATCAGAGTAGAAATGAATGCCAATGGGGTCAGTGATGATTTCATTATTTGGAGCTGAAAAAAAGGAAAGGCATGTGAGAAATATTGGAATGTGTCAAAAAATGATTCATTATTGCGCAAAAAGATAACACAAATATATTCAGAAAGATATAGAAAGGGAACACATCAGTATTTTGTCTAACTTGAAAATGAACTGTGAAATTTGAAACTGTAGATATGCGAACATTAAATGCCCTAACATATGAATTAGGGGGTGAGAAAAAGAAATGCAAAGCCTGACTCAGTCACATTATTTCTCATGTCATGTTATATATAAGCTAAAATAATAATGTTTTAATATTCTGAACAAAGAACTGTTCCTGATAAGTGTACAGAATATTTGGCACAAAGTAGGGTTCTTCTTAAAAGAGGTTCATTGTTGTGTTTGTTCCTATACTTGAAAGCATATATATATATATATTTTTTTTTCCTCCCTAGGAGAGTTAGCATTTTGTATTACATTGTTTTCTCTGTCCTTCATAGGTATTTATAAAACTGTACAATCGCTTTTGCCCTCTTCTCAAAATATTCCTCTATCCCACTTTATATTCTTTGATGGCACAATAGGTAAACTTTATACATGAAGGGTTTAACAAAGGGCATGCGATATGTTTGAAATTAAAAAGAAAGATGCCTGGATTGAGTCAAGCTCTACATTTCCCAGCTAAGCTTCCTTGGGTAAGTGGCTAAATTTCTCTGAACTTCTGCTTCCACAACTGGAAAATGGAAACACTGACACATAATTTGGTCTGTGGGGTGGCTCAAATAAGTTCATGTTATCTGCAAAAGTATTTAATGCATATAAATGGAATATAAAATGTTATGGCAATTACATTTCATTCTATCTAGGTGAAAATAAATAAAGTGCTAGTCATCAGTAGGTGGGCTGACAATTACTATCTCCATACCTATTGCAATCCCATTTTTCATTACTTGCTTCCATCTGCCTTCTATTTTTAGTGTGAGCAAGTTGATTGTTTTCTTGTATTGTCACCTGCTCTCCCTCCATGCATCTAAGATTTGTAGGAAAAAATGGGAGCCCATAAGCAGTTATTGAATTTTCTCCCTTGAGCAAAGGTTTTTAAAAATAAAATTTTGAAAACTGAAGGCCTTTAAAATCATTATGATGGAAATATAAAACCTTCAGTAATATCACATTCTTTCTCTTAGACATAAAATGATGCAATCCAAACTTTTCTGATTTGTAATAGTTATCAAAAAACTCATCTTTGGAATTCAAAATAGGACAATCAAAGCAAGTTTTATGAAACTATAATGTGATAAGTAAAGTTTCTGATTATAGGTACAAGAGGAAATGAGTGGAAAAAAGGAAACAAATCTAGTTCTCTTCTACCCTTTAGGATCTAAGTCCTGTAAGGTGTCTAAATTGGTTTATACAAAGTGATGAAACCAGACTAATTCTAAGATATCCATGCCTTGAATCCTTTGCAGAGGATTCGTTAATCTTATATCTCTCTTGTCCTTTTTACAAACTACCTCTTGGTTAGTATCTATTGACTGTTTTACTTACAGACTGGATGAAAACATTGACATTTTTGAGACAAACAATCCTAGGTTAGGTTAAAGCCACATTGATTTAATAACTGTTTGCTATTCGGCTATTACTTAATATTCTTAAACAGTTGTTTTCCCATTAACAAAATGAAGATATTAATAGCTTTCACTTTTAGATAAACCTTATGCCAATTAAAGGTATAGAGTCTGATGAGGGGCATTAAAAAAAAAAGGCTGGTGATAGCCTTCTCTCTTTAACTACATAGGCTGACCAAATAAACCTATAAATCTAACCTTGCAAAACAATGACATATTTATTAGAAAGCAGTAGGTGATGGGAGAGTACTGAGTCCTGTTCTCAGCATTGGGCTGAATGACCTACTGGTTGGGTGATAGTGTGACATACAAGTTCACTCCTTATTTTCCAGCAAATAGACATTAAAAATAAGTGATTCCAAGGTAGCCAAACCATAGTGCAAGCAAAAATATTGAACTTATCACTAGTCACATAACTCATAAAGAAATATGTCTACTTATAAGGTAATATGTCCACTTTATGAGATTATCTTTGAAAAGAAAATGGGGAAAAGTTGTATGTATTTTTTCCTTGTCTTTTTTCTTTCCTTGATAGGATTTGATAATATTCTGAATATCTATTAAATAATTAGGTATTTTCATAAGGTTTGAACAACCATAACAAGAAAAACCTAACTTAAAAATAATAATAAAATTTTCTTAACATGTAAAGATGGTTACTCTAGTAAAGAAATATAAAGAGTATAAACAAATAAACTTTTTATAAGATAGTGCACCCTTGAGCACTGGAATTTGACTTGTCATTATTTTCCTAAGGTGACCTACTTGGATTAACCTTAATTAAGAACTGTACCCTCATAAAATAGATATTACCTTTATTACTATGCATGGAATGTCAATACTCATACTCCCACTTGCTATTTGTAAAGAAATAATTATCAAAACATATTTATTCTAAAGTTATAAAGAAGCATAAAGCTGGAAGGCATGCTAAGGTCATTTAGTCTTTTTTATATGGTTGTAATTAAAATATCTTAAAAGACTAAAACTCTTTATTTAAAAAACTATAGATTCTACTTTCCCCTTTTTAAGCAATGACAAAACAACAGAAATATTGTGAGCATTAAAGATATTTTTATGGTATATGTTATTTTTCCAAATATTCTTAAAAAGATGTTAATAATCCAAAGTTCTTTCTCATTTTTAATGTTCCAAAATCCTACATAGGCTAGAACTAGTATCACATATTGAAATTAGATAAAATTGCTCTTAATTAAAGCTTCTTATTATTTTCTAAATTTGTTTCAGCCAAAATATTAATATTAGAATTTTTAATAATTTTTAAATGAAGAATTTAAAAATATAACTTTGGTATTACTTATTAGACTGATCATAGTGATTTCAATCTTAATGAAAAAGCACTCTATAATATTTAATTTTGTGTTAACTTGGGATTTAAGAGCATTATTGTCTCTTTAAGAAAAAGTAGTTTTTATTTTTGGGGCACCACAGTTTATTCTTTTCCATGTCCTCCCTTACATATTAAATGCAATTTTTATGTTAAAAACTTTGTTATAATGGGAAAAATAAAATGGCCAGATTTTAGATTAAAACTTATTCTTAAAGATTAAATTATATATAAAGCATCACTAAAGCTGCTTAAAAAAATGAGAGTGACATAATTACTGTGTACAAAAAGACAATAAGGAAAATAAAATTTTTTAATGCAATTTTACATATATGATTTTGTAAAAAGGTTTGGTTTCAGTTAACATAGTTTTTAAAAAAACAAACAAAGAGACTTGTTGGTTTCTGACACTATGAGCAATGGTATCTCATGTCATTATTTGCATTTCCCCAAGGGTAATGATCTTGATAACCTTTCCATGTGTTTTCATTATTTAAGTTATGATAATAGACTTGTAAAACAAAACTATAATAAATTTATTTATTCATTTTTATTTTGAGCATAGAGTCAGTTTTTAAATTCAGCTTCAACAAAGTAGAATGTATGTGCAGTCCTTTCATTTATGACAAGTATCCTCTTAAATCTCTGACAAAATCATGTATAGAACATCACTTTCACTTTGTAGATCATCCCTGCTGCTCTCCCTTCCTAGAACAAACACTGATCTACTTTTTTATTTTAAGACACTTTACAATAACTATCTAAATGCAAGGAATTTTGATTTATGAAATGACCAAAGCAACTTGTCATTTTCTACTACAAAATATTGAAACCCAAGAACTAAACTCAGCCACCACAGACTAAAGAAACTAAAACAAAAGATTTACTTTTCTTGAGTAGAGATTAATTTGTATTTTCTAGAATTTCATATACATGGAATTATACAATATCTATTAATTTGTCTTACTTTACTAACATAATTTATCAGTGTTATAACTGTTTACTTTTTTCAAAAATTGCCAAAAAAATTTTTAAAGTGTTTATACTCTTTTGCATTCCTATCAAGGGTTCCTATCTAGAGAATCTAATTGTTCCATATTCTTATAAATTCTGGGGATTGTTTTGTATTTATAAAAAAGAAACCTAATAATTATAGCATTATGGTTTTAGACTGCATTACTGAAGAATAATTATGTTTAGCATCTATTTGTGATTTTTGTTCATTTGTGTATCTCCTTTTGTGAGCTGTCTGCTCAAATTTTTCTCTTTTTAAAAAAATATTAGGTATTTTGGATTTTTCAACATTGAGTTGAGGATTGTATATATATTTGACATGTCAAATAATAAAATTTCTTTTTTCTAGAAATTTTCTTACCTGGAAACTTAAGGAAAACACATGTAAATTTGTATCATTCCCTTAGAGATGGAAACAAATAAGGGAGTTTACTATTTAAGTCACTATGCAATGACAGTATTTAAAAAATGACAACAAAGCATTATTTAAGTTGACAAGGTAATAATAAAATTCTTATTAAAATAAATTATCAAGAATAATTAAAATATAAGTAGATAGGATTCTTAAAATGAGGATAATAAAACTGTCACGTAATACCAAAATACCCATAGAAAGGAATGTATAGCTTAAAAACAGATGTACTCTGCAGATGGCATGTGGGATATACAACATATTGAGCATTACAAATCAGTAGGAAAAACAGAACATTTGATAAACCACAATAGGATAATTGGTTATCCATGTGACAAATATAATATCCATCTTATGTTAAATGTTTTTTAAATACTTGAATATTAAGAGCAAAATAAGTTAGACAGAATATAAGATAATATATTAAGAAATTTAAGAATTTTTAAAAATTGACCAAAAAGAAAGTCTTCTAAGACTAGCACAAATAGAAAGAAATGCTAAAAGCTCAGAAACAGAACATCAGGTTACTATTTAGCATATATGAAAAATTTACAAAGACTCATAGACAGATTCAAAGTCTAATAGAAGAATGAGTGAAGAATATCTTGTGAATGCAAATTATTTAATAGGGAAACCTATGGCTAACTAAAATATGAAAACATGAAAGTTATTAAATACAAGTTAAGAATAATCACGTCACATCTATGACTATAGTAATATCCCAATAGTCTCTCTCAAATTCAAAGTGTTGACACAGCCTTAAAGAAACAGGGCATTCATAGATCACCTACATTTTGTAGGACCATTTGGTAACATAGTTGAAAGTTCACTGGCCCTACAGCAGAGCAATTACAATTATAAGTAATGAAATGTGCATATGAGCCCAAAGAACCATGGATGATGAAATAGTAGTTGAGTCATATACTTAAAATAATGGCCAATACTTAAAATACTTAAAATAATGGCCAATATCTCTTTGTAGAGAAATAAGCAGTACATTCTCATGTAAGACAACATATGACATTTTGACATTATAATGCAGAAAAAAAATTCTAGATGATCTCTACAATGTATTATGTGAAGTTTATAAATAAATGGAACCCTATTATACATTTAATGAACATATTTTATATATAAATTTATTGAGTTCATGTTTGTTAATACTTATATATATTTATAGTAATAATAATATATAAATGGTCTGGATGAATCCCCAGAAAGATGAGATATGTGGAAATTTATAGAAATAAGGGAAACTAGAAGTGTACTTATCTAAATTCTAAGGGAGTGAAAAAAACTGTAATTGCTAACTTTAATTTTTTTTTTGTTGCAGGCACATAAATGCTAATAATTTTTAAATCTCCATAGTTGGTAAATATCTGCTTAAAATTGACCAGATATGACTTTGTATTTATTTGAATGTTTTATTTGGTAAGATTGGAATTGACATTCAAATGGAAAAAAAAAACTTGTAGACATAGATTTTATAGGAGGAGTTTCATAATGGCCAATGCAATGATGGGAGACATTTTTAGAAACAAATTACTTTGAACTTGACTTGCAAGGTTATAACTACCAGGGAAGGGAATTCAATATTATAAACTAATACACATTATTTTATTTCCTTCTAGACTTTCCTATATTTTAACTGAGTTAAGTAGCCTAAAACTTGGCACTGAAGAACTAGTAAATAAAGATATTTGTTAAATTTAGTAAATGAATAGAAAAACTTTTAACTTGATAACAAGAGAGATAATTTTCATGCTTTCAGAATTCCTCTTTAGGGTGGTTATTACTGGAAGTATATGTTGTTGTTATGGCTGCACTGGAATATTACTTTGCCTCTTCCTGTCCACTACTTTATTTGTTAGAGCTGGTCTCAAAGGGTTAGTTTACTGGTTTAATTGTGTTTCAACGCAATGCTTGTTTTAGTATGTCATTACAGTCTCTAGAACTGATTTTAATCCTAGCTCTGACTTTGATGTCTTTTAGCCAACTTTTCCTATCTCCAAAAATGGGGATAATTACAGGAGCAACTTGATAGGATTACTTGAAGGGTTAAATATATCAAAAGAGTTAATAGGTAAAATCCTTAATGAGTATCTGTCATGCTCAGTAAAAATAAAAAGAATATTATATTTGTGGATTGTGTCTCAATCTGTCTGTATTTCTTTCTGTAATTCCTAATCTCTAATGACTAGAGCAAAGCAAATTTTTTAATCCAACATCCTTTTATTTAATTATATTACTATTACTATAAATAGAGCTATTTTTCCCTTTGGTTGAAATATTTTAGTATTTCTTAGAAATAAATATGACAATGATAAAACAATTTTCTGGGAAAATTATCTCTCCCCTATTGTGTTTTCTAAACCTAAACCTACTGCAAGTTTGAATTCTTGCTGGTATGAATGTGCTTTTCATTCTCAAAGAGCAAGAATATATTATTTCTAAGAATGTCTAACATCAACAAAAACCCTTCCTTTCCTCATACTGAATGATGACATTTCAGAAAGAGGTTAACTTTAAGGACTTGTATAGGGAGCATTTCAGAGAGGAAGATATATGGCAAAATTGTGGAGGCAAAATGGATTAAGGTATTTTCTGCTTTTTACACCTCTGAATTAGCTTGTAACAGATGAACTCATTCACTAAAAAAAGTAGAAAAGCTGATTAAGTTAGAAGGATATTATTGTCTGCATTAGAGAAATACAAAGCTAGACTGGATTTGATGGACTAAGTCCTAAAAGAAGGAACTGTATCAATGTGAGCCTGATATTCTACTCCAGTTTTTCACTTAGGTAATTTGCCAGTTCATAAACCAAATGTTCAAGACACAACAACATGGATTCATATCACCAACACAGCCAACAAAATGCTGAACATAAGAAGCTAGATACAAAATACCAAATAAGATATATAAATTAAAAATTATTCTATGTTGTTAGAAGTTTGAAGAGTAATTATTTTACTAGAGAATGAGGTTTAGCTCATGGGAGGGTGGGTTTATGTGAAAGGAATTTGATATCCTGGTTATGATTAATTTCATTTGCTGATGGTTAGATAAGTGTCTTCCTCATGAAATTCACAGGTCATAAACTTTTCTATATGTCTGTATACATGATACATTAAGTAAATAAGTTACTAGTAATTGAAATTTTATATTTGCCTATGGTTAGAAATCAAATTCTTGGGTCCCAAGTAGTGTTTGCTTCAATCCAAAGATAGTAGAGACACTTAATCACAGTAATCAATAGAAAAACATGTTTACTAATGAGAAAAGAAAATGATCTTTATATTTTGATGGGACAATTAGGAAAGTTAACTTTAATGATCCTTCCCCTCCTTTACCATCTTTTAACAAATATTTCTCATCTACACTGTGCCAGATGCTGTACTTAATTTCTGGGTATCTTACCTTCAAGAACCGTTTTTAGTGAGAGGAGAGGCTTAATTGATAAGATGGGGCTGTGGAGAGGAAGTATATAAGATAGACTTTGAAAATTTAGACAAAGTGTTTATAGAATAAGTAAGGCTATAGTGCTGTATAAGTCAAGGAAATAAAAAAAAAATTGCAAGAGAGAACAATTATTTGACTGAAGGGATGAAGATATTTTCAGTAGAGTGATGAGAAAATGGAGGAGGAGTGTGGGTAGTAAATGGGAGGCAGTCAGCATTCAGAACCTTAAATGGAGAAAATACTTTCAGAAACTTAGATTTGAGCTACAGATGTATTTGTGGTTCTATGGTTCAGATTTTGTAATTGCTTGTCTTTAGATAAAAGTGAATAGAAATGGTAGAGAAGAAAAGGTGACAATATTAAGGGAAAGAAAGATGGGGGTAAGTGGTTGTATAACTTTTGTTGAAATGTTGAATGGAATGGGATTCATAGCCAGGGAGCAGTAGGTGAGGGCAAGACAGGATAGTCTTTTGGTAGGAAGAAAGACTTCTCCTTTTTCATAAGTTAGGAAGAAAAAAAAAAAAAGACTGAGATAGGAAGTTGAGATAATTTGTCTTTGAGATATCATGATACATCAGAAAACATTAACCGGTAAGAAAAAACTGTCTACATGTTTATATAAAAGTGCATCTTAAAAGGATAAATTTTACTTTATATAAATTATACCTTGATAATCCTCCCTTAAAAATAAACTACATTAATTCCTTTTTAGCTTCACCATGTAATGATTTAATAATAATCATTATTTAGCCTAAAAAAATAGAATGTAAAAATTATAAAAGTATTTGTATAAATTTAAAAAATGATAATTTAAGTGATGGTAAGCAGCATGTCATCATTTTTAATGATAATCATTGTGTTTATATCATACTATGTGATGTCCAATTTATGAAAAATTAGACTGGCACCATATATTCTGTTAAAATAATGTTAGTAATGGATATATTTATCATTTTATAAAAAGGACAAATAAACAACAAGCAGTAGCTTTAATACATACTTATTAAATGTAGGATCTACTATATTTTCTTGTGATATGAGTAAGAGAAATATCATTATGTATGTTACTTTCTATAATCAGTTGTATTATTTCAGCTGTGCCTTAAAGATATCAAAAGTCATGTTCTCAGAGTTAGACAGTTTTTAAGATTATTTTATCTATAATAAAATTAATCAAAAATGTCAAAGTTTAGAATGAGATATTGATGAGTCAAAGAATAATCATCTTAATTTAGTAATGAGAGTAATAGGTATAAAGCAAAATAATATATACCTTCGTAGGACTATTAATCACAGCTTTGCAGTATTTTTTTCTGACTGTGAAGAAGCCACTTTTAACATTTTTTTTCCCAAAGAAATTACCTTAGCAGTCTGGGGTAAAGGGTGAGGACATGTTTTATATAGAAATTTTTTAAAAATGAACACATCAGAAGTTATATGAACTACAACATATACATAAATTTATTAAAATAGCTAAGAATTTTTAAAAGTTTTAAAATTTATTTTTTTAAGCACTATCTTGTATATAATGAGTTCTTTTGTTAAGACCATTGTATTAGAAGTCTTTGAGAGGCTAATGTTCCTTTTGTGGAAAGATTGTACCTATATTGTCAGGTCAGGTAGCGGCATTATCTGCTTTTGATACCAAACACCACAGGGGTATATATTAACATTTTAATTGGAAACACACAGTTATTTGATTGTTATAAAAATTTCAAACAAAGATAAGACTTTTTTGATGTTCTATTACCTTAAAATTACTTTCCATCTTACATCTGATATCTTTTGCTGTCTTTCATACCAAATACATCTGAAGACCTCTGATCTATTGCTTTCCTGCATTGCCCAAGTAACAGCAGTTTTAATCATTATTCTTTTTTAAAAAAATAATTTTAAAAAATTGATGGCTTTCAAAAATGTGTATATTTTTATTTTAATTGTATTTTAATTTCAGAAATATTCATTATGTATTTTTGACATAATGTAATATTGATACAATGATCTTAAGATTCCTGAATTCTGGACCCTTACTACTTAAGACAATATCCCTTCTGAGAGTCTCAACAGAGAAAATATCAGATAAGAACAAAGACAAAAAGCAAAGATGCTTGATTATTAACAGATTTTAAGCATTAACTTCACATTTAGCAGACTGTGAATAGGGTGCAGCTACAGCTTAAATGTGATATCTAAATCTCTCTGTGGCTCTAAAGAATAGATCCAATTGAAGAATAAGAGTTCAGACTGACAAGATAACAGGATGGTTGTTTTGTTTGTTTTTGTTTTGTTAAGGCAGAAGGAGGTTCCTGTCTCCTATCTTCAGCATGAAATCCTAGGCTTTTAACATATAGCATAGAAAATAAAATGGAGGCAACTATTTTAACTCTATGAAAGTGATTGTTAGAAAACCAGGACCACAGGTTTTATGGCATTTGATATATCAGTAAATATGTTAAAAAATCACTTTTGGAATAGTTTATATTCTCTATTTAAAAATGATTAGAAAATAAATAAGGTAGGTTGTGATATAAATATAACCAATATTAAGAGAACACACCTAGGACTACACATATAAATTTCCTGTCCTCAATAAATAACATTATTCCATCCTCAAGTTATTCACCATCCCTTTTTTTTTTTTTTTCTTACATGAAGTACTTTTCCTTACTGTGGTTATATTAGCCATAGTAAACTACTATTATCTTTTAGGGATTCAGATCTTCATTAATGGTGAATTCACTTACTATTATTATTTTACCGAATGTCTGATATAACTTAAAAAATTAATGGAACTAATTGTCCTGTGTGTTTGTGTGTACACTGTGTCTTCTTTTAGAGTCATTTTTTCATCACCATGTTTTAGCCTAGTCACCTAGTTCACTGCCACACACATATTTCCTTACAAAATAATTTTTCATATTTAGTCAAAATTGCCAATTATCTGCATTTGTTTAATGATCTCCTGCTATTTTATGTATCAACTGTAGAAGTGAGATGAATGAAAAGCTGTTAAATATTCTGTGGTTTTTAAGGTATCCTTCTTTTGACACAGAAACCTGAAATAATGGTGAATATAACCACAGTAAGGAAAACATTTAAAAGGATTTTACTTGCTATTTGATGTAATATCATGTTATATTACATTTTGACCTGTTTTTATTATTTAAAAAAGAAATACACTTCAAAAATAAGTAAAATATGTTAATTAAAAATAAACATTACATTTATCTAGTACGCAAAGTACTTTGCCAAGAATGAGTTTTCAGTAGTTCAGTATATAACTATAGACTCTTATGAAGAATATTTCAACCTACATAGATTAGTATAAAAATGTTCTTTGCTAAAACTTTTTCATTTGTTATCAGTGCTATCTTTATATAAGTAGCTTAGGAAAATGGACAATTATATTCCATATATTTACAAATAAATAATTCTATACAATAAAAAAATTTTTTCAATGCATCACATACAGATTATTGTGGCTAGACTGTCTTGAGACCTAAATGGGATCATAATCCATGGACCCCATATGATCCTTAATGCAAAATGAAAAATTACATAATTACATTTTTATACGCTATAATGACAATCTAGCTCACTTCATACATATTCATTCATATATATATCACATATATACATATATTTGTGTTTGTGTACATAAATTTTTGTGTATCTGTGGGTGTGATATATGCATGGTATTGGATATGCACAAAACTAATAAATACACACTATATATTTTTTAAAAAATCAAGACATTATACACACATCCAAAATGATAACTACATTTGCTGATGCTACTTATGTTTAAATTTTCTTTTAAATCATCAGCAAAATAATGTGAGTCTGTACTCACAAAATAGGTGGAGCCCCTAATATATAAACATAATTTAACATAGCGCATTGGTTTGCACCATTTAACAAATGGCATGACCATGAATTTGGACTAAGTATGCTTTACAAAGTCTTGAAAAAACACATAACTGTGATGAACTAAAATTATTTCCTAGATAAAAGTTTATAATCAAAAGAATGTCAGGTACATAGGCTTTACTGATTTCCTGAATTTGAGTTAATACTGTATATATGTATCTGGCATTTTCCCAAATTACAGAATTTCTCCTTTTTAAGAAGTTTAATTTATGGGAACACTGAACACACAAAAAATTTATAGAGATGCATATATATTACAGAAAATAGCAACGCCCATCTCCTCGATGATTTGAGTTACACACTGAAATATCCCGCTATGTTGCAATAAACTAACAAACTACAAAAAATTCAGTGGTCTATATAGGAAGTGTTTATTTTTCTCAGTCATGGTTTGTGTAACAACTGGGGTGGCTCTGCCTCAGACTTTAGGGAACTCAACTTGTCTTTAGGCTTTGGGTAAAGTTCTGATGTATCCCACATATGTCCACATTCTTCGTGGTATGTACCCAGAATATGTCATTCTCATGATCGACACAGGAGTAAAAGAGAGCAAGCCAAAATACACGAGAACCAAAACTGCACATTCTGTGGTACAGACGAAGTCAAAGGCAAATCCATAATGTCTGCAAATTTGTACTATACCACAAGGGATATTAAAAGGTGGATTTTTAAAATGTGAACTATGACAAATATTTACACACAAAAAGATTCCCTAATTAAGGACTGTTATGTACAGTTTTTTTTCTGATAAAATTTGAGATATTTGTATCAATAAACTTAATTTAGAATGGTTTTAGATTTACAGAATTATTGTGAGGATAGAACAGAGTGTTCCCATATACCCCATTTCTGGTCTCCCTTATAATTAAAATTTTGTTAGTATGGTATATCTGTCACAGTTAAAATTGATACATTATCATTAAGTTCATGCTTTATAAATGATTACTCAGTTTTTTCCTAATGTTCTATTTCTGTCTCAGGATTCTGTGTAGGATACCACCTTGCATCTAGTAGTCATGTCTCCTTAGGCTCCTCTGGGCCATGGCAGTTTTTCAGATGTTCCTTGTTTTTGATGACCTTGACAGTTTTGAGTTCAGCTATTTTGTACAATGTCTTCCAACTGGGATTTGTCTGTTTTTTGTTTTTTTTTTTCATGATTGGTCTAGGGTTCTGTGTTTTTGGTAGGAAGATTACACAAGTTAAATGCCATTCTTAACACGTTGTATCAGGAGTATATACTATCAATATGATGTCCATTTTGATGCTAACCTTTATCATGTGGCTTGAAGAAGTATTTCACAGGTTTCTCCCCTGTCGAGTAACTCTTTTACCCCTATTTCTCTATTATACTCCTTGGAAAAAAGTAACACAGCCCACACCCAAGGAGTGGGGAATTATTTATACTTCCTACAGGATGGTTTTGCACAAATTCTGCACAGCGAATTTGTCTTTTCTTCTTTATTCATTTCTATATATCAATATGAATGTGTGAACATTTATTTTATACTTATAATCTAACACTATTTTGTTGCTTAAATTTTTTCATTGTTTCTGTTGGCTCCTGTATCACCTTTAAGTTCCCTCATCATTCTGTGTATCACTTCCTTATTTTTGGCATTACAAGATAATCCAGGCTCATCTTGCACACTTTGTCCCAGTCCTAGAATCAGTCATTTCTCCAAAGAGCCTGGTATTGTATGGGAGAATGGTATTATAAACCAAAATCTGACCACTCTGTGTGTTGCTACTGGAGTTTTGTTGATTTGAACTATTTTTAATTATAAAAATACTAGTATTTATAGAAAGTTAGACATTTAAAGACAATACTTACTTGTTAAAGAATACATATTTTCTGCCAATAAATTAGATCTAAGAGTCTAAGAAAACTAACTATAGGTCACTATATACTTAGGAAATTTGTGGGGATAATCTGGTATATATTTCTAGCAAATGTGCATCTTTATGTAGATACACACACACACACCTACAAATATATATGCACATCTATATATGAATATATTATATATTTGTAAATTATACAAATATCTTGTAAATATATTGTATATTTATAGGTATATGTACATGTATGTCCAAAATAAAGTAAGCATTAAAAATATATAGTATATTAATATATAAGTTCTAAAGATAAAAGTTAAAATTATTTCTTCATTGAGCTCTGATCATTCTTTTACATAACAAAAATATATTGGTCATTTTTTTATGCAAATAACTGTAATAGAAGAGGGGCAATCACAAATTTAAATATTTACTCTGAATGATTTCAATCTTTGAAATTTGTTAATTTTTCAACAACCAAGAATATATATAAAATTGTTTTATATGACCTTGAAAAGCATATAAACTCATTTCCATTTTCATTAGCTTTGCCCTATATTTTAACCAACCAATTTCTGGCTTCTCTTACTATCTTTCTGGGCCAAGCCATGATTCTTGGCCTAAAGCAAGAGAGTAAAGTACATTAATTACTGTGAATTTACTTCTGATTCTAACTTAGAATTTTATTCTAATGACTATTCTTTATTCCTTTAGCTCACTATTGCCTTTAAAATGAGATTTTTTTAATTCCCTGTTTTTATTTATTTATTTTTTACTCAGAAGAGATAATCTGTTGTACTCTACTACTAATAGAAAGTGTAAAACAGGCAGTACAATTAAACCATTGCTAGAGGATGTCATACCCAATTTACCAAGTCCAATATATGCCAACATGGAAGATTTACATTAGGGTTCTCTAAAATGGCACTGGACATTATTGTCAGTGCTATCAAAGGGATTTGATATAGATATCATAATCTAGTTTTGTTTGAAGTATATGGACATCATCTATATGTAGTCAAAATCTTATTAGAGAAGAGAGTGATGATCTACTGAGGTTGGAGCACAAAATTTTTTTTATTTATTTATTTATTTATTTATTTATTTATTTATTTATTTATTTATTTATTTATTTAAATTGATCCCACTGTTAACTTGCTATTCATCCTTAAGAAAATCACTACATTTCTCTGAACTTCAATTTTCTCATTTTCAAAACTAGGGAAATGGTTATCCTGACATGAAGTTTAATGGTGTTTAAGATGACTATAGGGAATACTTTGAATAGAGCAGAACTTCACAGTATTCAATGTAGGCTTGTGTCCACACCATAGTGGAGCATACAATGCTAGAGTTTTTAATGCCTGGCTTTTCTTATTTTTTAAATTATATTTTTTATAATATTTAAAACTTTATGAATAAAATATTACTTCAACATTGACAATATAATAAACGAGAACTAGTATTTAAGAGAATAAAATCTTTTATAAATGTAGGGAAATTGTTTTATTTTGTTTCTAATAATTTATCTTTTGAAAATTCAGAGAAAATGTTGTAAATTTACAGGTATTATAAAATTAAACAAAATGATCCCTGTGCTTTCATCTCTAAAATAGTAACATAAAGTAAAATCAATGGCAAAAGTTTTACTTGAGCCTTTTAAGAATGTGGCTATTTCTAATAATAACTCTCACTGTGAATTTATACCAATTGGATATTATAATATACAGAAAGAAAATTTTAAAAACACACACAAAGAGAAAATCCTGAGGAAAGATTTCTGATCTCTTTTTTTTGTTTGGTTAGTTTTTGAGGACAAAGATACATTTCTGTGAGTTAGAAATTACTTGAACTTTACTAGTGTTTTCAAATTTTGTTGCAACTCACCATAAAAATTTTGACAAGCACCATTAATATTCTAAAACCCTAAATTTATTAACAAATATTAGGAGCATAGAGCAGTTATATTGTGTAAGAAGAAATACCATCCAAAAGTTATTAGTTGAAGCTTTATTAAATGTTGCAATATGAAATTATTTTAAGATGATTCTTCTAGGTACAGTATAAATATAATATAGTCTACTGTACTAGAGTATTTGTTATAGATGGAGAAAGATCAACTTTTTTTGAGTATTTGTATGAGGTTATGATAAAGGCAGGAACAGATAGAGAAATAGCAAGATGGGGGCCATGCTTTAGCCTACATTGGTGAGTCAGTTTGGCTATAAGAGGAAGTGATGAGGAATATTTGGGGCTAAGTGTTCAGTAGGAGTCTGGGAAAATTTCAGTTCAGCATCCATTAAATTATAAAAAAAAATATGATCTGGGATAAGTGAAGAAAAATATGACCTTATTTTAGGGACTTAGATAATTATTCTTTGATAACAAGGATATTATTTTATTAAATAACAAAAACATTACTCCAGGGCTGTAGGTAACATTGAATTTCAAAACAAGACTGTGAGGCATTACTGGGAAAGACTGAGAAAAGTGAAAGAAGCACAGTTAAATTTATTTTCAGACTATTTGAAAAAAGTGTGATAGATTGTTTTATATTTTAATAATAAGTACCTGCAGATTGAAAAGTAGACATTGACTTTCCATGGAAAACCCATCTTATCCCACTTACATAGCATTTAAATATTAAAAATTCTCATTGTCAATTTATAGCATAATGTCAAATGTAACATTTAGGGAACTATAATACACTTAGGGAACTATAATACACATAAAAGGTGTATTATAGTTTCCTAAATGTTACATTTGACATTATGCTATAAATTGGCAATAAGAATTTTTCCTAAATGCATGGACAAGCTAAATAAAAGTACAGATTTATTTCTCAGTTATCATTTCATCCAGTTATTTATTATTAGTAAAGACATTCATTTACAAAGCAATCTGTGGGTCATACAAAAAAATATGATGCAGTCCTGTTCTGTGAATTTGAAGTCTAGAATCTCAATACCCAAATTCCATTCTGGGGGGACTCTTTAAGCAGAAATGTCTAAAATCACAACATAGCAAGAAGTATGAAATCTTTCTGATATATACAAATATAAAGAAAACCTAGATATGATGTTGCTAAGATAAAAATCTTTAAAATCTAAAATCAAAACTTGAAAGAGTCAGCATAACTATTAAATCATTCATCAGTAATTCTTTACTACTTGGCCTTTTATCTTTTCACTCTTTTTATAACATAAATATCTTCTCTTTCCTATGTGTTGATCGGCCTCTGCAGGGGTGATTTTTTTGTGGTACAGTGTAAGAACGTGCCAACTTTATGAAACAAGAAGTTGAAACTTAATATCCTACAGAGCATATGATTTATCCAAGACAGCCTACAATTTTTATATAACAGACTTGCAATCAAGAATCAAGGATCGGAGAATGCCATCAATCAGATTGTTACTCTGGCCCCTGGATACCAGTGCAGATCTGTGTGGATACGTGTCACTCTAACTGTTCTGTCAATCTGAAGTGTTTCCATCTAGAGTCGTAATTAGGTTCTACGTTTAGCTTTCTGTTTTCTAACCAAGCTGCTCACATTTATAACCAATAGTTAAAAGCCATTTGAAGGTACCTGTCACAAGATTAGTATTCATAGTTCAATGGAATTGTACTTTCTTAATGACACCTGACAAACTGGGGGGAAAAAAAAGACTGAAATTCTATCTCTGGTGGTGGCAAATAATATAAACACCAGAATTTCCACCCTGATGTATTCTGTGTCTTTATAATCTGTGGGTAATGAGGTATTGCAGATTGCAGTCCTTCTCTGAACCCTGTTTTACAACCCTGTCACCTAATACGGTAGCTAGTTATTTCCTTCATGATGGTAACTGTGCCTCATTTATCTTTGTTTTGTCAGCATCTGGTATATACCATGACAGAAAGTGAGTTCTCTCAAATATTTATAGAATGGAATTGAATCCATACACTTGAAAACAATGACTCCAATGCCCACAAAAGAAATTGCTTTAATTGGCCTGAGTTGTTTAGCAGAAACAAAGAAAGTCATAAAATCTTTTAAAAACAATAAGAGCACCAAATGTGTGGACACAGTATTTATGAAACTCCCTTAGCTGCTATGACAGTTTTTAAATTTTCTTGTTTGCAAGTGACAATAGTCCAGATAAGGAAAAAAAAATAGAGTATATATTTAGTATTGAAAAATTCTACCTTATTTCTTGTGATACAAGATACCCCCAAATGCACAATAGGTAATACCTTGCTTCATAACTAAGGCACAAATCTAAATCATGATCATGAATCTATGTGTTCAGGGTAGTACATGAATTGAGCCAGGCATCTATCATCAACATGTTAATGAGCTTTATTTTCTCTAAAGGCAGGATGAATTGAATGGTGACTTCAGGAAGAACTAATGGATTTCTATAACCTTACTTCATCCTGCCACACACTGTATTTTATTGGCATTCTTGTTACATACTACCTGAAATTAGAGCAGCAAAAAGCTGGACATCATTTTAGCTTTTGTACATACAAATATATTTTTGGTCACTGTTGATAATATGACAAGCATTAGGTTTCAGAGAATTCTTAAAGTCATTTTTAATATTTATTTTATTTGGTGGTTAAAATATTCTAATGATACAGTTGACCCTTAAACAATACAGTAGTGAGGAGCTCCGACTCCCACACAGTTGAAAATCTGCATGTAACTTTTGGCTCTCCCAAAACTCAGTCATCTCTTGGTATCTACAGGGGATTGATTCCAAAATCTGTGGATACTCAAGTCCCTTAAATAAAATAGTATGTAATAATGCATATGTAAAAAACATGAAGGGAGATATCTGTACTGAAAAAAGCATACAAATAAGTGGATCTGCATAGTTTCACACTGTGTTTTTAAGGGTCAACTGTATTTGGGAATTTGGGGTTTCTCAGGAAACTTAAAACTGACCAATAAATGTAAATGTATAGAGAAATTAAATTTAGATGGAATTTAAAGTTTCTACTTTAAGATTCTTCTGAAAATGCTTCAAAAAGGAGCCATAAAATATGAATGTCTCCATTGGAAAAAAAAATCACATCTAAAAAAAAACAAAACAAAAAAGAAAAAAGAAAACAAATCCAAAGAAGTTAAACTTTGAAAGACATAAAGTTTACTAAACATATTCTCAGAACAGTGCCTTCAATACAGTAATTTTTTATTTTAGTTCAAGGGGACTAAAACTAGCTTCATTAGTTTTAGGAGCTTCTGTGTGTGACAGAAACAGAAAAGGGAAAATTTTCATCACAAAGAAAAAAATATTAGTTAAGAATCATGGTGTCACACAATTTAAAATAGAATTAATAGACAGAGATTGTACTTCAACAAGAAATTGTTATGTTTTTACCAAGCCCAGCTACCCCATTTAAAAATCCTTCACATGTTCTTATC
This sequence comes from Macroglossus sobrinus, assembly GCA_004027375.1. NCBI lineage: Eukaryota > Metazoa > Chordata > Mammalia > Chiroptera > Pteropodidae > Macroglossus > Macroglossus sobrinus. Next base: position 569,278 of record PVKZ01000723.1, on the reverse strand, counting down.
ATTAGATAAAATATTTAAATGCATTTATTGACTTATTAGCCTGATAAATATGTCAACTTTTCTTTATGAGCAGTTACATTTTATAATGTATATAAGCGAGAATATATTTTCACATATGTCTAAGAATTTGAAAAGTAAACAGCTGTAAAATACAATTAGTTTTAGAAATAATGCTCTTAAATAATGTTTTCTTTGATCGGGGCTTCACCTGGTCTTTAAAATACAGGACATATCAAATTTTGGACGTGGCTTAAGTATTGTAAGAATAGATTAAAACATGTTTTAATAAATGTAAACTATGAAAGATAATAAATTACAAAATTTGTAACATCGATAAGTGACTAGATCAAATAATGTGAAGAACAATGTTGGAAAGAGTAAAAAATAAAAGTAAATAAAAACAGAAAGCAGAAAGGACTATATTGTGTAAGTTTAAAACCATCTGTAAGTCACTCCTTGCCCTCCACTTATTTCAAGAATCATGAACTTGAAAGTGCCCAGAAGGCTTCTGATTTCTGTGGAGTTCAAAAACAATAACCAAAAAAAAAAAAAAATAGTGTGTGTGTGTGCATGATAAATCCCCTCAGAGTTTATCATAACTGAACCAGCTAAAGATTCCAACAGCTCCAGTCAGCAGCCCCTGGAGGAGCTGGAAGAGGAGTTCATATTATGGACAAGATCAGTAGCTCGCGGTTTCACTTGAAGTGTAGCTTCTACCTTTGATTTGGGTTAAGCAAAGAACCTCAAGTCTTAAAATAGCTAGAGTCAAAATTAGATATAGAGACAGAGACAAGGGAGGAATAGACCCAAGGCAGAGGAAAGTGAAAGGGAGAGAATGATTAAATGCAAAAGAACAAGGGGATGCAATGTGGTACTGTCCAGTGAGGTAGCCATTAGTCACATGTAGTTATTTAAATTTGTTCATTGAAATTAAATAAAATTAAAAGCTTAGCTCCTCAGCCATGCTAGCCTCATTTCAAGTGCTCAGCAAAGCTGAGTTGCTACCATATTGGACAGTGCAGATGGAGAACATTTCATTATCAGAAGGAGTTCTGGTTCAAAGGGCTGATATAAAAAAAAAAAAAACAGGAATAAAGAAAAAGAAAACGGAAATAATTAGAGGCTTATATTGAATGACAGTAAGAGAGAGTGAGAGATGTTGAGTGTTACATTGGAGAAAGAGAAGTAATACAAAAAAAAAAAGCTTATAGAGTTCTTTTTACATATTAAAGAAGAAAAAAGTGTACATGGTGGAATATAGGAATAATAGGTACAGAAATAGTATAGAAGACAACAATAATCTGAGTGGTTTGTGATTTTAAAATATCCATGACTGCCAATCAGCCCAAGATGCACGACCAATAAGAGAGTCATAAAATTCACAATCTGAGCTCCAAATGGTTCAACTGCTTTTGATTGATTTTTTAAAGCACATACAATTGAGGTTTTAGATTTGTTCATCCTTCTTCTCCTCATTTATAAGAAATAGAATGACTGCCTTACTGGGGTAGAAAGCAAGGGGTGGCATGGAAAGAAAAAAAAAAACAGAACATGAGAAAATCATGACAGAGATAAACATTTAAAAATATTTTGTGAAGTTTTATAACTTGAAGTCCTAATAACTCTTAAGTTTTCTTTATTTTAAGAAGTGGAACATGAATTCTATATAAATTACAGGTTATAATTTTTAAATAATAAAAATTTCAAAGATTATAAAATTTATGTGGAAATGAAATGGAATCATATAGATTTTATACAGGAAAAAAAAATGCAAAATTTGGGAGGAGTTCAGTTAAATCCCCAACTAGAGAATTACCAAACAGGAGAATTTGAGCAAGAACCCTAAAGAGAATTTTCTAATTTTTCAGAAAATATTCAGCTATTATTACTTCACATTTACACATTTGCAATTTATGTATAAATTTACATATTTAAAATACTAAATAGGAAAAAAATAATGATATAGGCAGGCTTTTAAATTGCATGTAGTTTCTATTAGCAACCACTAAATATGTTAATCCAAATGGAAGAATTTATCTGCATGTTCTCCGAGGATTGCAGTGTTTATTTGTTTTCTATTTTGTAAAATTTCTGAAAAAGGGGTTACATGAGGAAAACACATCCCATGATGATAATCTTGAAAACATCGAGTCTCTTTGGAAGAAAAGTGTAGAGATTCTGTGAATGACCTGTGTACTTGAAAATATGAATCAATGGAGAAACATGTAAAATAATGCATTCATTAAAAATGATATAATTATATGCATGGAAGGCTGGGTTATTATTGCCAAGTAAGGACCCTGACAATAATTGATTATCATTTTTTTCTTTTTATATTATTTTGAGAGAGTAGTATACATTTGCTTTTTACCTTACCTTAAATTTATTCCTTAATTTAGTATCAAAACCATGAGTAGCCAAAGCAATATTGAGAAAAAGGAACAAAGCCTGAGTTATTACATTGTTTGACTTCAAATTATACTACAAAGCAACAATAACCAAAATAGCATGGTATTGGCAAAAAACAAAACAAAACAAAAAAAAACAAAAAACAAAACAACCAGACACAAAACCAATGGAACAGAATTGAGAGCCCAGAAATAAACCCATATGTATGTGGTCAAATAATATTTGACAAAGGAGCCAAAAATATACATTGGAGAAAAGAACCAATAAATGATGCTGGGAAAATTGGAAAGCCACATGCAAAAGAATGAAACTAGACTGTTTTCTGTCACCATACACCAAATTAACTCAAAATGGATCAAAAACTTACATATAAGACCTAAAGTAATAAACTGTAGAGAAAAAAAAAACATGAGTCTAAACTCATGGACATTGATATTAGACAGGATTTTATGAATATGACCTCAAAGGCAAGGGAAATAAAAACAAACTTAAATGAATGAGACTATATCAAACTAAAAGCTTCTGCACAGCAAAAGAAACCAACAAAACAAAGAGGCAACCAACTGAAAGGTAGAAGATATTTGCAAACAACACCTCTGATAAGGAGCTAATATCCAAAATATATAAAGAACTCATACAACTCAATAAAAAAACAAACCATCCCATTAAAAACTAAATGGGCAGAGGACCTGAACAGACACTTCTCCCAGGAAGACATACAAATGGCCAACAGACATATGAAAAGATACTCTACTTCTCTAACAATTAGGGAAATGCAAATCAAAACCACAATGAGATACCACCTCACACCTGTACAAGTAATAAGTGTTGGAGAGGTTTTGCAAGAAAAGAAACCCTCATGCACTCTTAGTGGGAATGTAAATTAGTACCACCACTATGGTACCAAAAAAAAAAAAAAAACATAACAATAGAATTACCATGTAATTCAGTAATCCCTCTTCTGGACATTACTTGAAATTTGAAAAAAATTATTCATAAAAATATATGTACACTGATGTTCATTGCAGCATTCTTCATGGTGGACAAAACATGGAAACAACCAAAATGCCCTTTAATAGATGATTGGATAAAGAAAATATGGTACATAAATACAACAGAATATTACTCAGCCATAAGATGTAATACTGCCATTTACAATATGGATGGATTTTGAGATTATCATGCTAAGCGAATGTCAGACAATAAAAGTTGAGAAAAATATGATTTCACTTATATGTAGGATATAAAACTGAATGCAACAAACAAAAACTCAGACACAAACAACAGTGTAGCAGTTGCCAGAGGAAAAGGGAGTGAGGAAGGTTGATAAGGGTAAAGAGAGTCATATATGGGGTGATGAAAGGAAATTTAAGTTCGGGTGGTGAACACACACAATACAAATACAGATGATGTATTATTGAATTGTACACTTGAAACCTATATAATTTTACTAACCAATGCCACCCCAATAAATTAAAATTTAAAAAATAAAATTATAATAAAAATTTTCTAAAATTATCATATAAAATATGTGAAATAATCTGAAATTTTCTATTTCTAAAGTCACTGAAGAACTTCTAATTCTAAATCCAAAAAGATTTTTGAGTCTTATATAAATGAACTGATCTGTTTCTAAAATGTTTTATTACTCACTTCTTATATGTTTGGAAATTTTCTGTCTCATGTAATTTTGAGACAGCTCAGGCTTTTTTTTTCTCACTTTTCAAGGGTTTAACTTGGTGCACCTTAAATGCTAGTGTCCTTGAGCATTCTCCTTGCTAGGCAGTAACTGGCTGTTTCATTCTCTTTGTTCTCTTCCCTGGATGATATTACTCACTTTAGATGTTGGTCACATCTCCAATTGTATTTCCTTGTTAGAACAATCCTCCAGATTCTGACATATATCTCAACTGTCTTCTAGATTTCTCTACTTAAGTCTATGATTTTAGAAGTCACCACATTATCTTCTTCCTGTATAATTTGCTTTTTTTGTTGCTGTTCCTTTCAATAATTCCAATACCTTTGCTCCCTTTCCAGTTATTTTTCTAATTGGAATTGATACACCTAATTTCTGTGTTCCTACTCATGGAAATGCATATTTGCAGAATTATCTGTAAACTCTTTTGACATTCAACATATTATATTGTGTCATCATCTTAAATACCTGTGTCCCCCAAGGAGCACCCTGAAGTGGAGAATGTCTTATTAAATCTTTTTAAATTACCCATTCCTATACAGTTCTTGGCATGAAAAAGATTCCCTACACAATTTCACAAATGAATGAATGAAATCAGGATATGAAAATAAAACAAAGATAGATTTAACAAATACTAAATGTTAGGCACGATACTACTCACATTTAATTACATAACAGTATGACTAATTTTTCATAAACTTCTGAACTATTATTATCTCTACATTAGTGATGGTAGGAGATTAGCTACTAAGATGTTAAGTAAAATACATAAATTCACAAAGTGAGAAATGGTTAAGTTCTTCAAAGACACATCAATGGTAATCATCTGGAAAGCTTTGAAAAGAAAACAAAAGGTATTGCACTAAATATACAAACTCTAAATAAATTGACTCATTATAGCTGATTCATTTGGCTCATAGTTTGTAGTACCCTATTGCTATAGAGTATAAAATGTCAAAGCCTAGAAAAAGTAAAATAAAGTATTCTTTAATGTGTTTTTTACAATAATTAGGACATGTTCACATACATACTAGTGATACCAAACATAGTAATAACTGAACTAATCAAATCAGAGATAAGATGATAAAATATTTTCTTTTAGGTATTTATATTTTGAAAATTATAGATGACTTTGTGATTGCTTGAATCACAAAATTATACTGAAGTTATTTAGGAGACAATCATAATTTTTAAGTGGATCATCTGGCTACCTTCTTAATGGTAAACTTAGGTCTGATGAATAAGCTATCAAATTGACCAGAATGATGATGTCTGATTCCTGCATTTCTTTCAAAGAGCTTTGATCATGCAAAGGGAGAATTAATTTTTTAACTATCTTAGTCTATGATTGAACTGAAATGGTAAAACCTAGATATTTATGGAGAGTAGAAGTAGAAAACAGAAAAAGCACATGACAATAGATTATATGTAATATGGGTTTTAAAAAAGAGATAATTAAAAGCATAAATGGCACATTCTATCAAAGTCTAAATAAACCTTATGAAGAAAGATTTATGTTGTATCATTTTGACAAGTTCAGATCAAAAGTTTACACCTTAAAAAAATTAGACATCTTTGAAGACATGGACAAATTTCTAGAAACATACAACCTTCCATGACTGAACCATGAAGAAATAGAAAATCTGAACAGACTTATTACTAGTAAGGGGATTGAACAGTAACCGAAAACCTCACAACAAACAAAAGTTCTGGACCAAACAGCTTCACTGGTGAAATCTATCAAACATTCAAAGAAGATTTAATACCTATCATTCTCAAACTCCAGAAAATATTGAAGAGGAAGCAGTGCTTCCAAACTCATTTTATGAGGCCAGCATTACCCTGATACCAAAACCAGAGAAGGACAACCCTCAAAAAATGTGTAGGTAATACCACTGATGAACATAGATACAAAAATCTTCAACAAAATATTAGCAAACCAAACTCAACAATACATTAACAAGATTATATTCCATGATATATGTATTTATTCCAGGGATTCATAGATGGTTTAATATCTGCAAAATAATGTCTTATGCCACATTAACAAAGTGAAGGATAAAATTATCAATAGATGCAGGTAAAGCATTCAACAGAGTTCAACATCTATCTGTGACAAAACTTCTTTATTTTTATCTATGATAAAAATTATTAACAGAAGAAACATACCTCAACATGTAAAGGCTACCCCTACACAACAAACACAAAGTTAACATCACATGAAATGGTGAAAAGCCAAAAGCTTTCATCTAAGATCAGGAACAAGACAAGGATAACCACTTTCTCCATTTTTACCCCAAGTGGATTGGAAACTCTAGCCAGAGCAATTGGATAAGAAAAAGAAATAAAAACCATCCAATTTGGAAATGAAGAGTTATAACTGTCATTAATTACATACAACATGATTTTATATATAGAAAACCTTAAAGACTCTACAATATATTGATAGAATAAATTAATTCAGTAAAGTTGCAGAGGACAAAATCAATATATAAAAATCTTCTATGTTTCTATATACAATAACGACAAACTATTAGAGAAATTTTTTAAAAATTCTATTTATAATTATATCAAAAAGAATAAAATATCTAGGAATAAATTCAACCAAGGAGATGAAAGGCCTTTATATTGAAAACTATTAAGAAATTAATGAAAGAAATTGAAAAAGACATAAATAAATGGAAAGAGATTCTATGCTCATGAATTGGGAACATTAATGTTGTTAAAATGTCCATATTAGGAAAAGGAATCTTTAAATTTGATGCAATCCCTATAAAAATCACAACGGTCTTTCTCCCGCCCCACATAACCAAAAGAAACACTCTTAAAATTGGCTGTAACCTCAAAAGACCCCAAATAGCCAAAGTAATCTTGAACAAAAGAAAAACAAAACTGGAGACATCACACTCCCTGATTTCATACAATATTTAAAAAATATAATAATCAACAAAGTTTATTACCAGCATAAAAACTCACACATAGTTCGATGGAACAGACCAGAGAGCCCAACAATAAACCCACACATATGTGGTCAATTTACAACAAAGGAGGCAATGGGGATGTATAATCTTCAATAAATGGTGCTGAGAAAACTAGACAGCCACATGCAAAAGAATACAACTATGCCATTATTTTACACCACATGCAAAAGTTAAAGTGGATTAAAAACTTTGATATAATACTTGAAACCATAAAATATATGGAAGAAAACATAGATGGTAGGCTCCTTGACATGGGGCTTGGCAGCAATTGTTGGATCTGACTCCAAAAGCAAAGGCAACAAAAGCAAAACAAACAACTGGGACTACATCAAACTAAAAAGCTTCTTCACAGCAAAGGAAACCATCGACAAAATGGAAGAATTCAGCAACCTACTGAGTAGGATAAAATATACCTGATAAGGAGTTAATATCCAAAATATATAGAGAACTTATATAATTCAGTAACAAAAAATCTTATTAAAAATGAGAAGAGGATCTGAATAGACATTTTTCCAAAGGAGACATAGAGATGGCCAACAGCCACATGAAAAGATGGTCAATACCATAATCATCATGGGAAATGCAAAATAAAACCCCAATGAGATATCACCTCATACTTGTTAGGCTATTATCAGAAAGATGAGAGACGACAAATGATGAGAATCTGGAGTAAAGGGAACCCTTGTGCAACTTTGGTGGGAATGTAAATTAGCATAGCTACTATGGAAAATGCTATCAAGGTACTGTAAAAAAATTAAAAATAAAACTACCATATAATCCAGCAATTCCTCTTCAGGGTATTTACCTGATGAAAATGAAAATACTAATTCAAAAAGATATATGCACCTCTATGTCTATTACAGCATTATTTACTATAGCCAAGATATGGAAGCAAGCTACATATCCATTGATGGATGAATGGATAAAAATGATGCGATAGGAAATACTACTCAACCATAAACTGAAATCTTGCCTTTGTGACAAAATGGATGGACCCTGAGGATATTTTGCTAAGTGAAATAAATCAGAGAAAGACAAATAACATGTGATTTCGCTTATATATGGAATCTGAAAAAACAAAAATGAACAAAAAATCAAAACCTTTTAGACACAGAATAGATCGGTGGTTGCCAGAGCAGAGTGGACGTTGGGTGGTGGGTGAAATGGGTAAGGGGTTCATGAGGTACAAACTTTCAGTTATAAAATAAATAAGGCATGGGTCTGTAATATTAAAGGCATGGGGCTATAATGTACAAAATGATGACATATATACACACATATATGTCTATATATGTATGTGTGTGTGTGTGTGTGTGTATGAAGTTATTTAGAGAGTAGATCCTAAGAATTCTCATCACAAAGAGATTTCTTTAAATTTCTATTTTATCTATGTGAGATGATGGCTATTAACTAAATCTATGTGGTAATCATTTTACAACATGTAAATCAGTCATATTGTACACCTTAAACTTATGCAATGATGTATGTCAATTGTTTCTCAATAAAACTGAAAAAAATTAAATGTACATTTATATAATTTTGAAAATAGTAAATATTGACTACTTCAGCTTCAGATATCAGGAAACTCAACCTGAGATAAGCTTTAGTCTTGCAGTATTATAATCATGTGTTTAAGACCTTCGTAACAAATAGAATCTCCATGGCAACATAATTTTTGATAGTTTTGTTTGTTGAATGCTGTTTTTACAGTAGCTAGATCATGCCCAGCACATAGCAGATGCACAATAAAATTTAATAGTACATTTATCCTATTGTTTATTATTCAACCATTGTTTATTGCGATGGAATTCTCTAAGCATGTACTAGGGCTAAAAATGTGGTCAAGTTGCTTAGAGTGATATATGGCCAAAGAGAACTATAATACATCTTGATATAAGCTAGAAGAAATTGCAGAGTTTAATAGGAGTATAGAGGGAGCTCTACTTTGATCTGCTTACAAGACAAATTAGTGAGAAACAGATTTGGTAGTTGGACGGAGAAATGCAGATGAGTATAAAGGGTAAGAGAATAGGAACAGAGGCAAAACTGCCTAGATTTTGAACCTAGCTTTATCCTTACTTGCTTTTTGACTTTGGGTAAATTATTTAATTTCCTCTAAACTCCAATATCTCATCTCTAGAGGATAGATACCAATAGTACTCAATAAAACATTTATAAGCACTCAATAAGTGCTTATCTGTGACTTTTTTTTTATAATCTCAAACAGTATATATTACAGTGATTTATATTTTGATACCGTGATTTATATTTTGTTTGCTGATGATGTGCATTATAATTAGGGTTAGGTGCTGAGATACTGGACTATTTTCTTTGATTGAATTAAACCACACTGTGGAAGAAAGAAATCCTGGGGGAAATAATTGAAATATAAGGATACATAAAAACAGTCTCTTATATATTCAACTGTAATTTACTAAAAGTGGACTAAAAAAACAGAAATATAGACTTTAAAAATTTATACACATTTTATCCGAATATTTCTAAAAAAGCAGCTCTCAGTTTATTCTTAAGACATAAGGCAGAAAGAAAAATTTACTTTGAAATGAATACAACCTCTGAAATCCAGTTTTCCTTCTGTCACTACTGAAAGCTATTAAAATCTCACTAGTCTTTGTTTTAAGTGTCACTAATAATACCAACATGCAGCTTACTTCAGGGTATTGAGTAAGAATCGAATGAGGAAAAATTTATTTTAAATACATTTGAAAGTGATAAATTAAAGCACTCAAAAGCAAAGATACAAGACAGATTGGAAAGTTGTTTGATATTTTTTTTGTACTCTGTGGGTGGCAACATTTATCATATTTACTGAATAGTTTAAAGTCAGATAGTATGTCCTAAAAAATAATTTCCCACAGACATATTATTATGCACTTTTTCTACCAAGGAAATTTCAAAAACTGCTTGATTTGTTTAGATATGGTATTTCCACATCCAGGATCAGATTCTTCCAGGAGTATAACTCCTTTGTAAAAGGCTAACTACAAAGGTCATTGCAGCAGCTTCTAGAAACACAGTTTAAACTTGTCATCCTGAAAATGTACAAATACATCAGACCAGTCAATTTTGGCAGAAGGACACAAGAAGTTTAAGTGTCATATTTACATATATATGAACACTGGCAATTTGGGGATCATTTGACTACCTCTCATGGTATTGTAATGTTTGCTCTTTGAAGAGACAGGAGGGAAAACTGTACCACTCATTGTCTAGTGTGCTTTTTTTTAATGCAGTCAGCTTCATTTTTTGATACTAGGTCTACATTATTTTTCATAAGATTCAAGCCTGGAGGACAGTGATAAAAATAAATAACATGCTTTTATTCTAAAAAGTCACCCAATTGTTTTGAATTGACCTTTCACCGTTTTTTTTTTGTTTGTTTTCTAATACAGGCATAAATATAGTTGTGCATGCCTGATACAGCATTATTTTAAAGATATTTATATTAGTTCCTAGATCATAACTTGGTACTTCATTAAGTACTAAAGGGATTATTATTATGTTTACTTATATATGTGTATGTATATGTATACACACACATAGATATATGCCTTATAGATTACCAAAATTATATACATATGTATCCTCTTTTACTCATATGAAAAACAATACAACTTATTTAAACAAAGACCAATTTTAAAAATTTTCTTGAAACAAGTTGATTTTTTCACTTTTTTCATCATTTCTAATTATAATTCTTAGAAGGAAAATAAGAACTAATTTTTATTCTAATCTATCAAATTTGTAAAATTTAATATCATTATTCCAATTTATTAATAAAAAGGTCTGAGGAAACATAGAAAATCATCTCATAAGAACAGAAATTGTAATTATAATAAAATTGACATTTTACTATATTTCCCTAGCTCTATATCTTCTTTTTTTTTTCTGGAAACTTTCTTTCTCCAGGCTATACTGGAAATTATTTTTATTCTAACTTTATGTTTGCTGTGGGACTCTCTAGGTTACAGTAAGGTGGCACTGCTTATTCCTAAATTATTGATCCAGAGGTGGGAATCAGATACAATATATACAAAGGAGTATTTCTTTTGGTAAGTCTGGCTGTCTAGTATAGTGGAGATGTCAGTTTAGGAGTTACTGATGCTGACTATTTTCTGATGTGTGAACTTCAAAATGGGGGAAACTAATATTGAGCAGGTGAGAGAAGCTATATAAAAAAATAGAAGAACACAAATTTATATCTCTTGTTTTAGTCCATCACTTTAAGTTTTTTATTTCAGAATTATTATTGTACCTTGTTTTATTCTTTATTAATCTAGTTTGAGTTGGCATTTTGCTACCTACTATGAGAACAGTTCCTAATAATAAAAATTGTTAAACATTTTTTTGACATTTTCTGACAATATCAGAAAAATTATAGTTCATAGGTCACAAATAGGCACATGAAATTAATGTAGTCTATTCATATATTTTGCTGATTGAAGAAAGAAAACACATTCTCCACTGCCTTTAAGTTGGTGTCAAACCGAAAACAGCCACAACTCTCTGTCAACTGCTGCTATGTGACAGTCACACTTTTGTTCAAAAATTATGTGCTCTGAATTAGATCTTATATTGTATATCCTTTTGTGGTGACCATTTGAGCAACAAGACAGGATGTGAGTGAAAGGGTCTAATAATGTAGCAGTGCATTCTGGGATGTTGATTCCCCTGAGAAACAGCAGATGTAGATATAAATGCAGTCAAAACTCTATTATCATGAAAATGATGAAGATTTTACATTGTCAACTAGATCAACTGCTAATTATGGAGAAGGCAATTAAGCAGGGGTGGGCAATATTAGTATCACATTTCAACAGAACCCAGTAAATGCACACTAATGGATACAGCAAAATAGACTTGGAATTTTGAGATCCACATCTTATCTGGATATGAATGCATCAGAAGGTACTAACCAGACACATTTTGAAATGAATATGCAGAAAGCTATTGATCATTTTGCTTTTATATTGCTGTTGTGTTTACCCCACGAAATATTTGTATATTGTCAACTATTTACAATATACTTTGATTAAACAACCAACCAAAACAGTAAGGTTGCTTCACTTTTCATTAACTGGCCTTTGATTGAAATGCTGGGCAGCCTGAACATTAGTCCTCAATCATTCCCTTCCCTGAAAACTAATGATCCCTTTCAATTCATATACTCCCATCACTTTTATAGTCAGGATAGTCATGTGCCACATAAAGACGTTTTGTTCAATAACAAGACTTTATATACAATGGTGGTTCTACAAGATTACAATAGAGCTGAAAAATACCTGTAACCTAGTGACATCGTAGCCACTGTAACATTATCAAGCAATTCATTACGTGTTTGCGGTGATGCTGGTACAAACAAATCTGCACTGTCAGTTATATAAAAGTATAACACATACAATTATGTTCAGTACATAACACTTGATAATAAACAACTATGTTACTGGTTTCTATATTTACTATACTTTTTATTTTTATTTTAGAATGAATCTTTTTACTTATAAAAAAGGCTTGCTGTGCTAAGCCAGCAGCAGCTTCACACATCTCCTGTTTGCCTCATCACTTAATAACATAATTTTCTCTTGTGCTTGCTTTAGTCTTATGTTGTTTTATAAATTAAATATAGCCTAAGTGCACAGTGTTTATAAAGTTACAGTAGTGTAACTGTAACTTTATAATGTGACCTAGGCCTTCACATTTACTTACCACACACACTCACTGACTCACCAAGAGCAATTTCCATTCCTGCAAGCTCCATTCATAGTAAGTGCCCCATACAGTACACCACTTTTATACCATATTTTAACTGTACTTTTTCTATGTTAAAATATGTGTAGATACACAAATATCATTGTGTTAGAATTGACTACAGTATTCAGTACAGTAACATGCTGTACATGTTTATTGCCTTGGAGCAGTAGGCTATACCATGTAGCCTAGCTGTGTAGTAAGCTATACCATCTAGATTATGTAAGTACACTCTATGATGTTTGCACAATGAAGAAAACACCTGACAATAAATATGAGACTGTATATTTGTCGTTAAGTACTACATCTCTATACTTTGATATAGTATGTATATCATACTATACTGCTTTATACTGGTATCTTCTTTGTGTATTAGATCCCCAGTTAATTTTTCTTTGTCCAATTTAAATTTAATTTATTAGCTCACTAATATACTTGACACATTTCTTTAAAATTTAAAATTTATTCTGACATTTAATTCCTGTCAAATATACTTTTTTTTTCTTAATTCTTATATCTGATAGTCATTTTTTCTTTACTTTATAGAGTTGTAGTGTGAAAAATTACTTGTTTTTGTTTAAATTATTGTAAAGTACTTCACTATACAGTTTTACATTTCTTATACTGCTTTAATAATATAATTCTATTGTTGCTAGATTCCATTGATTCTGCTGAGAAGTCAGATATTCAATTACTGGTTCCTAATTTGTCTTTTTATAATTATTTAATTTTTTTTCAGATTTTTACTATTGTGTTTATATACCTCATTCCATTTGCCTTCATACTACTTGATGTTCACCATACTTTATAAATCTGTATTTTGGTATCCTCGGTTTTAGAAAATTTATAGTGAATATATCCTCAGCTATTGTAGCTGTTTTTTTTTCCTTGTATAAGTCAAATTGTATGCATTTAAACTTGTTTCACTGCATTGCACTCATTTATAATGTTCCTTTTGTTTTGCTTTTTTATTCTGTGTATGTCTGTTTGAATATTTCCTAATAGAGTGGCTTAACTTTAGATTAGAATCACAATAAAAAGGCCAGTGAACTTGAAGACAGGTGAAAAATAACTGGTCAAAGTGGAACAGAAAAATAAAAAAGAGTGAAGATGAAAGCAGAACAGAGCATTTCTGATATGTGCTACAAAGGCAAATGAAAATATGTAACTAGCTGCCAAGGAAGAGAGAAAATATGGAGTAAGTCAGAAGAACTATTTAAAGAAATAAAGAATAGGAAATTTTCAAATTGATAGACATCAATGTTTATTGGAAGAAAGTACAACAAAGTGCCAAGCAAACAATATACCAATTAAACTTAGTATATGTAAATTATTTTTTAAAAGTATATCTTCAGGGACAAGAGAAAAGTACTCATTATGTAAAGTAGAACAATGAAATGAGTAATGAAGAAAAACAGTGTCAAATGGTGGAAAGAAAATAAGTAAAAACCTTTAGCTACTATTTTATATTTAGTAAAAGTATTGCTTAAATTTTAATAGATTTCAAAGGATATTTTCAGACAGAACCTGAAATTACTTTTATTCAAGAAATTTACTACATAATTAGTTAAAAGAGTTCTATTAAGTTGAAGGAAAAAAATTAATAAAAGTCAGTTTCATAGTATGTGATAAAAAGCACCAGGACAAAAATCTCTCTAGGGAAATATATAATATTGTCATTTTAGTATTTACATTTTTATATTTAGTTTTTAAATTTAGCATTTATAATTTATATTTGGTTTTCAAATTCTTTAAAATAAAATACATTAGATGGCTTATATTGTACAAAGAAGTAAAATATAAGAAGTTCACAAATATTTGCAGGTGAATAATTAAATTTACTATGATAAAGTTTGTAAAATGATTATAAAATATGTATTTGTGTATTAAAATCTCTAGTGCAACCAAAACACAAATATATAGATAAGTCAATATAGAATATATTCACAAATAGGCAGGAGAAAAGAACAAAGAAATAAATAATAAATGGGATAAAGAAAAAACCATGCCAAGATAGACTTAACCAAGACATATCAATTATTAATTTTATATGTTTGAATTAAGATGCTCAATAAAAAGTCAAAGATTGTCAGACCAGATGATCAGGTAAGACCACACTATATGTTGCTTATAAGAAACACATTTTAAATAAAAACAGAGTAGCTGAAACTAAACTGTTGAAGAATTATAGACTATGCAGACACTAAGCTTAAGTATGCTGTAGTGGCTATATCGATATCTGATAAGGTAGATTTCAAGGCAAATGTATTACTAGAGTTCAAATGGATATTTTGTAATGAAAAAGAATCAATTATTTAAGATCTGACAATCCTAAATGTGTACTGTGTACCTATTAACAGAGCTACAAGATACTTGACAAAATTGACAGAACTAAAGGTAAAAATAGACAAATCTACAATAAATGTTAAATATTTCAAAATCACTCAGTAATTCACAGAGGAAGTGTATAAAAATCATAAAGATCTAGATATTTGATCAACATTATCAACTAAAGTTCTGTAGATCTGATTGACATAATTGACATTTAAGGGACCAATACAATCCAAATTCCTTTCAAGTTTCCATGGAACATTAAGGTAAGTCATAATGTGGACCATAAAAACAACTGTAAATGAGTATAATTTAATAAATAAAGCAAAGCATATTTTATGACCCATATTTATTTCCAGTACTATTGCTTCTTTTGTGTAATTTATGTTCTATCTGCTATTTCTTTTTGTTTAAAGAACTACATTTAAAATTTCTTTTAGTACCAACCTCTTCGAGATAAATATCTCGTATTTTATGTGATACAAATCCTTATTTTGTTTTCATTTTAAATATTTTCACTAGGTATAGAATTCTATGCTGGGAAGCATAGAGAAAAACTAAGCAGTAGCAAGATGATCTTTAGACCACAAAACAGAGAGAAAAGAAAAGAGGAATTGAATAGAAAGAGCGTCAGCCTGCAGTGCCCCTATGAGAAAGTCTTGGCCAGAATGATGTACCCCCCAGGAGAAAGAAATCTCATTAGAGCAGGAGTCACATAGTAGTCAGAAATATCTCAAGAACTCCCAGCATGTTCAGCCATTGTCTGAGAAGAATATGGTTTTGATTAAATACTCTGGTAGATACTGAAGTTGGGGCAGCTGGAGGCTGTCAACTAATTTTTCAGTACAGGTTCTCTCTTGAAGAGACTTCCGAGTTGTAGCTCTACCATGGCTGCCACAGAAATAAAAAACTTCCTTATCCGAATATAGACTATCTTTGATAGGGCTACAACTAATTCTTAGGATGAGAGACTGAATATATATATATATATATATATATATGTCTGTCTGTCTGTCTGTGTGTGTGTGTGTGTGTAATATTAATATAAAGGTACATTACATCTGGTTCTTTGTGATGCCCTATTCTCTCATATCTTTAAAAGTTTAAAATTAAAATAATATTTATTCCCATAAATAAACTGATTCTCTCAAGTTGCTTTACTTTTTCTTATTAGTTGCTTCCCTGGCCATCTTAATCTATTGTGCATAAGACAATAATAGATTACTAAAGCAAGTTCAGCTAACACTCACGTGGGAACACTCTCCATATGAGATAGAGAAAAAATACTCTAGACTGAGCTGGCTGTCACTTATTGTGTAAATCACTGCTCATAACATTTTTAGGGTTTTTTTTCCTATTTTGTTGGACTTCCTGTACGTTGTGGAAAATCTAGTGTCCCATTTCTTCCTGAAGAGTGAATACCTGTCTCCCACTTAGACTACCAGATAAAAGTCCACGGTACTCATTAATCCTCATGTAAATAATATGGTCTCCTAACCTTTAACTTTTCCCACCAGACAAGAGAATTTGCTGTACACCCTCTAGAGTTTAAACTTTCAGTCTTCTCTTCGGTAGGGGAGTTACAGTCTTCTGCCTGCCTGGAGTGGGGACAAGAGACTTAAGTATAGTTTCTTCTCAATTAGACTTTTGAGCAGTTCACCTAAGCTTTAGTTTTAAAGGTCACCTTCCTTTATCTTTCAAAGTTTATTACTACCAATTACTATGGCTTCTGATAACCCTATGGGGATATATTAACTTCAGTCTTGACTGTCTCCACTGCTAAATTAAGAATCTGCCTTCTTGAGCTTACTGCATTTAACCAGAAGACGCTGTTATCCCTTTAATCCTTTTTTAACACACTTAGGTTATACCTATGTATGCATGTGTGTGTAATTTTTTTCTGTCATCCTGGGATCTCTTCTCTGCT
Organism: Macroglossus sobrinus; assembly: GCA_004027375.1. Classification (NCBI taxonomy): domain Eukaryota; kingdom Metazoa; phylum Chordata; class Mammalia; order Chiroptera; family Pteropodidae; genus Macroglossus; species Macroglossus sobrinus. The sequence continues at coordinate 552,165 of PVKZ01000723.1, read as the reverse complement.
CTTTGGGTTTACTTTGAGGTTTTAAAGCCAATAGCTTGAGTTCTCTCAGTGCTTGTGACTGCTGACTTTCACTTATTATGAATTTTGTAATTTGATTTTGAGCTCAACTTAATCTGGCCTCTTTTGACTTTTTCCTTTATAAATCCTACATGGACTAATGTGACCCTCCAGAGCAATTTTGGATTAGATTTCTAGACCACCTAGGGTTTGCACAACACCAGGATCATTTTTTAATTGCCTTCTTTCTCAGCTTGAGCTATCTTCATGTTATGAACATAGTGTAAAATCATGTTCAAACACAAAGTTGCAGGACTATTCTTTTGATTTCTTGTGAGAATTTTTGCCCTGCCCCAGCACACTCAGAGTCATGGCAGATGCAAGCTTAATTTTCTCTGGTGACAGATTGTTAGTTCTTTTATCACCGATACTAAAGGCATCGATGGTACTTAATCTATAGAAATTTTGTAGGCCTGAAGGCACAGTACTCTAACTATTATTATTTGAATAACTTTATAGGACTGTTGCTATATCATCTCATTTACCTGTTTAGTTCTCAGGGCATTCTTCACTTTTTTGGCAAACGACTGCATAATCTTTTAAAAATCATCCAATTTTATCTAAACTTCCTTTTCAAGAGAAAAAAGGTTAACAATTGTATTACTCTAGTCTACCACACATTGTAAGTAGTATTACAGAGAAACCACCATTTATTTGTTTCTTAAGAGTAATATATGTTCATCAAGCTAAAGGTCTTACTAAATAGGACCATGATCTGTGTGTTTCCATTTTCAGTATCCTTTTTGGAAATTTCAAAGCTTACAGTGCCACTGCATATGTTCATCATGTGTCAGTCTTTGTCAGTCTTATCTTTAGATCTATAGTTACATTGATAATTGGTTTGCTGCACTAAGCAAATATTTTTTTTTCAGTTCTCAAAAACTGTGCTTTCTCTTTTTATCTGTCTTCTGAGTGAAAATTTTCTAATGTGTCTTTTTGTCTGACATTTACCCTAGCTTATTCTTAAGTAAATTCTCTATAACAAACCAGGAAACAGTTGCTGGCTTTTCCTACTTTCATGCATCTCCTTAGGAATTCCATATGAGTGTTCTAGTTGATTTGTGAGGCTGTCTTTTCAGTTGATGGTGAGGATGGCACATAGTGACACTTTGAAGTTACTCAAGAAGTTGAATGTGACTTCCATGGCAAGCCTCTGTTCACAGCAAGAGAGATTTTGTGCTCAGTTCTGCTCTATTGACCTTTTGCTCAATTTTTTTTTTCATGTCATAAGCTGTGATTTAGAAATAGATGCTAGCTACCTCTATTTTTCAAGTATTTACCACTTGCCAAATAATATACCACATGACACGGTTGCCTAAAAAATATTGTGTGATTTATGACATTTATGATTTATAACGTAAGTCACTATATTGTTGAGTGTTTTCTTCTGGGTGTAATTTATAAAAATATCAATTCATCAATTATGTTTAAATAAATGTTTGTGTGTGTGTGTGTGTGTGTGTGTTCATATATACATACACACATATATATACACACACATTTATATATGTGTATATATATATACACATATATATGCATGTACACAAACATATATATGGAACATATGTATAGTGTGTGTGTGTCTGTACACGCTAAAAACAATCCTCTGGTGTTGGCAGTATTAAATTTGTAATTTTACAATGAAATAACTAAAGCAGAGAGGTTTAATTTCTTGACCCCATATTACCTGGCTAACAGTGATAGTGTAGGATTTGAGCCTAGGAAGTCTTTTTTCAGTATGTATCATTTTAGCCATGACAATATATTATCTCTCAGTTATAAGCTATCTAAGAAGATGTTTTTTACTCATTTTGTCCACCTACTGCCCACTGACTTTCCTTACTTAATTTCCCACTTGTTCACTCAAACTGAACTTACTGATATTCCTCAGATATTCCAGTTAGAACTCTGCATCAGGACCTTTGCACTGACTCTTCCCTTCTGCTAGAACTCTCTTCCACCAGAAATTTATTTGGCTCACACTATCATCATATACCTGCATTCAAATAATTCCTTCTCACTTAGACCTATCTTGACTTCTTTATTGGAAATTTCAACATTCCCTCTCAGCTTTACACTGCTCTAGATTCACTCAATATCCATAAACCTATCACCCTCTAATATACTATTAAATGTATTCATAATTAATTGCAATGAACTTATTTTGGTGTCATATAGAACAATTAAAAAGGAAAAATAAAATTAATAATTCAGGAAATAAAATAGTAAAAATTAAATTTTATATATCCTAATCACTCTTTAATTTATGCATAGCCTTTTTTCCCCAATTTTGAAATATTTAATAACAATTCTTGAAATATTCAATAAATTCTAAATTAGGATAAATGAATATGCTCTGGAATTTATAGTGCAAAGTTAAAGAGATTAATTGAGGTAAGAATTTCCAATTTTCTAAGGCTGACTTTAGAGACAAACTAAATGAGTATTAGCAATTGACATTTTTATCTTTATCAGTATCATTGATTTCCCCTTCAAGCAATTTTTACCATATATAACTACTTTACTAGATATAAAAGCATTTTGAAAATAAGCTGCTCACAGATATTTATTGAGCACTCCCTAAATCTAAATATGTTTATAGGATCTCTTTTAATTATTACAAGTATTTACAAGGTTTCATTAAATCCCATATTTTATAAATAAGGAAGTCACTTTACAGAATTCAGTGTCTTAGCTGTTTATTTAGTTAGTAATTTACCCAGAATATAAATTTAGTACTTCCTCCTAACAGAAAATGGATTCATCCATTGCCCACTGACATCCCAAATTTCTTCTATTTTTAGTATTGAGAAATAAAAACTAACAGGCACATATTAATAAACCTAGAAATATTTATTACTATGGCTAGTGCCATTTCACAAATGCCAATTTTTATTAATAAATTATATACACTCTTAAATGTTTTCAAATATTATTATAAGTCTAATATAATTATTACCTTTTCTATTAAGTTCTTCCCAGGAAATCAAATATGTTCACATGTACACAGATATAATTTATAAAGGGAAGATCAAATCTGAGATAACCTATGATGGCAGACATACACACAATTACAGAAACATGATTGATCCCAACTCATTCTTAACACTTCCTAAGCCCTGAAATTCTTTAGAGGTTGACTTCTCCCTAGGTATCTATTTTATGGTGTCTGGTTTTCAAAGATGTTCTTTGTCGAACTATCCTTTTCTTCTCAAGTAAGCTTACCTATGGTGGATTGAAGTTTGTAAAGCAGAACGACTTTCAGCTTCCACAGCATTTCTTAAATGTTAACATAAATTCAAAATGGAGCTCTTTATTGAACAGACTAATATGTACATAAACATTATTAACAAAAATGAGATGCTCCATTCTTACCCTGTTAATCTGTTAAGACATTTTGCATTTGAATTTACTTTATAACTTCTGCATAAGCTAAATTTTTAAAAATTGAATCTGAAAAAAATATGGACTTGGGATTTGAGATTCATATATTTCAACTTTTTTATTTCTTTGCTTTAATTGGATTATTTGACTTACAAGTGAGATATATCATCAAAAATGGCCCTGCATTTCAGAAAAAAAAATATGCATATTGTTTAGATTATGTTAATGTGTATCTTGTCCGAAGTGAATGGTTAAATTATTCAAATCATTTTTGGACTATTTACCCAAATGAATATACAAAAAAGTGGTAATATCTTTCTTAAAATCATAATATTCAGAAAAATAACTGGGCTAAAACATAATGGGTGATTTTATAGGAAATTATATTTAAACCAAATCAATATAAGACTAAGTATTGGGATGCCAAAAAATACAAATTATTTTTAATTTTAAAGTTTATTAAAAACAAAATAAACCATAGTAAAGCCCAAATATTGAATTAGCACTATAACTGGCTAACATCAATTGATCATCTATTTGATCATATGTAATATGGAGATAACAACACCTTGGTCTTCTTCACAAAGATTTTATAACATCAGGGAAGTTGACAAATATGAAAACAAATTATTATGGGAAAATGCAACCTCCTTAACCTGTTTGTGCTACCCTTTTAGATGTGGCCTACACCTATATTACCATCCTTACCTCCAAACACATTCCATTAAACGAAGTACACATTGCACTTTTATTATATTATGTATTCTCACTACAACAAATTGTAACATTTTAGATCTCAGCTGTGCTCCAGTTTCTCTCTTGAAGGTTCTTCATCTTAATTTGTCTCTGTTCTGCCTATCTCTGTAGCCTATTCTGTTTAGGTCAGTATACAGACAGGAGAACTGAAACACTTCGTGAATGTTTTAGGCATATAAATAATTAGTTACAAATTTGTTTGGAAGACTTGAAATTGCAAAAAAAAAAAAGATTTTTAACAGAAACATGGAAGATGACAATACTCCCACCAGAGCCTACAGTCTGCACCTGCAGCTGTGCATCTGGAGACTTCCCTTTCGCCACTACTACCTATGATGTTGGAATTCAGTTTCCTGGGGGTGCTCAGTTTGCATTGATTCTTCTACCACAGTCATGTCAAGAAATTTCCTTTTCTCTTATATAGTCCCATTTAATATCCCATCAGCACTTCCTAATAATGAAATAGACATCGGCTGGTGAGGGAGTCTAGGAAATATGGTTTCTAGATTGCCAGCTCCCTGTGACACTGTGGAGAGCTAAGCAGGATGAAAATGGAACCTGGAACCCATAGGCAATATCTTTATGCTATTACAGCAGCTCTAACAACTAATTGTTAGAGTTGCTGTAATAGAATACTTCAGACAGTATGACTTAAAACAAGAGAAATTGTCTCACAATTCTGGAGATCAGAAAGAAATTCAAAATCAAGGTGTCGGCAGAGTTAATTACTTCTGAGGGCTGTGAGGGAAGGATCTATTCAAAATCTTTTCCTTGACTTTAGATGTCTCTTTATATTATTTTCTTTTATATGTATCCAGGCCCAAATTTTCTCCTCTTTTCAGAATACAAGTCACTATAAGAAGGGAAAATTTAGACCCATCTTAATGACATTATAATTTGAATAGGTATTTTATGATAATATCTCCAAATAAGGTCACATTTAAAGATACTGGAGACTAGACTTCAACATGTGAATTTCAAGTAGACACAATTCAATCAATAAGTGTCACCCAATGTGGCAAGTATAGGAATGATTCAGAGCCCATATGGAAGCCTATTTAACTTCTCTAGTTGTCTTTCTTATTCTCACACTCTAGGAGAAATTTTCTTTTCTCTTTTATCTAGTAGTCAAGTGTGTGACACATCAGAGAGTCTCAGTATATCAGTTGGTCAATCATTATAGACTAAGCTACACATTTAATGTTAAAAACTTCCAAAACCAGAAGGCAGTTTGAGTTTCAAAGCTATTCATGGTTGCTTTCTTATGATGACTATTCTATTCATTTACTCAATATAAATCTATTAGTATCCTATACATCAGACACTGATTTACCAAGGCACTCGATGGTTACACATTAAAGATAAACATTCAAATAAATATGTTCTTAAAAGAGCTTATATTCAACGGGAGGACAAAGAGCTAAATGAACTATCTTCTCAAAGCTTAATCGTTGCTTTTAGATAAATTCAATGCCTTAGGTGTAAAGGCAGCCTGATCAGGAGCTCACCCTTCTACAATACTTACTACTACTCCCACATGCTGATCATGATGTTCCTCCCACCACAAACTCCTTCCATGTTACTTTCTACCTATATTATTCTGTTTACCTATGTTACATCTTATATCCATTAATACTTAATTTCTTCTTTGCCCATCTCTAAACACTAATACATGCTACATTCCCTACCAGAGTGCCTACCAGGTTGTTTTCTATATTTCTCTCCACTCCTCCCCACTCACTTTTCCTCTGTTTTATCTTTTTCTTCCTCTTTCTTCCCTTTCTTTCTCACTTCATTTTAACAAATTCATAGCAATTACTATAATGCAACATATGCCTATAAAAATGTGGTATCCAAAATCATAACATAAAAACCACGAGGTTTTGGGGAAAATGCAAATTAGATTTATGCTTATTTATAATCAGAATTTTATAATTCATTTTACTTTTATGCCAAGTATAATAAAACTTACATATATACATTGGTATCTTAATGTCAGTAATTAAGTAATTTTGAGTTCTTGATCTTTTTCTTTCAGTATTTATTCAATTTTTTTCAATATAAATAATTAAAAATTTTTATAACCATATATGTCCTTTAAATCACTAAATTGTTTCATTGTGGTTAATGAAATACTTCTTTTGTAAAAATTTAAAGTAAAAAATTTATGGTTACATATCTTTTCTCCCTGAGTAAAAGCCATCTAGAGACTACAGGGTTCATTATGTTTTATCCAGGTGTCATTCTCTTTCATACATATGTTGGCTATATCTGAAAGCAATCAAAGTGTGAGCAAGTTAAGAGGCAATAGATCGTCTTTGTGAAGAGGATTGGCATTGGAGTCAGAAACCTGCTTGAGTTCTTATATATCAAAAAAAAAATTAACAATCAAGGTTCCTTGCTAAATGCAAATAGTAATAGTATTGATTTCATAGTCTTGTAGAAAAAATTAAATATGCTAATTATTATAAAAAATGTAGAGTAGCGCCTGACATATAGTGCACACTTAATAAATGCTGTCATCACCATCTAAATTTTCACCATCATCATCATTATAGTTACCCAGTCAAACATAATCCAACTAAAGGATTCAAGATAGAGAAAATGCCATATATTCAAATAACTTTGTGAAACATTGAAATAGGTAGCTGAATATCATTATATACCTATATCATTGGAATAGGTAGCCGAATATCATTATATACCTATTATTTTATGTCACTGGAAAGAGAAATATTCCAACATATGTGATTTACTTGTAAAAAGTTCCAGGTTACATATAAAAATAATTAAATGATTTTCCCCCCTAAAATCTGAGAAATTGAAGGATATGAAATCATGAGTAAAAATTAAATAATGTCCTTTAAGTTGTCTTTCAGATATTGAGCTAGAAAGAGATAACCAATAGCAAGGCTAAATATAACAACACACTCTTATTTAATTTAATATAATATTGAATTAATCATAGTATTTGACATTGAACTTCATTATGAAAAAATATTTAACTTCTTATTGAGAAATTCAGAATGCCAATTGTAAAACTGTTTTCTTGGGCCATATGTTTGTATTGCATGTAAGAGAGCTTTGCATTTAGATATGGGTAAATGCACAAATTTAAGAGAATAGAATGGGTTATTTTGTTAGATTATCAGGGATTAATACTCATTCTTATTTTATTTGTATTGTCTATTCTGAAATTTTATATTGAGTTTACATAGCATTTTCCTACAATTTAAGTGGCTTAAATATATCTAATTCATACTTTTCATTGAATGAAAATTTATAATATTTAGTATAAGGCACCCTGTATTTTTATTTTATAGGCATCTATGTTTTCTTATTTTCTTCAAATGTTTTGCTTTCTCTTCTTTCATTGAAAGTAATACAGTTTATTGTATTTGTAAAAACATGTTTTTTATAATTTTTAGTTTTTTATTAATTTTGAATTTTTCAGGGCTAAATAAGATTATACACATTCTGTTACTCTGGAGTTTTATTTAGTATTTGAATACTCTAAATTTAAAATAAATTCTATGTTTAATAAAAATATTCTGTAAATAAACTAAATTTTTGCTTTTTTTTATCATCTTGCACTTCTCTTTGGCATCCTAAATGATCATACTTTTTTAGTTTCTGGCTATTTATTCAAAAAAATTGAATCAACATGGGAGTTCCAATGGCAAAAACTTATAAATATACGTCAAGTTAGGGTTTTATAAATTTCAATATACAAAAAAATATTTTTAGAAAAATTGTTTTTAGAGACACAAGCTAGTCTCATCTTAAAAGGACTGCTTGCAGTATCTAATTATGCTCTTTAAAATGAAATTAATCAAACTACCTGAGTAGTATAGCTGAAAGGCTTAGTACCTTTCTATAGTACCAGCTTCTTAAAAATATTGATGTAAAACAACATAATTCTTTCAATTAAGCTCTTCTTACTTTTATCAGCATGCTCTACATGATAATCATGTTAAATACATTTAACAAATAAATGACATTTTCCAATCTAAAAAGAAAAAATGTATGGGTTTAAATATTTAAGATATTCATACTTAAAAAAACTGTCAAAACAAATTATACACTCACTTAAAACTACATGAGGAATTAAGTAAGATCCTTAAATATGGTATTTTGAAAATAAAGAATGATGTGAATAGTTTGCTTATCTATGTACTGTTCTGAGTTATTTGGACATTTCTCAAAAAGGTGTGTGTGTGTGTGTGTGTGTGTGTGTGTGTGTGTGTATTTGTAGTATGTATGTGTATGTGTATGTGTATACACATACACAATTTACAAATGCCTCTTTTTGACTCTGGCATAAAATCTATGAATTAACATGGAGATTTTAAAATGAATGATTACTTTATAAAATTTATGTTTTTTTTTCTTGACCCGATTAAGACATTATATCTAATGGAAACTGAACTTACAATTCTCCATGTGATCATACAGTGTTACTTATAGAGATGTCAAGGGTTTGAGAAAATAGCAATGTACAGGAATATAAAAACTAGAAAGTTTTCAAATTTGCCTTATTATAATATATGTTAGCAGTCTTTACCTCTTTTAGGTTTAGAATTCTTTAAAATATCTAATATTGATGTTTTCATTTGAAAACAATGGACAGAATTAGCAAATGTAGTCTAACTCTAAAGCCATAATAAAGATAATAAAATTTATATTCTTCAATATATACTATTCTTTTCTCCACTTTATTATTTGTATTTGCTACTTCGAGAAAGCAACTGTTTTTTTAACATGCTCTTTTGTTAATGTAATCAATGGGCTTTTAGATTACATTTTCTTAACAAATGCTGACAACACAATATCATCTCAAAATAACTGTCTTAACATCTTTGTAATCTTGTAAAAGACGGCAATTTTGATGCTATGTTTTAACATGGTTTGTGGCTTACCACTTACTATAAATTAGGAAGTGTCAAGAAGTAAAAATGAGCACTGTGTTTTATTTTACATGTTGTCAGATTTGTCTGAGTAAAGAAATGCCTTTCAGCAATGTGCCTAGAAAACTTAAACATATAATGAACTATTATACTACAGTTACATATTTTTTAAAATTAAGCCAACTATTAATGACTTATTTTTTATGATATGTCAATTTACCAAATTTAAAAACAGGAAAAATTAACAGATAAGTGAAACATGATAAAGACAATTCAGGTTCCAAGTGAAATTAAGGCTGATAATCAGTTGACCTGGAAAGAGAGAGATTTTCTCAGATTATTTAGATGTGCCAAATTTAACCACAAGGGAATTTAAAAGTGAAAGAGGTAAGCAGAAGATTCAGAAAGAGATATGCTATGGAAGAAAGGCTGAGAGTGATGCAATATTACTGGTTAAAACAAACAAACAAACAAAAAAACAAAACAAAACAAAAAACAGAGGACTGAGATCTAGAAGCTGGAAAAAGCAAGAAAACAGATTCTTCCTAAGAAATTCTAGGAAGGAATGTGTCCTTATTGAAGCCAGTGAGACTCACATCAGACTTATTACCTTGGAACTATAAGATGATAAATTGTGTTTAAACTGCTAAATTTGTGAACTTTTATTATGACCGTGTATAGAAAACTAATACTCCGATGAGTTTTTCTTTAAAGTATATTCCAGAATTTGCATTTAAAACCTCCCTTTTTCACCAGTTACCTTTATATAACAGCATAAATAGGAAGACAGTGGCAGAAACTTGAGGGAGGTTCTGAAGCATCAAAAACCATATCTAGGAATTCAAGGGTAGAAAGCTGATAGAGGACCAAAGTTTTGGTAACACAGCAGGTAATAGAAAGGGTAGAACGATGATTTTAGAACCTTTTTCTATTCAGGGGTACCTGATATATTGGGGGATGGGGAAATGTGGAAGTACTCAATCCACCTAAATAGATATTATCTTAATATCAGTAAAGAGGCACATAAAATCATGTAACAAACACATAAGAAACAAATATACTATTTTTCATATCTCCACACACTTAAATTTAAAATTTTACTTAACATACGGAACTCTTAAATATTTATTTTATTAATATTTATGATGCTTTTGTCACCTCTTCTCATTTTTATTCTAAAAATGGTTAGAAATTTTTATCAAATGTATACTCTTACATATTCTCTGTTAATAATAGCAAATATTTACTGAATGTTTATTATGTAAAAGGTGATCTAAATTATTCATAAACTTTTAATTTTGGAGTGGACTGCCTACATGTGGATGAACCTGAAAAGAGAATGTCACTGAAAAGAGGGATATAATATACTTTTTTTTTTTTTGGCTTCCCACCAGTCTTTTAGAGCAGAAATGGTTATAACTCTTATTCTTGCTGTTTGAGATCAAATTGAGTTCTACAGTTGTAAGAAATTGTATCATCCTGATTAGAGCAAAAACAAACCCCAGAACTACAAAAAGTATATTTCCAAATGTTAAATACAGAAATAACTGAAAAAGGAATGATTGTTTCTGAAAAATAAATTCATTTTCTGGAATATAAACTGAATAAAAAATATTTCTTAATTTAACCAAGTTAGAAAAATGGGAAATTATTTGTTAAAAAACAATCAAAGAAACATGGGACGTAGTAAAATTCAGTACATAGGAGAAAATTTAAAGCACTGGATGCATGTGTTTGAAAATAATGATCTAAAATCAGTTTACGTTCCTACCTTAGGTAACTAGGAAAAAAAGACCAAATTAAATCCAAAGTAAGCAGAATAATTAAATTAGAGCAGAATGAATGAAGTTGAAAACAGGAAATCGGTAGAGTTAATCAATAAAACTAGAAGCTAGTCCTTTGAAAAGATCAACAAAATTAATAATACTACGGCTAGGTAAAAAAAAAAAAAAAAGAGGACACATTTTGTATATAATTAATTTTAGAGGAAACATTACTATAGATTCTATGTACATTAAGAGGACAATAAAAGAGTATTATGAATAATACTATGCCAAATTTAACAACCTAGATAAAATGGACTGATTTCTTGAAAGACACAATCTGCCAAATTCACATAAGTATAGACAAGCTGAATAGGCCTATAACTATTAAATAAATGTAATTGATAAATAATAACCTTTAAAAACAGAAAGCACCATGTCCAGATAGGTTCACTGATGAATTCTCCTAAACGTGTAAAAGTCATACCAATTCTCTACAATCCCTTCAATAAGATAGAAGCAGAGAGAATACTCCTTGACTTATTGAAAGAGGGCAGTATTACTCTAATACTAAAACCATGCAAAGGCGTTATAAAAACTATAGACAATGTCCCATGAATACAGATGCAAAAATCCCCAACAAAATATTATTATATTGCATCTAACAGTGTATAAAAAGAATTATACAGTATAAACAAGTAAGGCTTATTCTAGGTATGCAAGGCTGGTTCAACGTTTGTAAATAAATTAACAATATCAATCAGCAGACTAAGGAAAAATCACGATTATATCAATAGATGGAGAAAGGCATTAAGAAGTACAAATTGTTAGTTATAAAAACAGTCATGGGGATGAAGGAAAACATATAAAATATAGGCACTAATGCTGTAATAACTATGTCTGGTTCCATTGGGTACTAGATAAATCAGGATCATTTTATAAATTATATAAATTTATAACCATTATGCTGTGCATCTGAAACTAATATAAAATACTGAATGTCAACTGTAACTGACAAACACATTTTCTTTTTAAAAAAAAAAAAGAATTTAATCAGTTAACCACTTGCAAAAATCAACAAGAAGATTACTTACATCCCTGAATGTATGTTGAAACTTTGACTTTACTTTCGGTTGACTATTTCTGCAATTCTGTAGAGAAAATGGTCCAGTAGCTGACCACCAAGAGCATCTTGCTTACACATGACCTTTCTGGATTGTTGTCTACAACCAACCCTAAAAAGCAAATATTTGTTCCTTATGAACTATGCACCTATCTCAAAACTATCCCTGCTTCACCTTCTCCCACTCCCTTCAACTATTGCTAAAGTAAATTCTTCCAAACCACCCAATATCTCTCTTCTTCAAACTGTCCATAAAAGAGCCCTGTCAATCCCAGGATGGCGGACATGAATTTTCCATCTAGCCCTAGTGCTAGGATTCAGGTCCTGCATGCCTGAGGACCTGATCCTTTTTTTTGTTTGTTTAACATGCCATGTTATAATTTTACTTTTTCATATTTTTAAGTGAAGTCTAGCCTGTTTTATAGAAATTAAAATTTATTGAAAACAAAATGCCAAAAGCTGTCTCAAGTGTTACAGTACAAGAGCTTAAAGGCTATATAGCAGGAAAAAGACATTTATAAAACATCTAAAGAACATTTAAAAAGAAAGAGAAAGTCAAAGACTGTCAAGATTGACAATCCAGTCTGGTTTGCAGAAGATGTACTGAAGGAGGTGATACCTGAGCTCTGTCTTGAAAAGCAAGCAAGATTTCAAAAAGTGTAGGGTGGGCTCAGCTTGGAAAAGAAGTTAGAAAAAAGTGTCTGTGGAAGGCTTTGCATGTTTTGATAGTAAAAATTTAATCAATTGGCCTGATAATTTTCATGGATTCCAAGAATTTTAACACCTCTACACAGAATTTTGGAATGTGTAAATCCATATTCATTGAAGTGCTTCTCTTTTATGTAAATATTTTCTTTCCAGTGATACTATAACAGAAGAACCCTAATATAAACTTCTTCTTCTTCTTCTTTTTTTTTTTTTTTTTGCTGTGGTTCGATAGTTCTGACATTCCAAACTAGTGGATCAAACATCCATTATTTTTATGATAAAGACACTTGGTAAAATTAGGTATTTCTTTTTACTTCTTTGATTTATTTCTTGAATTAAAATGAGTGATCAACCTAGGAACCCGGAATAAAACAAATTCACGTTGTTTTTATCTTGTTTCCTTATTCATTAGCAGAGAAAGGTATAATGTGGGTAATAAAAGATAAGGAAGCAAAGAAATAACAGCCTATGTGGGACATACAGTCACTGCCTAAATCTTCCAATAGAGAAATTTAAATTGACATTGAAAAAGTAGCTTCTGGAAAGCTTTTTCTTACTGGTTTCCTATAATGTATTGCCTAACTTTGAGAATAGTCAACCCCAAGGAAAATAAAGCAGTGGGAAAAGGCAATCTAGTGAGTCAAGTGAATTTGACAAAACACTGGCTTTACTCTCTTTTCCTTGCCAGCTCTGGGAATACACATACTGCAAACAAAAGAGACATCACTAGGTGTGTGGCTTCTGAAACTGTAGTACTATTCAGTCTCTGCATATTCTCTGTGTGTGTGTGTGTGTGTGTGTGTGAGAGAGAGAGAGAGAGAGAGAGAGAGAGCGAGAGAGAGACACACAGAGACAGAGAGACAGAAACACACACGCACACAGAGACAGACAAAAACAGACGAAGAGATGAAGAAACAGAGACAGAGATGGAGAGAGAGAAGTTATGAAATCGTTGAAGAAACACAAATAGAGAACTCTGATTACTTGACCTTCAAAATTCTTCAAAATTTTAGAAGAGTAGCTACCTATGCTTTTCTAAAATAATATATATTAATATTTAATATTTTTAAGTAAACATGCTGAATATTCTCTCATTTACCGGTAGGTTAATAAGCCTGTTAGTAGTCTTTTCTTGATTTTAGTGACAGTGATATCTTTTACAATTTTCTCTAGAAGTTGGAAAAATTGAAGCTAGAATTAAGTGTGTGTGTGTGTGTGTGTGTGTGTATAAATTATTGGCAAATATTAGACAAGTTATATCCAAAAATCAGTTTGTTCTTACAGTGATTTAAAATATACATGAACTGGAATTAAATATGAAACAGTAAAAATTTATTTAAAATGTTAGTTTAATTGACAAAACTGAGGAAAAGTTCCACTTGGAGACATGCATTTGCATACATACAAATTATAATTATTTTATGTGATTCAAATATTAGATTTTTGGAATTATATCTAAAAAGTACATTATATCTATTCTCATATTACTATATGAATATTACATTAACATGTAAATTGTGTTACAATGATAATCGTATATCTGCCATGACTTTGAGATTCAGATGTGTTAATATCTTAAAGTAACATTTTCAAACATTGTAATGCTACACCAGACTATTGAGTAGGATAGCTGCAATTAAACTTCAGGTGACATAATAAAAAATTTTAACAAATCGTCTCCCAATGTCCCTGAAGAAATAGATAATCTATGAATATAACTATAACTCAATATAATTAGCAAAAGAAAATTTCGTACTCATATTAAAATATAATGAAGTATTTAAAATAAGCTTGAAAAGAAGTCCATTTCAAACTCAGCAGCTTACAAGTAAAAATTGGAAACATATTTTAGTGCAGATAATTTTCTGACTCTTGCTTGACTATTATATTTGTACTTATGAATTTAAAACCTTTTTTTCTGAAAAAAAATTTAAGGTAATTAAAAACATTTTATCAACCTTAGAGACCATTTTAATACACATAATTATTGTATATAAGATTGAGTACTGAAAAAAGACAATTATGTGTAACTTGATATTTTGTTATCACTTTGACATTTTATTTACAGAAGACTTCATTTATTTAGATATAGATTTCTGTAATGTAATCATGCTAATATATGTGAAAAAATTATGAAATAAAAATACTAAAGTATTTCTAAAACTTTTTCACTTACAGAATCCAACTCTTCCAAATAACTTTTCTCCTGAGCTTATTGAAGCCTGTGTTTTCTACTTAACACCCTCATCCGTGGCATCAATGTTAGTAGTATAGCATTTCTTTAAAAAGATGTGTATTATGGTGTCAGATTTTTCCCCAATACATTTACATCTGTCCCCCAAGCTTTGAGATCCTGCTCTTCCGACCTCATCAAAAACAACAAAAGATTTGCAGAACATTAGAGAGAACTCATGTCTTTTCTTCAAATAATCCTTAAGTTATTGTTGACTCACACTTTAAATGGTTGAGGATGTCTAGTCATGAAACAGAAACAACAAGATTCACCTAAGTGCAGGCTGTGACAACCAGTATCTTTGCAACTACCTCAAATGACAACTGTAAGATGCTATCGTAATATGGCATTGAACTTAAAAAAAGTAACCCACCAACAGACACATAAAAATATGAAAAGATATGCAACTTACAATTGAGGAAATATGTCATAAAAATTGCAGAGGGATATAATATTTTAAGATTTTATTTTATTATGAGTTAATAGCACTTAGTCTTCTTAAAAATTCCTCATCATTAGCTTTATACATTTATGACATTATTAATTTATATGTAAGCATCTGACTATATGTCTATATATTTATATCTGAGTATATTTGCATATATATGTATGTGTATATACATAAAATACTTTTTAATTCTCCATAGGAAATTATGTTTACCTGCCTCATGTTTTCCAATTTTATTATGAAGATCTGGATAAAACTATAAGAATATATCTCTAAGTGTGTAGATTTGTTTCTAATATTTTATTGTCAATAAAACTTTATTTTGATACCAGCCTACAACTCTGGTATCATAACCTTTTAAAACAAATTGATGTAATAAGCTCTGTTCAACAGGAAATTCAAACAATATATAGCAATTAAAAACATGACACTGAAATTTAAAGTTCACCATTAAGGAAAATGTGTTTACCTGGATTTGTTTTTGTTTGTTTGTTTGTTTGTTTTAATTTTTTTTTCCAGAAGACAGATGGTAAGGTATCATTAGCATGCAGTTGTGAATGAATTTATTCTATGTTCTATCAAAGCACAACTATGAAAAACTTAGACATCAACAATATCGGTATTTTTCATGTTCTAACACTTATGTATTCTACCCTGTAAGCCATATCTTCTTTTTGATACTTGTCTGCTTAGGTTTCTGACTGGTCTCTTCTATTTCTCTAAATACTATTTTCCTCATTTCATTATTCTTTTTTATCTTCCAACAAATGACACATATTCTTTAATAGGCCTGCAATTCACCATTTCTTTCTTTTATTTTATCCCGTAAATGAAATCATGTGACAGCCAACTCTCTACATCCAACCCAGATTAGTGTTCTGAGCTCTACTTTCACAGAACAAACTGACTGCAAACTTATACATTTGGATATTGTTGAAGGTTTATTTTTCTTCCTAATATTTTGTTTCAAATAATATTTCAACTAAGTCCCTGATAATATTAGATATTTTTTCAGTGATTAAAGTGGCTATGCTTAGCTACACAAAAGGTCACATAAGGTGAATTTACTTAGAAAATTGGTAGATCAGACTGCCAATTGTGTGTAATTGTGATAATATGGCTGTTCACAAAACCATATTGCCTAATGCTGTCACCAAGACCTCCGATTATATCATTAATAGACAGTTATAAAATCAAGTATAATCTTCATGGAGTTAAGAATTGGTCTCCACAGGGAGTATTTTAATGCTAGAAAATAAGCTTTATTGCCATATAATTCTCTGTTCTCATAATTTGACTAAAGATATATAAATTGTAAAAAATGTTAAAAATATTTACTCAATTCTCAATTACATAATATTTTATGAAAAATAAATATATTAATACTATAAATGTTCTACCTTCTGCTAAAATAATCATTTTATAAAGAGTAAATTTTTTTTATTCCTCAAATCTCATGATGAAGACACATTTCCACTCCCCACATGGTCATCATTATTTTACTCAACTCACATTCAGCAACTGGAGATTTTCCCCTAGAAAAATCTTTTGTCAGCTTTGGAGATGGAGAACACATAGGCATGTGAATGTGTGTGTGGAGTGGGAGAGGGGAGAGACACTGGAAAGACCCCTCTCTGTGGCGTGAAACTCATTTTACAGATAATATATTCTGTAACTGGTTGCAAACTAAGTAGCAACTTGTTGACATTCAGTTTTAAAATTAAATATGAGTAGTTTTGGAGAGAAAAGAAATTTATTGTTTGATTTTTAAAGGGTAGTTTCTTTTAAAGCACAACACAAATATATCCATATACATACATTATATATATTTACTCCTCTTTCTGTTGTGATATGGCGTGAGTTCTACTTAGGGGTCAGAGCTTTTAGGTAAGACACATTTTTGCTATAGCCGAGTTTATCAAACCTGACACATCTGCTAATATATCAACCCTGTGAAAAATGGCAATCGGTATTACTTTTCCAAATACTTTTTTAAAGAAATGTTTAAAGTATACATTCTATGAATTCATAGATTTGATAGAACACCTTCTCATTCTTGGTGAGATACTGAATTTATAAAACTCTCGGGTCACGTATGATCACATTTAATGGGTAACTATTATAGAAGAGAAAATGATGAGAAAATTCGGGACATATTGGTTTTTTATTCACATTCTAATTTTCTCTCTTCAAATTCAATAAAATCTGTGCTCACTACTGAAAGTTCTTATTACCTAAAGGAAGATAGCATTTGAAGGGAAACCGGTTATACAAAGATGCCCTAATATCTCTACATAATTCATTTCTTCACCAGCAGCAATAGATCACTTTTCTTGAATAGTGTCCACCGGAATAAAATAACCTGGGATGGTCCCTGCGGTTAGCATTAATAGTATCTGGCCTACATACCTAGAGGTTACTGGTCTATTGAGTAGTAGTTAATAGCTAGCTGTAGAATTATTTAATTTTTCCATTTAAATGCCTGGATACTGCTAGGGGCAGTGCAGATATATAAACAACTTGTTCTTGGCCTTAAGAGGTATTATTATTGCTTAGGATGAGCAATTATTTAAGATATCCTCCGGAGATGTAGGATGTGACAGAGGACACACTGGTACTCTTTAAAAGCAGCCTGCAAGATGGGCAGAACCAACAATGGTAGAGTGAGGACGGGGCAAAACGGTTTTTCTGCAGCAGTCTGATAGAAGCGGCATTTGGAAGTCTGAGGGACTAGTTCCCAAGGTTTGGGGAAAAAACAAACTCTGCAAAGTACATGACAATTATTCAAATATAAACTGAAATTAGGTTAATTTCACAATTCAGTCTTTCCCTGATTAAATCATCTTCTGTGGCCTGATAGGTTGCTGTTTTTACTTCATTATGACATACAAGTTACAGTAAAATTTTATATTTTACTTTATAAACTAAATTGCTTCTCTAGAGCCCCAGGCCACAGTTTTAGCAAATGTTTAAGCTGTTCTTATTTTGAAATATTTTACTCTCTTCACAGTCTCTATATATTGTCTGCAGTTTGCAGTGGTCAGGACCATTTATTTCTTTGTCCAACCAGTATATTGTAGGTAGATGAGTATACAAGGAGGTGTGAACTACCAATTAACATTAGGGAAAAGGAAGCAACATTCTCTGCAGTCTCATTTTCAGTGCTATGTTAGAGAAGCTTACTATAATGGTGGGAAGAGTTATTCAAGAAAAACATCAGAGACTGCCCAGTCCAGCAAGTACATACAATTAGTTGAAACATATTTCTAACATTTTAAATGTAAGGAAGTTTTATTTGCTAGATTATAGGAGAGAAGTCACTGTGATATCACTATCTTTTATCTAGATATTTAAATTAAATATATTTTAGTATAATTCAAATATAATAAAACACATTTATTCCAAAGTCATGTTCTCTTGAACACTATAGTTTCATAGTAAGTTTTGACAGTGAATAGTTAAGTTTTTGACAGCCTTTAAATTCTTTTTTCAGAATAGTTTTAGCTAATATAGGCAAATTGCATTTCCAATAAATTGTAAAGTTTGTCAAGTTTACAAAATTTCTTGCTGGAGTTTTGATTAGATTGAAATGAAGCTATAAAATATCTCAATCTATGCATTTAGATCAATAATCTATTTACATTTTATTTGATATTAAAAGCAATTTTCTAATTTATAGTGTAGTTATTTTGTCAGGTTTTTTTTCCTAGGTATTTTGGTTTTTATATTATTTTAAATGATGTCATTAAATTTATGTTCTAATATTTTGTTCATGGTATCTAGAAATGCAATTTCTTTTTATGTATTAACCTTATATTTTGAAACTTGTCAAGATCACTTTTTTACTTTATTATATATATTTAGTTTCTTTCAGGGTTTTTGTTTTTTATAAAAATTTTATGGTTTGGGGATAGTTTTAGCATGGGGCTTCTTTTCCTGTTGCAAATCTTAGTGGAAATATTGTCTTTCATCATTAAATATGACAAATTGCTCTAGGTTTTTCATAAATGACTTTTATAAAAATAAAAGGTGTTCTTTTTGTTAATTTTAAAGTTATGAATGGGTTTTGATTATCACAAATTTTTTGCACCTTTTGAAATAACATTTTTTATTCTGTTAATGTATGAATCATATTGCTTCTTAAATATTGGAAAATATGCATCCATGGTTATAAATTCAACTATTATATATGCTGTCATATATAATGCTAATGATTTGTCAAAGATTTTTGTATCTATGTTCAAAAGTAATATTGGTATGTAATTTTTTTCTTATGACATCTATGTCAGATTTGGGTATCAGATGCTAGCCTCAAAAATGACTTGGTTAAATATTCTCTTTTAGAATTTATCTGTAACATCATTTTAATATATTTTCTTTGTGGGAAAAGTCATGGTTAGGAAATTAGATATCTCTAATAGATATAAAGTTAGTAAAGAATTCTACTCTTTTACTCAGTTTTGGCACATTTTCTTAATTTTCTGAAATTGTTTCTCAAACTTTATAAATTTATTCATTAAATATAAGTACTTTATTGACTTAAAAGTTGGTTATAAATTTCCATTATTCGCCTTTTATTGTCGGAAGGATATTTCAAGGTGTCCCCTCATTCATTCCTGCTATTGGTAGTTTGTGTGTGTCACCATTTATCTAATAGTTTTGCAAGGAGTTTGCCAACTTTATTTACCTTTTCAAATAATTACTTTTGCTTTCTCTTTTCTAAAAAAAAAAAATCTTTTCTCCACTTTTTCATTCCACTTATGACTGCCTTTATCATTACTGTGTAAAAGGGACATAAACAGAGCCATTTTAAAATGGAGTCCAAGCAGCCACTCCAGCGGATTGTCTTGCATATCTTGCTTCTTGAACCTTTGGAATCTTTGAACTGGGTGATGTAGCCTATGGACTGGCCCTTAGCAACATTGTCTTACAAAAAATTGTTTCTAAAGTCAATAGGAAAAGCAGACATCCTGGCCGAAAGGACTGATGATTATGAACTCTCTTTATGAGGATGGAATCAGTAAACAGTCACGTATAACTAAAGAGCAACACAGCCAGTTAGCACCAATAGAAATCTCTTCTATTCATTTAATTATTCCCTTTTTTCATAAAAATCTCTTGCCCTCACCCTGTAATCAGGTTGTTTTTTGGGTTTCTCCCTGAATTTATGCTATTAGAATTGCATTTTTTTTTTTTAATCCCAAGTAAATACTTCTTACCTCTCATTTGGCTTTTTATTTATAGATTAACCATTGTTCCTATCCATGTTTTACTAAAAGTTTAATTGTTTTTCTAAAATTTTTAACATAGAAACATCTATCATTGTTTTAAACATTTCTTTTTTCCAATACAGAAATTTTGTGGTAAAAATTTTCTTCCAAGCAATGCTTAACCTTGTTTTACAAATTCAGATAGGTTACATTTTCATTATTCATCTTGAAATGTTTTACAATTTCTCTGGCGCTTTAGTTTTGATTCACTTTTTATATATTTTTAATGACTTACTGGATAATTATAATGATTAACATGCAAATTAACTAAACAGTGATCAGAGCACAGATTCCATTATATTTCAATTATTTAAATTTTAATAAGTTTTGTTATTTGCCCCAGGAGCTTATCTAGTTTGCTGTCAGTATATAAAGAATGTCATCTAGAAAAAAAAAAGCAAAATATCTATTCTTGCACTGCCCTATAAATGCAAACATGTCCAGTTTGATAGCTCTCTTCACATCTTCTATATCCTGATATTAACTTATTATCAGTTTTACTGATTACTGAAAGAAGCATTTTTTGAAATCTTCAACCATCATTGTTGATGTCTTTTATCTCTGATAGTGTCTATTTTGCTTTCAGAAATGTTAGGTCACTCTTATTAGGTACATAAATATTTAGGATATTAAAATTGAAATAAAGATGGTACACACGTTGTCTCATAAAAGGTTGTCTTGTTAAAAACACTTCTCTGGTTGTTGAATCTATTTGGCCTGTGTCAGATTTCTAAAGTAATTAGTAATAAAATTATATGAATGCATACATATTTTATAAAAAAGCAATTAAAACTCTAGTAAATATGAAGAAAGGAACAATCAACCTAAAAATAAAAAGCCTAAATGAGAAGCAACAAGTGTTTATTTAGGATTAAAAAAAAGGCAATAAAGCATTTTCATCTTTTTTGTTGCATAAATAAGATTTTTTTTTGATAGTGATAAAATGGATTCTTTAAAATAGTCTAGCCTTCACAGTTCATCTGAATTGATAATAATCCTTCCTGCCTTGGAAAGTAACTTGCTGGGAATAATCAGTTCTAGCTCTATCATTTTCTATGTACATGACCTTGACTTCATATATTTGAACTTCAAATTCCTGATTTATAAGTTTGTACTGTTGATATATATATATATATATATATATATATATATATATATATATATATATATATATATTTAAAATGGCATTGATATAGTAAGATCCCAGATGCTACCTAACAGAATGATTGTTAGCTTTATAAATGTAATGATTAACATTTTATATAGTTCATTTTTATTCAAGTCAGATAGATATATGCAATTTTTTTTAAAGCTGATATACTGAAAAATTTTCTATACTATGTATTTATAATGAAATGGAACTTCTTTGATAACATCTAAGGTTAATATTCTACTGAACAATCAATGCTTTTCAATTAGATCTACACACAACCAGTAGAAAACACTTCTGTTAACACTATTCACTTGAAGCATGTAAAAGTTTTGAAAATACACCTTAATATTTTAGGAACAAATTTACTTTTTGAGTACTATGTATATAATAAGTATTTACAGGCTTATAATTACTGATAGTACATTTATAGATAATAGCTACATTTTATCAATATTTATCCATCTACCTATTTATCTCCATATTTATCTATGTCTCTGGATATATTGATATGTCTGTATCCATGTTTCGTCTATGTACATATATACATCTATAGAGATTATCTACATTGATATATCTTATATAGAGAGAGGGAGAAGGAGAGAGGCAGAGATGAAGAAGAGAATGTGTTATTAGTTCTTTTTCTCAATATCTTGATAATTACCTAATACACGGAGAAAATAAAATTGATTTTATCTCCTCTATAGAAAAAACAATATTCATCTGGTTGCAGTCATTCAATTTACAATCCAAATGTCATGACAAATATAGTCTCACTTGAATGTAGTAGAAAATCTTATCCTTGTGTAAGTGTGAATAAAAGAAAATATAACTTTTAACAGACTCTTTGAGAGCATTATTTAATTCTGTAACTGGCAAATCTTTATTTCCAGCAATAATTACAAAAAGGCAAAATAAATAAAATTAGCCACATTAAAGACTTTTGAAAGTCACTTTCTCTACCTAATTTTTGTGATCATGCAACCCCCCCCAAAATAAAAAGTGAGAAAATAAAAATGTAAACTAGAAAACTATTGGATTTGAAGAGATTAAATAAAAACAACTTGAAGCACATATTCCCTTAAGCATTCCCCACAAAGAACTTACAGATTTTTAAGAAAACTAAGTTTCAAAATTTTAACTGTGTGAGATTTATGTAGAGTGCATGATAACTTTGTATAAATAGGATGACTCCAGTAAGGAAAATGCATCCTATTTCAGCATAGTCTATAAATATTCTGCCCATGTCATTGTAAGACTATTGACAAAATTCTTCTGGGAAACATATGGTTTACTGAGTTATAACAATGTTAATATCACCTGTGTCTCTACTTAGAATGCTTCAATTTAGTTAATTCCAAATATCAAAATCACGCTCATTACTCATTACCAGGGCTAAGTTAATCACATAATAATAAGTAATATCAAGATGTCAATATCACTGAGAATTACTGAGGCTAATTGCACATAAAAAGGATCAAATATACTCATCATGGTTCACTCAAGCACAATTAGAGCCATATTACTATTTCTCCCACAGTATATCACCATTTCCAGGTCTTATGCCTAAAACCCTCAGGCACATAGTAAGTATTTCTGAATTAGAGTATAAATAAATGACTGACTGTAGTAGGTGCCTTCACTTATACAAAAATCAATGAAGCCAGAGTATCAGTGAACTTTTGGAGCCCTATTACTTAATGTTTAGTTTTTCTTGGGGCTTGTATCAGACTTGGAGCTGCTTTTTAGATAATAATCCTCAACTTCAAATGGTGTGAGCTTTCTCCAGAACCCTATGTGGCTAGAGTTGTCACTAAAACTTTTCTACTAAGACACAAGAAACTCTACATTACATCCTTATCTACCACACATACTTTCAGGAAAATGGGATCTAATATTTCAAATGCTCCAACAACTAGGGTCATGTTTACTGGAGAAGATGCTGTCCATACCTCTTTTGTTCTGGCCCCACTTGAAGAAACCAAGAGATGACCACTAAATTGTATGCTAAATGGGTCTACTCTATTTTCTGAAATGCGCTATCAGCTCTCCAAAACTTAATGAGGCCTAATCAGTGTTATTACTCTTTTTATGTAGAAGATGCAAGATATAATGTTTTTATATTGTATGTTCCAGCATGCCTCAGACCAATAGACCCAAATATATACACCCAAATAGCCCTCTGAGTCTTTGTAAGGTTTATCTCCCATCTACTCATGTACATGTATCTTGAGGGGCTCCAGATTATGTCTCTTCTTGCTCACCAGGTCCAATTCATAACATATCCCTGTGTGATTGTGGGATATCTCTATAATAAAAGTCCATTCATACCACAGAGAGTAAATATGTCCTGGGGCACTGTCATTAATATGAACTACTGTTGAAGTCAGATGAATGTGAAATACTCCTGCTTCATCTCAGTCAAGATTGGAAGGAATGTCTTTGCAAATCAACAGCAGTATATCCTGTGCTTGAAAGTGCGCTGAACTTTTCTGATTGATCATACTACCTGTAGAACAGTTGTTCTTGTGCCTAAGGTTTGATTCCTTTTATGGCAGACAACTCCACAATTTATAGAACAGCATTGCTGACATCTCTTAAATGCTTAAAGTATTTATTAAATGGGTTGATACCTTACTATCAATATTTTATCATAATTCATATGGTTAATAAAGTTTTAGAAACTAAGGTACCTCTGCAAGCCAGGACTTGTCAGTACTGACTTACTCCCAGTAAGGCAGTTTCTGTTACCTTCAGGCCAGCAAGTGATCTGATCTCCCAATCCCACCCTCAGGGGCTTTTCCTGAAACCTCTTTTCTTTCCAACTCTCTTGATTTGGGGTCTCCTATAAGCAGACCTGAGACAACAAGGATTCAAGTTATTTTGTTTTTTTCAGAGAGTGACCCAATGAACCATTGGTAGGGGAATGGGGAATTGGCAATGGGAGGGGGAAAAAAACATCAATCAAAGCAGTTACCACTGTGTGCCTCTGGGGGTCAGTTTCTCTGAAGGTACTCCAGGGACAGTATAATAAATGCTCAGAGATCTTCCAGCTAAGGAGCAAGAATTATGCGGTTTACCCACCAAACCTCTAATGTCACTGGATGAGGGTCTCTTCAGGGACATTTATGCTCTAGCTCTCTGGCTTTCCCTGAACTTGGATCAGTATTCTCAAGCCATAAAAACACCTTTAGGTGAAGATCACGTACATTTTCAATAAGCAGCCTCCATCTTATAAAGCATAAACCTGATGCTCACAGTCTGTATTACTACCACAGAATCTAGAATTTGTACCAAGACAGCACACATAGACTGGTCAGGGTTTAAAGTTTGCTCACAATAAAATAATTGACTAGTTTGTATAAAAAAGGAAATGTGTGTCAGAATTGGAAATTAGGAGGAAGAGATCAGGATTAAGGTGAAGAATAGAACATTGCAAAGAGGTCATTGTTATTCTCCAAGTTACATAGAAAAATAGACACTGTGGAGTCCTAAGTTTACATGACACCTCAGCCTTGTATAGGTCTACAAACAGCATTAGGAAATTGACGGAGACACAGTTTTGCCTTTACAACTCCAGTTGCTTTTGTTCTAACACAAGCTGTGTTTCTCATGAGGCTACTGGGGCAGCCTTATGTTTTGGAGAGTACCAGGTTTATGCTTAGCTGTCAGGGGCAACTTTCTCAGAGCTAATACAATAGCAGATTTTGAAGAAAGAACATTTTTTATCTAATTATCTATATTTATTTTTGTGTGCTTTAAAACTTGCTTTGCTTTAAATCAACATTCCAGAAAGCACAATTTAAAAAAAAATAATATTAATCTAGGATGGAAGTAGTCAGATAATGAATTAATAGATAGAAACTCTATCATAGAAATGTATGAAATAACCTAAGATGAGTCACAGGCATCTGACTACTCTTTTAATCGAAATCCCCAGGCAAGAGGCAATGTTGTAATGCCTTCTATAGCTGTTCCATCACATATCTGTTATTTTTATATATTTCCAATGAAGGGGAACAAGTGACCTACCCATCATTGAAAGGATTTGATTTATATGTCGCATAGCAAAAACTGTATGAAAATAGACTATATGAAATTGGGGGAGAAATTGAATCACATTAGGGTGACTTTAAAAAGTTCATGTAGGCACTATATATGATATGCGTCTAACATAGTAAATA
The DNA here is from genome assembly GCA_004027375.1 of Macroglossus sobrinus. Classification (NCBI taxonomy): domain Eukaryota; kingdom Metazoa; phylum Chordata; class Mammalia; order Chiroptera; family Pteropodidae; genus Macroglossus; species Macroglossus sobrinus. The sequence goes on along the minus strand of PVKZ01000723.1, from coordinate 526,182 downwards.
GCATTTAATGGTAAAGAGTTAGCAAAGGTAGTACATGCCCATTTAAGAAGGAAAATAGAACTACGGACTCCAAAAAGCATATACTGGGCTCAAAAGAATACCACCAGTGGTTCAGTGCTATTGAAGAAAGCTTCTAATGGAAAAAGGACAGAATAGGCAGCCTGAGGTCAGAAAGCAAATGGTTTTGAAAGTCTAAGTGGTTTAGAATTCACTCTGTAGGAAATGACCAGAAACCGATGGCTTTTAAGTAGAGGAGTGGCATGAATAGACATAAGAATGATATTTAGGCTTAAGAGAAGAGAGAGTTAAGATGCAATGATATCACAATCACCTCAAAGATTATTTAGCAGTGGAATAAAGTCAGGATGGGACAGTCAGAACAGGATAAAGCAGAACATTTCAGAATAGTTGTTTTGAACTTGAAATAAAGTCCACAAGGGACACCATGAATGTTATCCCATTCCTAGTTTATACACCATCTCTGACCTATGAAGTCATATCAAAATGGATCATGATCAAGATGTCATTAAACCACACATCTAGGAATAGCCGAGTGCCAAAACCTTGTTTACATCCAATATCCTTTCCTGGTTTATCCCAAGGACAGATCTCAAGAGGGCAACAGCCAAGCTCCTGAAATACCTTAATACCTTTATCTGAGGATTTATACAGTACACTCTACCTTTCAATGTGGAATGATAGGGTGGGATTATATGATATAGCTGAAAATTTCTTCCCCTGAATCCCATCACTGGCCTGCGCCTCTGTGAAAGACCAACACCTTGATGATCATCTCTGCATTGTTAGTCATGATACTAAAATATCTTTACATATTCTTAAATATATTCTTAAAATGTATCTTTAAATATTCACAAAGAAGAGATTTGACATTTTTGCAGATTTTAGTCCTCATGAACACCTCTCAGTCCAAAGCCTACTTCATTGCAGCCATCTCAAAAACAGGAATGACAAGACACTTTAGAAAGAATAATAAAAGGAGTAAATGACTAACTGGAGTTACAGCTCCTCAAGGGAAAAACAGAATGTTTTAGAAAATGTCCTGTACATGCCTCTTTATTAAATGCTTTTAATGATGTTAGATTACGGCCACTATGATTTTATGTTTAGGTACATGGTTATTGAATCAAATAGCCAGTCAATTCATGAACTATGCTATGAGTTAGCCATTTTACCTATGAATGATTTTTCATGCATTTATGAGAACAATTGCACAAGCTATTTCAATATCGTCAAGAATTCTAATTTATGTGTACTGCAGTATATTACTCTATAAATATAAAAAGCAAAGTCAATGTCTTGAATTTGGACATTATAAACTTGCTAGATTCCCACATATTATAAATTTTAATTATCTTTGACTTTTGTGTTTCATACTTTATGCTCCCCTTGGGAAATTACAAAATTAATGTATCAAACTAAAGGGAGTGTCACTGCTTTTTTTTCCACAAAAATACATAGAAATATTGAACATTTTATGTGATCGGTGAAATACACTAGAGATCAGATGTTAGAATATTTTTTCTAAAGTAGAATGCATTCTCTAAATTCACTGAAAAATAAAATTTCTCTTTTAATATGGACTTTGAAAATCTGTTGTTTTACCCTGTAATTACTAGGCACAGTTTTATCAGACTATTTTGTCTATGGGTGCAACTTTGTGTATGTGTCTGTGTATTCTTCAGCACTCTGATAGCATGTTAGCTGTTATTTAATATTTTTGTCCTTTGTGTAAGCAGAATTATGCCATATCTGATATATCTGACACTGAAGCTTTTTTTTTAAATTTAAATATAAAATAGACACTATATGTGAAGAAAGAAGCTATGTTTATGTAAGTTAAAAAAACTCAGCAAACGTATCAGAAAAATAATTTTGCAATATCCCAGGAAATACATAAAGTAATGAAACAGATAAAACAAATCAATATTTTTAAATGAAAAATATGTCTGATTTTAAAAGTAATTCAAATATTAATAAAAGACAGTAAACTATAGGTGTGTCAAAACTTGAGAAGAATTACTAACAATGAAAAGCAGAGAATTAAAGCATATAGTTATCAATTTTTTTACACATACTTGGGAAAAAATTGGATGTGTTTAACTGAGTAAAATAAAATGACAACTTAAAATTTTGGTAACAGATAAAATTACATACTTGAGTGTATTTCCTCAATGCAACTGATATATATTCTACATATAGATAAAAATTTAGTTGCATTAATGTCTTGCATTATCTAAATAAACCTCTTTACTCATTAATATAAATTGTCTTAAAAATCCACTTGCTTTGATCATTATAATTTTACTTAAAGTAGGTTACCCTGTGTTCAAGGCTCACCAGCTGACACCATTCTGCACCATTACATAGATAGAAAGATTCTGTAAGTTAATCAGTGATATTTGAAGCATTACTTTGGATTGTGATTCAAGATTATGATTATTCAGTTTTCTAGAAATTGGGTCTACTGGTATAATATAATATAAGCATAATTTTTATTATTCCCCCAAGAACTAAAATATGAGTTTATGACCATAACCAAAACCAAAATATTTTAAATTAAAAAATGTTTTCAATAAATATATAACTTCTATTTTGTAGTATAACCATAGGCTGCTGAAATGATATAACTTTCATATATCTAATAAAAAATAATCATCACTCTTTCTTTTGGAACATTCTGTGAGTGCCAGGAAACTTTGCCATTTCATGAGGTTAAATAACTTTTTAAAATGAGATTTATAAGAAGTTTATCTTGGAAGAGGTGAGCATTTAGGAGACATAAATGTGAAAATGTGCCTTGGAGAAGACCATTTCTGGCAGTCTGAAAAACAAATGCAAATACTCCAATAACAGAGCATGCCCTGCCTATGTAAGCAGTAGGAAGATGACCAGGGGATCTGGAGCAGAGTAACCCAGTGGGAGAAGTAGGAGGTGAGAAGCTAAGTTATGTAGGGTTCAATGGGCAATGGAAAGGAGTTTAGCTTTCATTCTTTGAGGGCTGAGAGGTTGAGAGGCTATCTTGAGAATAACATGATTTAATTGACATTTGAAAAGATACACTCTTTTGTGTGACAGATTGTAAGGAACAAGAGGAAACATGGGAACCAATTATGAGGGTCTTGCTCAAGCCTCTGTGAGAGATATTTTGGTTGGAGTAGGGTGGTAGTATATGAGATGTGAAAAAATTATTGTTAATATTTATTGTGAAATTCGATCAAACAAAATTTGTTGTTAAACTATGCTGAGATGTGAAAGAAAAAAGACAAGAATAATTGAGTTTCAAGTGCAAGCAGCTTGAAAAATAGCCGTGTTATTTACTGAATTAGGAAATACTGGGAAAGACATAAATATAGGTTAAGTTCAGTGTCTTTAACATCCACATCAGTCAGATGTATGATTCCAGAGAGCAGGGAGGAGATCTTTTCAGTAGGTAGATGTTTGAGGGATATCAACATATCTGGAGTAGATTGATGACATATTGCAACAAGGGGCTTCAATGGAGAAAAGAGAAAAAGAGGTGAGGATTAAACTCTGGGAGATGTTAACTTAACAAGTTGGGAGAGGGGGTAAGAAGGGAAGGTCTTATCAAGGAAGGATGAGAATAAACTCTCAGTGAGATATGAGAAAAGTCAGGAGCATTTGGTTTTCATGGAATGAAGTTTTTCAGTCTTCATTTCATCTTCACAACTACTTTGCATGACAGAATAGCTGGCTATTTTATATCTATTTTACCTATTGGTAAAATATCTGAGATTTCCAAAGATAATTAATGTTTTATTATAAAGTTAGTAAATAGTAATAATGTGTCCAGAACAATGAGACCTAGACCAAAAACCTCAACTGAAAAATGTTTTAAAATAAAATTTAAATTTAAAATCCTAGAAGAGTAGTTTTTTTAAACAGAGAAAATTATTTTTACCTATCAGCAGACATCAATAAAAGCTTAAATTTATAACCTTTGAGCAAAGTACTTAAATTTTATTGATGAGAGATGCCTTTCCCAGAAGGGAAGAAAGCCTACAGCTCATCTTTCTTTTTATTCCAGGGTCAATATGTTTGAAACATTCCAGGATAAAAAGGGTTGTCCTATTATATGCAGTAGTATAATTAATAGAGTAGTCAAAAGCAGAGTTACTTCTTTCATAGATCAAATTCCACAGGGCCCTAGAAGATAGAGTTAGTAATAGTAAACATTTTTAAAAAGTATCAGTAGGTCAAAGGTTTCCCAAGTGTTATTCATATTTGATAAATCAAAAGAACAGTTTATCTACTAAAGAAAATGAACTAAAACTGAAAAAAACAATTGGAAAATATAAGTAGCATTTTTTTAAAATTATAATTGCTTTCTCCTAAAATATCAAAGTTCAGTGGAAAATATTGAGTTTCCTTTCATTATAATTTTAATTACATATTTAAATTTTAAACAAATATTTAATTTCTAAATAATGAATAATGAGATTAGAAAAATAAATCATTCACTATCATTTATCCCATTTACAAATGTGTTAGTTTCATTTGATATTATTTTATAATGTTATGACTGCGTTTACTTCTATTTTAAAAATATAACTGATGTTTTATAATAAAATGAATATTTATCATATCATAATTTTTAAAAAGTTAGCATTTCTGAGTTCATTTGATCTTAAATCTTTATTTTCTTAAGAATACGTATACTTAGTGTTTGTATTTTAGAATTTCTATACATTGACTCAGTACTTGAGCATTTGCTCAAACTTCTGAGCTAATGAGCAGTAGAAATGTTAAGAGTCCTGAAGGGAAAGAATTCAAGATTTTACTATTAAGTTAGATGTAAACTGTAGGTTTTTGATAGGTTCCTTTTATTAGGCTGAAGAAGTTCATTTCTAGTCTTCATATTATAAGAACTTTTCTCATTGATCAATGTGGAATTTGTCAGTGATTTGCTATTGAAATGCTCATGTGGTTTTTCATCCTTTATTCTACTAATATGAAGTATTACATTAATATATACGTTAAAAAAGAAATTACTACTTTTAATAGATTTAAGTTCTTTTTCTTTAGTCAGTTTTATACTTTACATTATTTCTTTACATGTATCCCTTCCATCTAACTTGTCAAAATGTTATTCATAAAATCCTTATAATTCTGTAATATCAATAGTGATGCCCTCACTTTAATTCCTGATTTTGGCATTTGTTTTATCTGTTTTATTTTTTTGGACAGCAGATGATATGTTAAATTTACCACTATGTCATAAGAATGCCTAACTATTTTATGTTATATAAGTTTTTTTGGTGTACTGGTGTGCAGATTGGGTGAAGGGATATAAGGCAGATGGCCATCTCAGTAGTGCTAGTGATATATAGATAATGGTTAAAACTTAAGCAGATGGGTATATAGCATAACAGTTAAAGACTGAAGAGGTTTCTAAAGTAGATTGAGAAAATATACATGACTATTGTTCGTTTGCTGAACTAAGCTAATTTTCCTTCAGTGTTTATTCCCATTGATGGTGGGGGTGGGGAAAGAGGAATAGATAAAAGTAATTTATTACCAGCCAACTAAAATAACAGTGTATTTATGAATCTATCTCTAGTCTATCTCTATATAAAGACTATTCATCTCTTGCATATGGTTTGCATGTTCTTTTTTTATTCCAAGGATACAAATGATATATTCTCATGCATGACTCTTGTTCTGGGCTCCTTTTGTATACATTAGCCTTCCAGTCTTGCTACACGTTATAAATCTTTTGTGATCTTACCTTAGATGCCAGCTCATGTCACCAGTGAACTAATTTCTAAAGTTTCTAGAGTTGGTGCGCCTCATGGTAAGGTATATTAGTAGGTCAGATCCTAGTTGTTTTCCTTCTTGACTCTCCCTGACCTCAGACTTCATTAAGACTACAGATAATTTGATTCTCCGCGTAGGCCTTTGGTTTAGGATTTCAATTCTCAGCTTATACTAACAGTTTATCTTTCCATTTCCTACATTTATGCAAATGGTTCTGCTGACCTCAAGTCCAGATACCACATATCTGCTATGTACTGGGTTTATGTGAGAACCTGTAGATTCTTTCTAAACTACACTAAAAAAAAAAAAAAGAGGCTGAATTGGACGTGGAGAGTTATACCTATTGTTTCTTTTTTCTAAACAATCTATATCACTTTCTAAATGTGACATACAGCCAAGTCAAGTGATTTATTTCCATTCATGCCATGCCGTCATTTTTTAGTTTTAACCTAATACACACACACACTGGTTCACTGTTTTCTCTATGAGGTCCAAGGACAGGTAGGGAATGCATCTACTTTTCTTTGAGATCTCACCTTAATCTACATGATGTGCCTATCTATATTGGCCACGTCCTTTCCCCTGGGACTCATCCTTAGCACATGGGCATTAGTTACCTCAGGGGAAATTATTAGGATTTACCTTTCTCTCAATTCTAAATTTTATTCCCCACTGTAAAGATGGTTAATTTTCCTCCGGTTGTGGTAAGACTAGCATAACTTTCCCTGGAACAGTAAGGTCCAAGGCCTAAATGAGGACAAAAGGCTCTCAGGTAATTTAAACAAACGAAATACTTCTAAGAGAAAATCATTAGCTTAGGTACTTCAAAATAGTCTCCTTATCTTATTAACCATTATATAGAAAAAAACTTGATCATATGAAAAAAAATTATTTTGACAGCTTATTCTTAGTCACGCTCTAGAAGTGATTGACATACATTTTTATCTCTATTCTCAAAAATACAGACTCAAATATCTTTAGTAAGTTTTTGGCAAAATGTAACAATTATGTCATTATGGGATATAAAACCAAAGTTTATGAAAGTATTCACTAATAAATTTCAAAAGCTGCTGTGGTATATACACACACACAAACACACACCATGAACAATTGTTCCCAAGAATTAATGGCCAAATATTTTAAATGATGGTGATAGTCAAAGTAGAATTTAAAAAGAAGGTTTGTATCATTCTATAAAGTTTTAGATATTTGACTAAGGGTAATGCATTTTTTCCTTAAGCCATTGCTTTTCTACTCTAGTTTTATAAGTTAATTTTTAATATAATTTAGAGCTAATTGGAGCTATCTTTATTATAATTTTTACTCATGTACTTTGATTCTATTGAGATTTCTTGAGCCAGAAACAAAACGATAGAGTGTTATCTAACACACATGGATTTATATGTAGCCTAAGTCAAAGATTTCAGTGCTCATAGACTGAGAAAATTTGGGGTGCTTTAGTAAAAGTGGTTTTCATGGAGGATTGGAGACAAAAAACGATCCAATGAATTAGGCATTGAAGTTTGATCAAGAGTCAGCAAGTCTGAGAGTGGTTTGAAGGGAAGCACAGAGCTAGGGAAGTAGTTAAAGTGTTGTTTTCCTTTCAGGTAAATGGACGATTTATTTATGACAGAAAAGACTTCAACATATTTGTAAAATGAATAAAATCATACACACAATGAAGACAAAATAAAGGGACTTGAAAAGAAACCTGGTAGAAAATATCCTGAATGTGTTTTAGTCATTTTCACAAATGTAATCAAAAAGATTATTTTACATTTTAATGTCGGTTTACTCTACTAGAATATAAACTGCATTACTGGAAGACCATATTTATCTTGTAAACTTATATTCTCATCATCTAGCATAATAGTGTTCAAAAAATACTTGAAGAGGTTTATGTAAGGTTTATAAAGAAAGGGCTAAGAACCCTAAAATAGCTAATAATTGTACACAAGAAAGAATACTCTTCTTCCACTAAAATTCAAGACCAGGGTGGCGAAAATTCAAATAATTAGGGATTGTGATTGGTTTACTTACCTGTAAGTCATTTCAAAGCTGACAACTATTTTCACTGTAATTTTAAATACAACTACACTATTAAGAAAAATTGAAAAGTTGCAAAGGTAATATAATTCAAGGAGGTAGTGTAATTTTTAAAAGCAGTATAAGCAATGCAAAACTCAATGCAACATGAGTAATATATGCCATTCAAATAAGACTATGTCAATATTAAGAAACTTATTAATGCATTCCTCTCTGCTTTCACAGGTCATTTAATTAATCCTTATCTGCTACTCTGAATTATAAATGTCTACTCAATTCCAGAATGGGTTGGATGTCACTCCAAAATGACCATTTTCTAGTCTTTACAGATCAAAAACCTAACATAGTAATAAACACGCACTTAGGAAATGCCCACACATAAACAATTTAAATTACTAAACCAAGTATGAAGAAACACACAGATAATATTGTATATATGAGATATGCTGACTTTGCAACCCATTAGAAATAATTATAGATTATCCTGTGGAATTAACAAGATTCAAGCATGGCTTTGAAGTTGCCTTTCATCACAAGTTAATGAGGAAAATTAAGTAAAAACATGTCTATAGAAGTGCATGTCCAAATCAGGTGATAATAAGTATAACTAATACTGTCTCCTATATTAAAGACACTGTGCTAATTCCATCATATATCTTTCTTCATAGAACTCTCTCCAGACCCTGTGAGTTTGATCCAAGTGTATTTGATCCATGTGTCTGCTCATTCTCCTGGGAACAGCATCTACCCAAAACATTATTTTTAGTGTCATGGGTAACAGAAGCACAAAAGAATAAGTAAACTCACATGAATATTTAATAGCTCTACTTTCATCACAGCTGCTGATATTTCATTGGCTGAACCCTGTTACATGGTTAAGCCCAAATTGTGGGCTATATACATGACACATGGAGGTATACACCATCCAAAGTAATATTTTTGGGGTGAGGGAGAAGACTACTTACTGAATAATAATGTCTATTACATATTGGAATTAAAGTACACAGTTTTAGATAACATTAAATGAGATGAGGAGTTGCTTTAAAAATATAGCTAAAGAAAATTAAATTGATTTCATAACTTATTTTAAATTATAATGTGCATATCATGCAGGGTGCCTGCAGGGAATAGATGGCACATACATATTTTGTAATACGGGGAGAATTTAATAAAGGGAGAATTTACGAGATATAGTCAGGGTGTAGAAAGTACAAAGGATAATGCAGTAGCTTGGGGCTAGCGAAAGCAGAACTTTTAACATTTCTAGCTCTCAAGAGACAAGTAGGGAAGCTCTGACTGGAACACATTGATAAACTGCATCAAAACAGTTGGCTGACAAGCTATGTTTTGGATCTAGACGGTGATCAGCATGTAACTGTAACCTCATAGGTAGAAAGTCAAGGAGATAAATATTCAGACTTACCATTCTCATTCCTTCCAATGTCTGTCTGCTGCTCTGCATTGGTTAAATCTAGGGAAAAAAAAAAAAGGCAGAGGAGTAACAGTCTGCTTCACTGGTAAATTTCATATAGAGTGAAGAATGAATTTTTAGGGACCCTAAGAATATATCTTGTAAACTGCAGTAAACAATTTATATTTCAATATAACTTTTAGGTAATGCTAATTATCTCTATAATTCTTTCATGTGCTTCTATTACACTACCATTTTACTATTGTAGATACACTATTCTTTTTTGAGGGAAAGCTAAAGAGTTGCAAGTAGTGAGCTCACAATTAAACAGCCTCTCAGCTGTCCTATTGTGTCACAGCCCATAATGAAATGACTATTGAGAATAAACAAGATTAAGATCATCTGTAGTTCCTTAAGTGTCTGAAATTCTGGAGGTGTGTTTTTCAAAGTCTGCTTGTATATGTGTATGTTATATCTGTGAACATTAATGAGGAATGTTTAAAGATCCCTGATATAATAAAATAGTTAAATCACCCATATGTGACTCTTGTATATGACATTAACTAGAAGTTTGACCTTAAGACATTAAATTCTGCAGATCAGTTTATTTTAAAGTCTGTGTAGAACAGTAAGAGTTAAATTACAGGGAAAGACTTTAGAATGATTCCTTTTACATAATAAGCATTCAGTAAACATTTGCTGTTGTTATTAATAGAATATGTAAGATTATACATTTGATGAACATTTCTAACAAATAATTTTTAGAAGAAAAATGAGATGACAAAGACATTATAAATATTAATAGAATAAATGTTTAAGAGTTCAGTATGTTAAGCAAAAATTTTGACTTTAAGTGTGTGGCGATAATGAAAAATAGTATATTTGTTCCTGATGTGTTTATGTTACATGATTTTATGTGCCTCTACACTGATATTAAGATAATTTTTCTTCAAAATCATTTGAATATTTTAATATTTCATGAATTTCACAAAATGCTCAATTTATGGTAAAATAACTTTTATTATTTTTAAAATGTCACACACATAACTTGGATTGTGTCTGCAATGCTATTTTCTGCTTTGAACATCCAGAAAAAAAAGATATGATTAACTTACTGAGACCTCAGGAGTAGTACAACTTTACTTTGCTTATTTCCTAGCTTTTAGCACATCATATGTCTGTCTCCACCTTCTCACCACTCAGTGAAACTAGCCTCCAAGGAATACTGAAACCACCAATTCCAAGAGACTATCTCTTGGAGAGGTTCAGAAGGAGTCTCCTTAGAATGTGCCACTTTGGCCTGGGGGTTATTGTGAGTTGAAGACAGTTGATGCCCCAAAATACTCAGGAAGAGCTTTTACCTCCCCATTAATTACTTATAAGAATTTAGACAGTTCTCTTCCTGGACCAAGCCCTCTATCTCCAGAGATAATTATAAATTATATGAGCTAGGTATGGCAGACAGGGGGCACTTAACAAGGCCTGTTTGTTCATATCCCTCTTGGTTTTCCTTTGTCTCTACATGGCAGGACAAACGTTTGTTTACTGAACATCTAGTTTTTCCTATCTTCCTATAAATTGTTTTCTTTCCTTTTGAAGTCCCAGACTCCTGCCCACTTCTCTTGAACTCAGAGTAACATATATATATATATATACCTTGATTGCTTGACTGCCTATATGCCTGATAGTCTCATGGAGCCTCTAAAGATGAAAGTAAATTTGATTTCCTCCTATTAATCTGCTATATGTCCGTTTAATTCTTAGACTAGCCAAAAGAACCTGGAAGGGTAGAGGAGAACGTTCTCTTTTCTCTCCAGCACTTACTTTGTTTCCAACTTAGGGACCACCAACTCAAATCTATTTCCAGAGCCAAAAGAACTGCTCCCCTTAGGTCTGGCTTGTGGAAGGATCCTAACTTCAGAGGGTAGGTTTATATTCTACATAGTTTCCAAAGTATGTCTAAAAATATATTAGTCCCATGATAATTATATCTATTAAACTAGAATTATACACACAAACTGCTTCTTTATTTGGAAAATCTGCCAGTTTCTAAATTATCTACTAAGTACTGAAGAAGACCATTGAAGGGAAAAGGTGACAGTATTCGGGTTTTAGTGTTTAATATATTTTAAGTGCTCAAAACATTGCATGAAAAGGAATATTTGAAGTTGTACTACTCAGTTCCCAAAACCATCTTTAGGAAGTCATAATTTCCCATTCCATGAAATAGCTATTTTCCAAATTTCTCAACAAGCTTTAACAATTGATATGAACAAATTCATGATATTTTTGCAGAATTACACTTCTCCCAATACTGGTTCATTTTTGTAACCATTTAAAAATAGAAGTTTTCTTTAGTTTTTTTTAAGTCTTTGAATTTTATGTTGTTCAAAATTCTCTAATAATCACATGGTATATGATTAACATAAATGACAGGTGTTATATACCTAGCTTCTGAATTAGAATTTCTAAAGAGACTAGAAATCTAATGTTTAACAACTTAAGTGATCTTTACAATTATAATTTTACAAGTACATAAAATACTAATTATATTTCTTATGCTTATACTTGTTCATCTTAAAATTATTTGGCTACTTTTATTATAGAAGGATATTCTTACATTATAATAAACCCAATACTTTGTTTTTCTTAAATTTTTTATACAATTTTTATCATCTCAGTTATTATAATGGGAAATCACTTTGCTCACTTGCCATTGTTTTAGTTAATACCTCTTTCATAAGACTACTTGAATATATCAGAGGACATCAAAAATAGCTTTCAATTTGATGATTTACACTTTTCTCGTATAAAACTTTTAATTTTGAGCTATTAAAATATAACTGTATGCTGTCAAGAATCAAAACTATTTAAAAATTTTTTTTCAGTTGTTAGTAATTATGTATCCACTTGTTTTTAGTTGTGTGCCCACCCCACCCCCCAAAAAAATATATTGAAGTTCTAAGCTCAGTATCTCATGTGAGGGTTTTTGAAAATAGGATCTTTCAGTAGAGATGAAGTTAAAACGTCATTGGGGTGAACTCTAATAGGGCCTGATCAGTTCTCAGCAGCTTGACCTAACTTTAGGCAGGCTTCTTGGACTCTGGGCCCCTGACCTCCTTTTTAATAGAGGATTTATTTAGAAAACTTGCAATTGTAAGTTATTTCTCTGGCCCTTTGTGATGTAAATCTTCTCCCGGCCTCCTGCCAGTTGTATAACTCAGGAATGTTTTTCTCTCTCGGGGACATAGGAGCCATCTCTTTAAATGTAATAAGATAAAGTCCCCTTTTTCCTCATCTCTCTGGGAGGTCAGGAGACTGACTTGAACAAGTACTAACTGAAAAACACTCACCAAATTCCCTACTATATTTGTGAATGTTTTCGATTAGATGGTCACAGGTATGCGGAGCATGGCATAGGGAATACAATTAGTATTAATATATTGTCTAGGTGGAAAACCAGAGGAGAGAAGGAGCAATTAGAGGTATCAGTTTATAAACTGTATAAATGTCTAACCAATGTGCAGTATACTTGAAACTAAAATAAATTTATTTAAAAAAAAGTAATCATAGTAGCCAACCTCCCCACTAATATACTCCAGTACTTTTCCCACTAGTTCACCCAAGAGTCTAAAAATTTTCCTACCATTTATTTCAGCAGAGTTGAGTTCAGTCTTTCCTAAGCGTCTTGGCCCCTCTTTTAATAGCCTTGAATACAGTATTTGCCTGTTCTACTTGCTGGTGCAATTTTTATTTACCAGTCCTAATCCAACATGACAAAAATCTTAAGAAGTGGTGAAATTTGGACAGAGAGTCACACAAGGAGAGTGCCACATGAAGATGAAGGCAGAAATCTGAGTGATGCAGGTGAAGGCAAGAAATGTCAGATTTCCAGCAACTACCAGAAGCTAGGAGAGAGACATGGAATAGATTCTCCCTCGTAGTCTTCAGAAGCGACCAGTTCTGCTGACACTTTGATCATGGACTTCTAGCTTCTAGAACTGCAACAAGAAACATTTTTTTAAGACAGTTTGTAGTAAATGCTCTGTTGTGACAGCCATAAAAAAAACTAATGCATCATGCTGTGTAGTGAAAAGATCACCAATTTGTAGTTGAGAAGGTGAGTCTTGAAGATCAATTCTGTTGCAAGAATTCTTATGTTTGGAGACTGGGGTGAATTATGAAAGTTTGTAAGTCTCCACATCTTTATCTGCAACTGAATGATCTCACATTTGAGAGAGGTTGGCTTGAAACAGGGCTACATAAATGTTCTGTTATTTTACTTCTCAATCAACCGATAATTTTCTAAGATTAAGACAGCAAAGCAAAAATGTCATTTCTAAAACCTGCAACCAGAGATGAGCACTCAGCAGCAGGCTTCCCTTAACAGATGAGGAAAACCTGGGATTTCAAAACCACGTTCTTTTGATTCACTGCTTTATTAGCTTTTTTTTCTCGTGGAAACTAAATCATGTTAATCTTTACCTGAAGTACAGAACCTTAAAAGTGTCTAAATATTTTCACTCCAAACTATCTTACTTCACTGCTATATAACAGCATTTCAACTTGAGCATAGATGTAAAAGACTTTTCATCACCACAGCAGCCTTACACAAGGGTGGAGTCTGAGAATTCCCCATGTAAAAACACACTTCTCTCTTTTCTGTTAAGGGGGAGTGAGCAGAGTGACTTAGGAAACTTACATTTCCACTATAAACCTCAGCTTTTTCATCACCAGCACATGCTTTTTAATACTACTTCGCATTAATGTTGGTGCTTAGTAAAGTAATATGAGATAGTACAGCACTTTTTGGAACACTACAGTTTATAAAAGAAAAGGTTTTTGTAACAAGCCAACATTTTATGATACACTTGTGTTTTTCTAGTCCTCATAAAGAGCTGAGGGAAAATAGAGACTCATTTAATGTTTGGATACATGCCAGTTTGGCTAGTTTCCACGCAAGGCAGTGTACCATAATTAAAAAAATAAAGTTACACTAATCAATATAAAACCAACAGTAATAATGGCAAATAAAAAAAGTAAATTTTAAAGGAAAAAAAATATTACCTGTTAATAAACAGGTGGAGAACAAATGTTAAGAACAGAAACAGTGAATTGCTTTGTTGTCACTTTTCTACTTGTATTTACCACAGAAAATTATTTCAAAGAGTTATTAGTTTAAGAATTTTGAAAATTTTATTTTATGATCAGTAGACTATCAATCTCTATTCACAGCTTAGGTCAATTTTTTTTAAAAAAATGCTAAAAATGAATCAATAAACAAAGCTATAGAGAGGTCATTGGACAGAACATATGTTCTTTTAGGTATTAATTTTAACCTCTTTAATCCTAGGTTAATTAACAACAGCCTCTTAAAATAATTATATCAGTTCTTTAATGCATGGATCAAATTTGAGTTTGTCAAAAAGGCTTGGATGTAATCACTGAGCAGATTGACAGTGATGAAAGCAATTTCAGCTGCAGGAGATAAAGAGAAAAAATGTCTTTCCTATTTCACCTTTGGCAGTGAACTACTAGCAAAGACCATATTAACTCTCTGATCTTACTGTGAAAACTGCTGGCTTCAACTACTTTGACTTTTATTTATTTACACATATTTGGCACATGAAGTTATCCAAGCTCTTTTTTCAACATCACAATAAAAAAGATGAACAATGCATGAGCAGATCACAATCATGTAATTTGTAGAGGAGTAGCGATGGTGGCTTGGAGTCAGTAGGAAGCAGAAATACAATGATGACTTCCAACAAATTAATATCGAGAAATAGGATTTTGAAAGGGAAGCCTCAGAGAAGCATGAAAATATCTGGATAGGAAATAGAATGGCAAAGAGACCAACTATAAGGTTATTGCAATAGTCCAGGTGACAAATGAGACCAATTTAAAATTGTGGCAAAGGTGACAGGAAGAATAAAGCCAGATTCAAGAAGCTTGGAAACCAGATGGACATGGAAAAGGAAAGTTATCAGTAAAGAATATTTCCAAGGTTTTAAATTCAATGGCTGGGTAAATAATAAAGACCTTAACAAAGATTTAAGGAATAACACAGGTGCCAAAACAAGTTGAAAGAGAATACAGTTTTCTCGGTATCAGAAATGAGCTTGAGAAACCAGTTGGAGATCCAAGATCCATAAGAAATTGATCTTCAGCTTTAAAAGAAAAGAAAAAAACCTGGAGATGGAGATAATCAAAGTATAAGAACTTATTTAGTGAGTAGACTTTGAAAAGGACAAATTAAAAATATTCTTTAAAGTTATAAGAGAAAACTTAAGTTATAATAGGCACTTAAAAAGATATATCAGAAAACAAATAAATGTGCCATTCTCTCCACTTTTGAGAACTGTCTGGCAGAGTTTCATGTATACTCACACTACATTTCTTTCCACTGCTTTGTAGTTAAGTTGATGCTTCCCCCCGCATAATCTTCCCACCATTTAAATATAGAGAAATAGAAGCAAAAAGAAAAAAGAAAAAAAAACAACAAAAATTTTGTTTTAATCTTATTGTATTAGTTTTCTATTTTTTCCTGTAACAAATTACTACACATCTAGTGGATTAAAACAGCACAAATGTATTTTCTTAACATTCCAGAGGCTGGACATTTTCCTTTTCTGAAGCTTCTAAGAGGGAGACTTCTTATGATGGGTTGAGTTCTTAGTTCAAATGACTCTGAGATCTTTTGCCTCAGATTTCTTCTTTTAGGGACACTTGTGATTATATTATGCACACCTGCATCATTCAACCATCTCTCTATATTAAACTCACATGGTTAATAACCTTATTTCATCTCTAATTATTTTTTGCCATGTAATGTAACATTTCCACCTGTTCTGTGAATAGGACACGAACGCCTTTGGAGGATCAATATTCTGTCTTCCACATTGACAAATTTAGCTCAATTAAATTATCTTGTCATTCTAATTAGATAAATATTCTTTATATTAATGCTTAGTCCCTAATTTAGCTTTTACATAATGTTCTGAGTATAAGTGGAATTGAGGCTCTGTGGTTTATGTAACCATACATTGTGAGTGGAGGGCAAGACTTTTTGGCTACCAGCTGTAATGACTAAATTCTTTCAGACATAGATCTGTGCTCATCTGCCCTTGATTGGAAATCTCAGAGGTATAATTAGTCCTACCTGGCTTAAGGAGTGTTATACTATCACCAAAATTCATAGCTCATTGTACTAGAGCAAAGTTTCCATCCATAGTGTCTCTTTTGTTCTGATTTTTTTTAACCTTTGCCATTTATTAATGTCCTAGGAAATAAAGAAAATGTTAGATCCACTAAGTAATGTGGATGGAACAGTACTGCTTCAAATTCATCTGGTTGTCCTTTCATATCACCAAACAGACCAACTCTCTACACAATCTATGCTCCAGGATGCCCAGTTATTCATTCTCCAGATCATGTGGCTTTAGGCTTCTTCATTCCTTTGAAATTTCCTTTAACACTCCAAATCCTATCTAGTAGTTTGGTTTTGAGGTAGTAGAAATAGAACTAGGCTCTCATATCTTTACTCTCTTTCTCCCTCAATAGCTCTAGGTCAGAAAGGACAGTCATCTTTCTCTTGCTGTATCCTCCTTCTATACAGTGGCAGGACAGAGTGGAAGAGTTGTTGGAAACATATATACTTTGTAAAGAGTACTGAAAATACTGCATTATTTAGGAAACTCCATAGTCTCAGTTTCTCCATGTGTTTCTTGAGCTAGGGTCAAGATACCATTTTTAACTAGAGATTATTATTTCCTTAATAATTCCAAATATTCGCCCCAGTACATATGAACATCAAATAGTTCTTACCAAATTCCCTGAATAAATTAAGTTGTAAAGAACTAGAAAATTTAAATAGACATTTAACTACAGAGACTCTGAATCAGTAACTTACTTTTTCCACACAGTAATCAAATATATTTAAAATATTTTTTAAACATTTATAGAGATATATTTATACATTTATATGTATTCTTGCAAATAAATGAAAAATATTAAATTTCTAAAAATGAGTAGTAAAAATGAAAAAAGCAAACAACATAGGAATATATTTAAAAGGTAATATAGTGTATAATGAACCATTTGTTTTTTCCAAGAAATTCTAGTTTAACAACCAATTATTGATCAATACGACTTTATACATTAACATATTAAAGAAAGGAAACTATGATTGTGACTATACCTGCAGAAAAAGTGGCCAATTATATAGCATTTCATGATTAGAAAATTTTAGTAAATTAGGAAATCTTTTAACCTAATATAGAGAAGGTACCAAAAACTATAATAAGATGCCATAGTCTAGAAATAGTATATGAAATACCTTTTTCAAATCTAAAAATGGTCTTTATTAGAAAAATAGTACTTTATTTAAGATATTAAGTGGTTATGAAAATTGATAGAAATATTATTTTTATAGACAGACTAAAGATTGCAGAGGTATTTATACTTTCCAAACTGATCTATATATTTAATATAAGCAAAATCTCAATTCTAACAAAGTTATATGCTTGTATGCATGATAATCAAATTTATAATAGTGTTTACAGATTCTTGGGGATTAGGTGAACTGATAAATAAATGAAAATGTAAAAATAGTTATTATATGAAAAGGAGGTGAATACTTAACTCACAACATAAACATCAGTTGATCCCAGATTTATCTTTGACTTAAATCTGAAAGTAAAATTTATATATATTTTTAAAAATGTTATGAGAATAACCTCATGATCTTGGATAGGGAAGAATTTCTTAAACAAGATTCACAAATTATAAAAAAAGAAAGGAAATTATATATGAATTGTGGAAATTTAAGAACTTCTCTTATCTATAGGTACCATGAATAAGTCAAAGTAGAAAATATTTTTCACAAACATAACTCATAAAGAATTAATATCCCCAGGGAATTATTATAGTATCTAAGTGAGTGAATAAGTGAATATGTGAGTTTATATGTGCATCTGTGTGTTCATACATGTGTGTCAATAAAAAAAAAGACCACTAACCAAATTTTAAATTGGTAAAATTATATGAATAGGGACTTTACAAAAGATGATATATCAATCATAAAGGGACAGTAGAGAGCACAGAAATGTGAATCAAAACCACACTGACCAATTTGGTAAACACTCTGAGGTTAGACAACACCAATTGCTGGCAAAGATAGAACAAGGGACACCTTTATCAATTGCTTAGCAACTGCTTGTCTTATTGCAAATTGTTGAATCCACTTTGGAAAATAATTTGGCTTTACTTAATATAGTTGACACATGAATATTTTATGACCCAGAAATCCCACTACTTAATATATACCCTAGAGACAATCTTGTGCATGCGCTTCTGCAGACAAAATCAGAATTTTCCTAAAATCCCTGTTCATAATAGTAAAATACTGGAAACCACCCAAATGGCCATCTACAGTGGAATAGACTGCAGCTGCATGTATCAAATTGGATGAATCTCAGAAGAGTAAAGTTAACTGAGAATAGCAAGCTCCCCAAAAATACATAATAATTTCATCTATATAAATTTAAAACACAGGCAAAAACTAACTATACAAACATATACATCTATATGCTATAGGTTTCAAAATAAAGAGAATTCATAATACTAAATTTAGAATAATTTGCTAGCTACTAGGTTAAAGAGTCAACAGGGAACAAAAGAGAGCTTTTAAGGTATTAAGCTGACTTGTCAATTGTTTGTTTTATCATGATGACCTAATTGTATGTCTACATTATATACAACACTCTCATGTATATTTCACAATTAAAAATATAAAAAAAAGAATGCTGTGCTAATAATACGATATATGCACAAACACCAGAGATGTTGTAGCCCATTAAAAGGGCAGACTTTGGAATTAGGAAAACCCAGGGTTGAATAGTTATTGTATCACTTACTAGGTTTGTGACCTGCAAATTTTAAAAAGGAGTTAACAATATCCATTCTGTAGGGCTGGCCCACGAATAAAAGAAATCATGAATGCAAAATGCTAGCAGAAAGCCTGGCACATAGATGCTCAAATCAAGAATCAGCATGGAGGAAATTAACTCTCTTTTACTGACAACAGTTTCAACCGAAGACAAGTGTTGTGTTCACTGTGGCAACTACATTGTGGGAGGAATTGTCAAATGGTGAGTGAAAAATGCAATGGAGTAACAGCTTCCAATAAATAACATTGTAAGAAAGCAGAGTTTCATCCTAGTCAGGTTTGCATGTACATTGGCAGAGGGGAGGTGTGAGGGAAGTTGCTCTCTTCTCACTGAGGTGCTTCACCCTTAGATGATCTGTCATTGTATGCAGAACACAGTGGCAGATTTATCCCTACGATTCAGGTCGCTCAGTAATGGCTCAGGTGAAAGCGTTTCAGTGTGCCATAAAGGTGGGAACTCATAAATGACAAAATCTATTATTGGGTGACAAGCTCCAACCCAGTGACTTTGTTTGTGACTTTGTATAGACTACAGAAATAATTCCATTGTATTGAGTTTCAGGAGGAAAAAAAAATGCAATTACACTGGTCAGCACATTTAACCACCTGATACTATTAAAAAACACCTATGCGAACTGAAGGCTAAACAGTTTAAAATAATTGACATGATACAGAGCAATGACATACATTGATGCTCTCCTAGATTGTTAAGAGCTGGGTGTGTTTTATAGTTTCCTTAAAAATACAAGTTAAATATTGTTTTCATATTCTGAGTAAAGCCTCCAAATTTCCACTCTGCTTTCATTTTGTATTATAATCAGGATGATGCTTAATGCTGTGCTTCTCTACCATTAAATGTCTGGCCAAAAGAAAAATGTGTCAATAGCAATATCTATGACTAATGTTCCTGGTAGGAATTGCATTTGGGGCAGGAGGTGGATAAGGCAGCATTTTGACTCATAAACTAGTGTTTCATGCTATGGACCCTTCCAGCGGTTCAGTGGTCAGTCATAATTAGACCTAGTTACTTCATACGTTACTGTATAAAAATTTTGAGTTACTTTTTTTCCTGTTTTAGTGTTGGACAAATAATGATGCTGTTTCTATTCTGTTATCAGGATTACAGGAAATATTAGAACCTTTAGAATCAACCTATGCATATGTTAACTGTGTTTCTCTGAATATTTCTGTTACTATTTCATAGGAGTTGTCTTTGATGTTAACCTCACGTGATATAGATGACATCCTTCATCTCATGTTTTCTGCAAAGAGCTTCACATCACTAGAACTAACCCTAAAATTTATGTTAAATACTATTTTCTAATTTTGCCCTAGGACAAAATTATTTTACTTTTCTCTGTCAGGTGTTAATCAGATTAGATAAAAACAGGTTCAAATACCTATAAATTGTTACTGATCTGCCTTCATAATCCAGAAATAGGAGCTTATGTGTACATTTTATATGCATTAAATTATTTTTAAACAATGAGAAATAAATATAGTGGCACAGAAATAAAAGAAACTAATTGTGGGGAATTTTAAAGGAGTTGGATAAAGAAGGCTTTCCTAAAATTAACATTAAATATAGCTCTACTTTGTTGCTGTTTCAATTTTGTCGCATTCAGATCTAAACCAACAAGATAAACAAATTTTGAGTTAGGTATCTCAAAAGTTAAAAAAAAAACTTAGAAAAAAAGCCGTACATGCAACTTATTAAAAATGATTTTAAAAAAAAGAATAGATGTTTTATATAATCCTATATCCACTGAAAAAATCAAATATCCAATTAAATAAATTCCCACAAGAAAATCAATGTTTTTCTCTGGTGAATTCTTTGAAACTTTCAGGGAAAGAAGAACATGAATCTTACACAAACTCTGCCAAGGTCAGAAAAAAAAAGAAATACTTGCTACTCAGGTCAATCTCCCTCGTAAATGGGTATGCTTAAATCCTAAATATAATATTTCAAACAATATACATGAATGAGAATTCATCATGAACACATTGGATTTAGTCCATCTATGAAGGGATCCTTTGAAATTCAAAACTTAATCAATATAATTTCACCATGATGCTTGCATAGAAGAAAACATGTGATCATAAAATTAAAACACCAATGAAATATTAGATAAAATTTATTTACCATTCTTAATAAAAAACAAACTAATCAGAGGGATCTTTATAAACTATATAAATATCTACCCAATGTACTGTACACTTAAAACTAATAATAAAATAAATATTTTTTAAAATTAAAAAACATTAAAAAATAATAAACTAGTAACAGAAGAGAATTTTCATAACCTGTTAAAAGATACTTACAAATCCATGGAAAAAAATCATACTAATATGAAATAATTTTGTTCTTCAAACAAAGGAAGAAAATAAGGAAGCCTGTTACTGTCATCTCTAGTAGACTTGTATTTAGAACACATGTACAGTAAAATAAGGCAAGAAATTAGAAGTAAGCTTTGTAATATAATGAAAAGTTAGAAGAAGCTACTCATATACCACTAGATTGATAAAGTGGACTTTTCCATGTTTCTGAATATAAAGCTGATGAGCAAAAAATCAGTTGACTGACTATATACTACCACAAACAAATGCATTTTTTTTAGGTGAGGCACCCCTTGATTGAGATCACAGATTGCAAAGACCTTGTCGATTTATAATCCCCTAGTTTTTATTTTTTATGCCTACAGCACCTGGTCTTCCTAGGTGGTCTCCTATCCAAGTACTAACCAGGCCTCACCCTGCTTAGCTTCCAAGATCAGACAGGATGGGCCTTGTTCAGGGTAGCATGGCCATAGCTCAAAACAAATGTGAAGGAAAGATACCATTGACAGTAAACAAGAAGCATGGCATATATTCATATTAATGTATAGGTGCTCTGCACTAAAGACTATAAAGCTTATTGATATACATTTGGAAAGATATAAATAAATAGAGAACAACATCATATTCCCTCATTTAATGGTTCAATATTGTTAGGTATAAATTTGCTCAGATTATTATAAACATTTATTTCAATCACAAACAAAATAACAACTTTTTTTTGGTCTGTGTGTGTGTGAATATAAAGAGTAAATAATGTAAAGGCAATAATTTAAAAGAAATGTTGGTAGATGATTCTAATGGCTGTCACGTTTATTGGAAAATAAATCAGAAAGATAGATTTTAGTCTGAGGATAAGCACAGAAATAAATGGTACAGGATAGGGAGTCTAGAAATAGATTAACATGTGAAAATTTGAAAAATGGTAGTAGGAAAATGATGATTTGTTCAATAAATAGTATTATGTCAATTAAGCACACATATGCACATATATATCTATATAGATATAGATATGTATGTTACATATATAGCTATATATGTAATTATTCAGACCACAAATTGAGAAACAATATTTGCAAAACATATAATTGACAAAGGTTTATATCCAGAAAAATATGTAAAGACTTACAAATCAATAAACAAATACAGAGAATCCCATAAACACTGAACAAGATGCTTGTTGAATACCTTAAATGAACAGGATATCCAAATTGCCAAACAATGTATGAAAAGGTTTCCATTAATCATAAGGGAAATAAAAAACATAGTCACGATGAAAAAAATAATAACCTAAAGGCGATAACATTACATACTCATCAGGTTGCATTAATAGAATTGATAATAACTAATATTTTGCTGATGGAGAATAAAATGTGCTAGTAAAAATAAAAAGTTAGCATTATCTATTGCTGATTCTCATGACCCAACAATTTCATTAAATTGTATGTACTTATTACCCTTTAAGATAATATCCCAATACATTGAAAAGTTTTTATTTTCCACAGACAGTAGAAAGGCTTTGAAAGTAGTTAATATATAATCATAGTATAAACTATTGGAATGAAAAGAAATATAAAATAAATTATTCTTTTTCTTCGTTTTGCTTTCATTGTTTTTATCTCAATGTCTACTTTAGACTGTACCTAGTCCAGTCTTGCTTTTTCTCAAGAAAAATGAGTTTTAGGTAATACCATTGCGATACCACATATTTTTCTTAAAAACAAAAGAAAACACATTTTACCTAAAATTCCACTTAAAAAGAATTTGTAACTGTGTCTAAGATTTTTTCTTTAACTTTGTTTTTATTTAAAGACCTTCTTTAATTCTTTAAGAGAACTATAAAAGTTTGCTTAGAAATATTATAATGCAAAATGGACAGAAAAAAACAATGAGATACTAATTTGCCCCAGCAAAGCCATTGCTGCGAAGAATGGATATTATATATCAATGGTAGTATATGGAGAAATAGCACATGTGAATAGCGGAGATAGTAAATCTGTTTTTACCATAAGATTTGTATTAGGCATTCCTCTTAATAACAAATAAAATAATTTTAGATCACTTGGAGCTGGCTTAAAAATACCTTGTTTATGGCAATAATTATCAGCTATGATTCAAACAATATAGCCCATTTCCAAAAACCTGCAACAAGGAGATAAATCCTCAGATGAACCCTTAGATTCATTACAAAGGGTCATTTTCGTCTTGATTTTCTTTACTGGAAGTCATGTATTTAATCTCCTCTTCCACTTTATAAAGACAATATTGTGGAAATTAGCATGTATCCTTCTGCCCAGATAAATCTGCTCATTTGCTTCTTCAGCTTGAACTATTCCACATATAAAATTTTCAAGAAAACAAACAAAACTGATGTACTCTAGTTTTTGGTCTGGTTTCACTTTTCACTAAGAGTAGAGCAGAAGTGAGGAGCTGGAAGAAGGAAATTTTTCTGTATTCTGTTTTATACATGTACGTGTGAATCACATACCCTCCATCCCTCCCTCCCTCTCTCTCTCTTTCTTTCTCTCCCTCCCTCCCCAATCTCTCTCTTGTCCCACCCTTGCCTTCATCTTCCCTGTACCACATGATGAACTGCTCAGGAAATACTGAACCAGGGAATGCACTTTATAATGCTGCAGGCTTACTACCTGCAGTCCACATTACCACAAAAGGTGCAGCGAGCACTTTGAATGCACGCTCCTGAGAAGCATAGTGATTCTATACCCAGAGCTTTTTCTTGTTATTTGAATTTTCATCTTCTTTAATTACATTTCTTACATTTACACCCTAAATGCCTTTCTTTATTACTTTTATTTTAATCTTCTTTAGTTACATTTCTAAAATCTATTAAGAGGACCTTGTAATTTTCTGTCCTTTGTAAGTTCCCTTTGCCTAAAACTAAGATATGAAATATTGTTTTAACTGCCACAAATTATATATGTATCTTTTTATTGATGTGTAAATTGGTACTAATGTCAGTCTCACTGAGCTTAAAGAGCTAGTGGATGTATGCACAGTTGGCTCTCCATAGGCAATTCAGACTCCCAGAGCATCTTTACAAACAATTTTTATATGCAAATAAAACATTTTAGTGAACTATGATTTTTTTTTGTATATTCATATTCCTACAACACATTCAGATTCCTGATTTAATTAAATTTTTACCAAAAAACTTGGAACACATTACTGAGGGAGTAGTATTATTGTGTGGTTATGTATAAATCCACTCAATAGCTGACATTTATTTTCTACCATGGGCAATGTTAATTTGCTTTTGCTAAAAAAAAATAGAATTGATTAATTCTGAAATATTAAAAACATTTTTTCCAGAACATAATTACTGAATATGGCTTAGAATGACTATATGTACATATATAGTATAAATACATAGACATATATTCCCATTTGTTAATGAGTTTTCTACATATTTCATATTTGACATTTTATTTTAATGAAATTCCACGAGCCTTTTCTTAGATGAGTTACACACTGGATTTCAATCTTATCTGCAATTTTAGTTTATTTTTCCCTTTTAAGAATTCAACACAATTTTATTAGGCATTTATGATTCTGTATTTTTATCTTGAAGTAGTTATTTGATGCTCTCACCTATTAAAAATTTAAGATATATATTTTAACAGGATATCTTTCACTGAATTAAGTCTACTGCTTTCCACATGAACTCTTGCTTGAATTTTGGGCTCACCAAAAGTGATGCTCATATTCAGCATAGAACTAAAATCAGCTGAAAATTATATATACATGGAAAAAAGCAAAGGATGTATTATGTCACCAACATATAGAATTCCATGCTTTTTTTTAAAATAAAAAGTAGTAAATATAATAGGAATTCCGAGGATAAAGAAATCTCATTCACTCAACTGACTTTATTTTTTAGCAATACAAAATTTGAATTATTCAAGCTGAAGCTATTAAATATTCATAATGCTTCATATTATAAAGTTATTGATTAATGTCTTTAGTAAAGAACACTATTATCTCTGATTACATCAAGGTCATCATGAGGAACAGGACCAAGGCACAAAGTTTTATATATGGAAATATGAGAAGCTAATACATAATTCATATTTAACAGATAACATAAAGGTTAACCCCTTGGAGAATCTGAAGATAATACTCATGTTCTTCTGACAATTCTTTATACTGGCAATTTGGAAAATGCCAGCATTTTATTAGTGCCTATTCTTGTACTATGACATGAATTAATGCCTACCTGCCCCACTATTCCTATGGGCAACAAATAAATTTGAATTATGTACAAGAGAGAGATTTTACAAAATTAAATGAGGCAAAATACTTTCTGTATACTCATTAGAAATACTCTGAGAGTAGCAGTCTCTTTCACTTTTAGAGAAAATTGGTGCTTCATTGTTATATTTTATCAGACATCTGTTAAACTTTCTATGTTTACTGAAATGATAAGATATTGGGGATTAATTCACATTTTGAAATCATATATATATATATATTAAGCATAAGTGAAATATTTCAACTCTAATTAAATCTTGTCATGTACTCTCAATATAAAATATCAGAAAACTTAATTCCATAAGTTTTAATAGCTTACTTAGGTTTCTATGGTGCACATATTGGCTTTCTCATGAAAAATGTTAAACTCACAGAGTCATGATTTTTCCCATATGTACAAATGAAAATAATGTTGACTTCGTAAGATTTGGTAGGAGCATGAGATAATGCAAATAAAAGCATTTTATCACTTTGTCAAAATTGCTTATCTTTTATGTGGAGGGAATAAATCTAATGTCTTGGTTTCCAGAATTTATTTCTCTTTTGCTTCCCATTTCACTGCTCTATCACATTTAAGTTAATAAATCTGTCAATGAGCTTGGACGGTGTATAATTATGTCCCAAAACAATTTGTAGTTTTCTCTATCTAAATGCCATCTTTAAACAATGGAAAAAAAAAACTTTGATTACAAAATAGGAGTTATTTCCCCTTCCCCTTCTTGCTCCTTTTGGCCACATTTTCATTGACATTCTAGTATGATTTTAAATAACAACTTAATTTTGAATATTCAACCAATGAGATTTCTCAGTCCAAAAAACATGACATCCATTTTCTCTCTCACTTTAGAACCTATCCATCATCACTTCCCATTGCTTATATCACCACGATAGTGAGATTCTGACCACTTTTTACAGTTTCCACTACTAGCATTATGATACTAGCTGCCATTGTTTCTCATCCAGGTTATGACAGTGACCTACAAATAGCTGTCTTCAACACTGCATCAGGCACCCTTTAGCATATTCTGAACAGCATTTTAAAATATAAATCAGATTTTGTCACCCTTGTGATAAAACTCTCCAACTTATACTCATTGCACTTCTTGTAAAAGCCAGAGTTTGTGCAAATGTTTTATAGATCCTACATCATATGAACACTCCAGTTTTTCTATGAATTTCTCTTCTCTTCCTTGATCATTTTCTCATTCAGTTTCAGTTGCAGTTGATTGTTTCATTATTACTGAAAATGTGGTTTGCCCTGTATTTTTTTTATGTCTTGTGTCAGATGCCATCTTCTCTGTGAGGCTTCCATGGCCATTTTATTAAGATGTTTAAATCCTCTGTGCTCTGTAGACACTTGCCATGCTTAACATTTCACCATACCACTTACTACCATCTAACACACTATGTATTTTACATTTGTGCTTATTACATTGTATCTTTACTAGGAAATTAGTTCCATGAGGACAGAGATTTCTATTGACTTTTAGTGCCTTGAACATTGCCTGGTGATAAATAGTTGTTTAAGAAAGGAGTTAGGAATGGGTGAATCTGCAGTTTAGAAAGACAGTATACTAGAGTGGTTTTTTAAAAAAGTACAAACTTTTGAGATTTGCATCCTTGTCTTCACCTGTTAAAATTATGCTACCCTAAACAAATTGTTTGCACTCAGCATTCCTCAGTTTCCTCATTAGTCATACTATCTACCACAGAGTCTGGCCAAGAGTAATAGTGAGATAATGTTTAACACATTGTCAGACAGTCAATAAATTATTAAGTGAAAAAAAAATTCACAGACTTTTTGCTAGAAATAGTGAAGATAGAGTATTAGAGGATAATATCCTCACAACACCCTCTAACCCAGGAAGCAAAACTGCACGTGATGGAGAGCTTATCTCTTTTCTTCATCTTGTTCCCGAGAGCTAATAGCATCTAGTAACTAACTTTTCTTAACTAGAGGATTTGAATTTATCACAAAGTTGTTATTTAAGCTTAAATTTTTACAGTGACTTCTTACCATTATTTTTTACTTCTATCATTAACTCTCCAATGTAGTATGGAATGAAGCCAGAATAATATGTTAAAACAAACAAAAAATAATAATATGTCATTCTAGCCCAAAGGCAAAATGCACAATTTTAACTTTGATAATTATAGCAATGAAATTTTGTTCCCTGCTTATCTACCTACCTTATCCCAGACCATGTCATTCATGGTTCACTTTTGTCTAGCAACACAGGTTGAATTTTCTAAGGTCTTCCCTGCTTAAGATCTTGGCAGATGCTGTTTCCTTGGCCTGAAACACTTTCCATCTGCTCTTTCAAAATGGCTCACTCCTTATTCTTTAAGTGTCTGCTTAAATATTGCTTCTCAGAGAAACTGTTATTTGAATTAGCTCTACTCATCTTCAACTCATTATTTCCTATTATTGTTTCCTATTTCAGTGTTTATACTCCTTATCAAAATCTAAATACTTAATTATCTTCTTGGGTTATTTAAATTACCTCCTCTGTATTAGAGTCTATAAAAGCATGGTCCATGCCTATTCTCTTTATTGTTCCTCTAATGGCTTGCTGCAGAGAATATTTTCAGTAAACATGTAAATAGATGAGTTATTCACATACCCTATCTCAGTACCTGTTTTAGATAACCTCGCACCATGATGCATAATGACTTACATAGGGCCTCCTGGTGAAGGGTGATTTTCTTTAGATTGTGTATAAGCAGAAACCTTACAACTTGTATATATGTTCCCATTTCCAGGAGATGATTCTCTTGAAACTAAACTATAGGGTGCATTTATTATTTAAGAGAACAAAACACTTTTCTTGATTTCTGCCATACATTTGTAGTTCATCATTTCCATTTTGTCTAAAAATCTCCTCTTTATGAAAAAAAATAAAACAAACAAAAAACAGTTTGAAAGTTTTATTTACTATCAAGCACCAAGGCAAAATAGTCCAGGAATCATTGCATGACATTAAAGGGATGTCCCAAACATCAGAACTAAGGTCTAATGCCCTACCAGCCTTTATTTCTATAGTATACCACATATCATGATACACAGGTCCAGACCCAAAGCTAGTTATTTATGTTATTGTTTTCAATACATATAAAATTCATGAGAAATAAAAACCCTCATGTATCATCATTCAGCTAGAAATAACAGTGTCAATTCAGTCAGAGGCCCTTGTGAACATCTTTCAAAGCCCCTTCTCTGCTCATAGAGGAAACAGTGACTCTAAACTTGGAATTAACATACTCTTATAATTTTTTTTTTATAATTTTATCACATGTGCAAGCATCTGTGCACACAACTGAATAATATTTATGTGTTTTTAAAAGTTAAAAATTTATATTCTCTCTTCATCTTGCTTTGCTATGCTCCATTTTACATTAATGAGCTCTATCCTTGTTGACACATATTAGCATTATCCATTATTTTAAATGCTGTTTGGTATTGCATTATATGAATATATCACAAAAGTTATCTATTGGTTCAATCTATTGCTGTTTAGCTTTATTTTGGGCTATTTAAAAAAATAGTTGCTATAATGGTATTTCATAACTTCTCTAAGATACTGTCTTCATCAGTTTGGGCTGCTCTAACAAAGTTCCATAGAGTGTTGGTTTATAAATGTCAGAAATTTACTGCTCACAGTTCTGGAGGCTGGAAGTCTGAGATCGGGGTGCCAATCTGGGTGAGTTCTAGTGAGAACCCTCTTCCAGGTTGCAAACTGCCAACTTCTCCTTGTATCTTCATGTGCCTGAGAGCAGAAAAATCTCTCCGGAATCTCTTTTATAAAGACATTAATCTCTTTCTCCTGCCTCATGACCTTATTACCTCTCCAAACCCCACCTAGTACCATCATTTGGGGAGTTAGAGTTTCAGCATATGAATGCGGGGTGGGGGTGGGGGATAGCCATCTAATACATTGCAGATACATACATAGCAATGTAACTTCAGTACTGAAAGATATATTGGATGCCTCTTATACCACTGCAGATTCTCTCAGCCTCACATCTTGTTCTAACCTTGGTCACTCGTTTGGTGTAAATTTTGTTCACCTTTCTAAAAATGTAGCCAATAATATCCATTCTCACTTCCTGGCTAGACTTCATTTTCTGCCTTGGAACTTCTTAGACTCTGTTATATGGATTGCTGGAAGAATTTTATTTGGTGCTGACATACATACCATCTAGCATATTGGTCAGTTAACATTCATGGGGCAGTTCTTGAATAATGAAACCCTGAGAGCTAATGGATGCATATCCCTCTCTTTGGTTCACTTCAGTGAATAGTCCTAGAGTATCTGATTACCTTACCTGGTGATGTGTTCTAGATTTCACTCTCTCTGTCCCTGGTACACCCATCCTGTTCCTCATTCTTCCTCCATGATCATATTCCCAAATAAATTACTCACACAGTCTGTTCTGGGTAGAGTGGGTAGTATAACTTGTTTATACTTTTTTCCTCTAAATTGATTGTATTGATTTAAACTTTCACCAGTAGTTCATAATACTCTCCCTTGCAGCTAAGATGTGGGTATATGATCCCCAAATTTCAATTTCTAGCTGATCTTTTTTTTCTGAACACTCAACTCATTTGCAACTGCCTTGAATAGACAAATGTCAAATAGACATCTTAAACTTAACAAGTAAAACAGAATTATTGATCTATATCCACCCAATCCTGCTTCCATTTTAGTGATTTCCTACTTAGTAATTTGAGCTGTCATTAACCCATTTTCTAAGGCTTCAAAACATGGAGTTACCACCAGCTCTTTGATATACTCCAATTTATTAAAAATCTATTTCTCTTCACCTTCAAACAAATTGCAAATCTGACTATCATCTCTTTTCATGAGCTACTAAAATACCTTCCTAATGCATCTCTCTGCTTCCATTATTCATCCTTCCTCCCATTTCTTCTCCACAAAACAGCCAAAGTCATCTTTTATAGTATAATTTAGATTGTGCTCATCTCATTTCTCCTAAATATTCTCACCATACTTTTATGAATCTGACCCCAAGCTACTTCACTGGCCTTGTCTCTTACCACCCCACCTTGATTACTCTGCCCTGTGACATCATCTTGCTTCCTCTGACACAGGTCTTTATACTTGCTGCTCCATTTGTGGGCAACACACTGCTACAATAATTTTCTCTAGAGTATCTTTTTGATCAATCAATATTTCAGTGTCATTTCAACCTGATTTGACTATGCATCAATTATCACTATCATAATATAATATAACACACATTTAATTATTTTTCAGATTAGTTACTGTCTAACTACAAACCTTCAGGTAGAATAAAGGTACTTTGTCTATTCTGGTCAATGGTATAGGCCCAGGTCTACCAAAAGGTCAAGAATATATGTAACACCGAATTAATTGTTGTTTGAGGATTGAGTACAAATAATTTGAAACTCGAGATCCATTCTTGCTTTGATGATGAATGATGCTGGGAGTGCCAGGTCAACAGCACACACACTGGTCAGCCGAGTTATCCTGTATAGGGTGGAGGTCAGGGAAAGGGACACAGCTACCTAAACTTTTGTATATTAGGGAGAATAATTGGTAAAGGTTGCCATATCACTTAAAAATGAATGAAAATAAAATATGTTAATAAAATTTACTGAAGTTTTATCATTGGAATGAAACTTCCACTTGGTTCCTGCCTAATGATGAGAAATCAGTCAGGAACCAAGTGAAAGTTTGGTCACTCGGACAGCTCCAATGTCTCCTTCAGCTCAACCAATTGCAGCTCCATCGACTTGGGCTTAGAGTGAGTCCAGGTCTGAAAGTGATGGGCTGATGCATCACGGGAAGAAGAGGACATGGGAACACCACCTCCCAGGATAACTGTGTGAGTAATGGGAGCACCTGTTATGGGTGACCAAGCTCAGTTGTTGTCTGAATAGAAGGACTTGTCAGGGCCGCAGGAGGGCAGCCAGTTGGATCCTGCAGAGAAGGGGCTCTCACAAGCCAGAGAATGAGGGTGCTCTTGGAATATGAGTCTATTCACTTAGTGTCCACTATAGTAACTTTTTTTCTTGACTACAGATGCAAATTAATGTGGATTGTTTTGTGCACAAAGGCAAGAATCCATGTGGATGGTGCCAGGAAAAGCTTTACATTATTTAATAAAAAGAGAATCCATTTTAAAATCATTAGATACATACACATTTTCTCATACCTCCAGATACATGGCTGTGGTCTAAAAGTGAGGTATATTATATTTATGGAGAAATGATAAGACAATAAATAAGAAGCCCTTGTTACACTAAAAATAAAAATTAAAATATTTGGATTACACATTTAAAAATATTCACCTAATATATTTAATAAAGTGCATTCTAAAGAACAGTATACACATACAAAATTTAGGTGAGCACTTCAGCTTTCTGCTATTATTAAAAAGGGACATTTATTGACTTAATTCTTTTTTAATTGTCTTTTCCCCCACATTTCACATTTATGAGTTTTTTGATATTATTTTTTAGAAAGCAAAAGTTTTACTTATTTATTTAATTTATATTTGAATCGCACCTGTGTTAGAACTAATGGAGGATATTTTTTCTCATAGCATACCCCATAAGTGCGCAAAGCATTTTTTTTTAAAGAGTACATAGAGTATTTATAAAAACAACTGCGCTGTGCTAAAAACAAAAAACAAAGCAAAACAAAAAAACAGTTTGGCAAACATTAAGGTACTGATGATGATGTGAAATATCATCTGTATGGATCAACACAACCACTTTATTTAACAGTCATAAAGCTAAAGATGTTCATGCTCTCTAAGTGAGCAGTTTTGCTCCTAGCTATACATCCATCTCAAAGCATGTATAATGAATGATACCCATAATGGAATTGATAATAATGCTTTCCTCAGCTAACTCTTAATATTAAGTGTAATTTGCCAAATAATATTCTTTACGAATATTCTTGAATTGCATTCTATTTATCATGGCCCTGGTAAGAGAGAGAAAGCAGAAGCACCTTGGAGCATGAGGAGAATTTAATGAATAGATTTTTTACAGAGGTATGAGCAGGCGTAAGGGAACAGATAATGATGATGAGGCTCCCAGCATGAAGCAATAGAAGGAAGGCTTTCTGGGCCTAAAAGGGCAAGAAAAAGAAAGAGAGCTAGAAAAGCCCAGTGAAAGATGAAAGGCATTGAGAACAGCAAAGCCCAGTCAGAAGAGTGACAGCAAGAGGAACTGCGTGATGGAGCCCATTAAGACTGAGCATGGACAATGTGGACAATCAGCTAATGGGTCTTCACCTTTTATAGAATATATATAGTACGTAGGTTATACGATTTAACATTCTGTTCCTCAAATAGTAGGTATTAGATAATATTTATTGAATTTATTAAAAATCTATATATTTCCTACACTGTAGCTTTAAAAAGAAATTTCTTACACTGTTTACAGTAAAAATGTTTTAAAAGATATCAAGATTGTTCCATATATTTATGAAATCAATATTTGCTTTCCCTGGGGGCATTGTTTAGCCATTTATTTCTTTCTTAATTGTTATCTTTCATATTCAGTGTCCTACAGTATGATGAATGATTGGTTGCCACACCTTTCAAAAAATACTGAGCCATTCTTAGGAATAGCTGTTTCTAAGAACTGTTTTCCTCAGGTTATTGACATTGAAAAACATCATCAGAGAAGAATAAACTGCCAAGAACCACTCACCGATTCCTTAAAACTTTATGGAAACAGTCCATAACTTAATTGAGCTTGAGAATTGTTCAGCATCTACAAAAATTGTCTTAATACAGAGTTTGTATATATATGTTTATATTTTTTTTATTTCAGCCTCCATAAGACTTTTGAGGTCTTCTAGAAAAAGAATACATTGTGTTTTACCAGCTCCATCAGATTCTCCTTGGACACACATGGGAGCAAATGTGTGCTCTAATGTTCACTGTATTTTTACTTCTTATTCAGTCTTAAAGTGATGAAATGATGGTAGAGATGAAGATCAAAAACAATGTGTAAATAGAATGAAGAATCATGTGATTTGTTTATTGAGTTTATTCTTCTGTTATCAAAGATAATAAATAATTTCGTCAGGCTTTTTTTAATTTATGAAATATAGAACAGAGATAAATTAAAATTTGAATTTTAATAAATGTGATTTCTAATATAATTGCAGTGCTGTTTTTTCATGATACTGTTTCACTATATATAGTTGAAGCAATTTAATCAATAGGCTCTTCCCCATTCTCTCATTCAGGTTTACAATTTCCTTGATCAAGAGATTACTCTGTAAACCTTCAGAATTCAATGTGAGGTCTTTGAAAAATGAATTACAAATCAATAAATGTTAACTGATTTGTTTAAAATGTTGTGCTGTACATCTTTAAAGAGTTTTTCAAATTATGGTTTTAACAACCTAAAAGAGGGTCTCAAACTTAGTTTAGGAAAGTTTTCCAATACTGCCAACTATAATTATCAAATATCACAGCAGTGAATGTGATAGTTTTATAGTCATTTTGGCTAGAATTTTAGAAAAAAATAAGGATTCATAAATCTACATTTAAATATTTTATAATTAAAATAAAATTTAAATAAGTGCTCTTTAGATACTATAAATAAAAAACATGAGCTCATAATTAATTTGGCTAATAATTTTTCATCATATATGGAATATTAAACATTGCTTTCTGGAAAGAATAGGCATTAAAAAATATATTTATTGGTGCAAAAGTAAAATTTGAATATCATAAATTCAGATAGAACTTAACCTTATGGCTGTCTTCTTACCATGATTCGCCTTGCTATGGTTCTCAATCTGCACAATTGTAGACATTCTGCACACTATGTCGTATGGTTAGTCTGATTCCTCTCATACTAGTCTCTATTTTCCACATTTGAACCCTAATCCATTACTAGGCCACTGTTCTTAGCTGTTCCCCAAATGCTAATTAGGTTTATTTTTTAAATTTTATTTTATTAGTTTCAAGTATGTAGAACATTGGTTAGACATTTATATAGTTTATAAAATGACCCCTTTAATCGCTCTTTCTCTGCTCTGGCTCTCTATCTCGCCCATATATCAATGATAAAAGCATTCCATATGCCGTGCTCCCCATCCCCATGACCATCTATCAATTATTAATTTGTACTTCTTTAACCCTTTACCCCATTCCTCCAGCACCCCAATGCCCCTCCAATCTACAGGTTATTATGCTGAGTGAAATAAGTCAGACAGAGAAAGATAAATACCATAAGATTTCACTTATATGTGGAATCTAAGGAACAAAAAGAATAAACTAATCAAAAACATACTCACAAATATAGAGGACAATCTGGTGATGGACAGAGGGAAGGGGTGAATTAGGTTTTCTTCATCATATGCTATTCTATTTTTCACAGCTTCTCCAAATTTTTATTTCTCTCATTTTAAAAGATTATCTAGATTCCAATCTCAAGCTTGAATCTAATTTATGGTATCCTTAATGCCATATTTTAAATTAAATTTAATATGAAGATTCAAGCTAAAAAAGACCCTAGAATCCCATAGATCAATAGCTTTAATTTATAAATGAAGGAATGGGAAAAAAACTTACAGTGTCAAACTATGAGTTAGTGTACAAAACTCTATTAGAGAGGACTTATATAATGTTAGTGTTCTTTATTTGTTCTACATGGTTTGAGCAGTTTTATTTTAAAAAATACATCAAAATTTCTATTATATGTGTCATCTTATATTAATTTTGTGGAAACCAGATTTAATATAGAGTGTGCTTTCTAAGAATATAATAATAAAAACATTAAGCTTTAAAATGTACTAATTGCTTTTTCTTTACATACTTTTGATTATAATAACCAGCTATTTCTACTGTGACAATTAGAAATTAGAAGGAAACTGACCCCTGAATGGTTAAATAACTTGTAACAACGGTATATATTTGTATAACTTGTGAATATATGATTTGTAAGTAATCTTGTGAGAATTAGCATCAAATTCCATTTCCAAATTTCTCATTGAAGTCAGTAAAGTGAGTGAAGTTAGTAACTATTACCATATGCTGCCTAACTATATGTTTAAAGAAAGGATATGTGTGTGTGTATGTTTTTAATTTGGATTTTTCTCATTCCGGATTATGCGACAAAAAAATAATGTACTATAATTATGCTTAAAATCTTATCGATATTTTAAATAAATTACAGGATAAGTCATGATAACAGGACAAATAATACTTAGCCACTGAATATAAACAAAGTATAGAAGAGTATAAATCTTGCAAGCACAAAAGTGGTAAAAACAGCAAGATTTAGAGGCTCTAGTACAAGAGAGATATATAGTACCAACTGCAGTAATCTCTAAAATTTATATCCCCAAATGTGCAGACTTGATCTTATTTTCAGTCAGTGTGTTTGGTACAGAAGATGAACACGCTCATGACAATGGAGTATGATTTAGAAAACTAAATCCTGCACAGAGGAATATAAAATGTGATTATATACCATATTCCTGTGCAAAAATTTAAATAGAATTTAATCAATCATTTTGAAACCTAGATATATTTGTGGAACAATGACATCACTTTAAAATTATGTGTAGTTTATAAATGAACAAAATTAACAATGTCTTTTGTGTACATGTATTACTTTGGAAAGAAACTACTAAGAACTATATTATCAGACCAAATAGCCTTTGAAAATTCGTGTGCTACAGGGCAATTTGTCAGTTCATTTTAATGGAATGTTCCATGCTGAAAGTGTCTAACTGCTCAGAAGAGGAATCGAAGTGTAAATTTATTATCTGAAGAAAGAAAATTAATTGACACAGTCCAAGAATATAATAGAATTAGACCCATGTGGAATAACTAAGAACGTCACTCTATCTAAGCTCTATGGAATGATAAAATTATGTGCAGAAAAAATTGAAATGTATCATTTTTGAACTAAGCGTGGGATTTCTCAAAGGAATGCCATATAAAATAATTAAGGCTCCTTTATCTCCAGAATAATCTAGTCTTAGAACAGAATAGAGTATGTAACTTGAGTTGCAAAATATTTTTATTTTGTTGGTTTTGTTATTGTTTCAAGTAAACAACACTACAGAGAGAGATGGCAATTACTGAAATAAAGTTTTAAAACATTATTTATTTTTTAAATTAAATTGATTGGGATGACATTGGTTAATAAAATTATATAGGTTTCAAGTGTACAATTCAATAATACGTCATCTGTACATTGCATTGTATGTTTACCACCCCAAATCAAACATTCTCCCATCACTATATATTTCACCCCCTTTACTCTTATCTACCTCACCCCCTCCCTTCTTTAGAGATTAGGACAAGATATAAAAAAATTTTCAGTCTAAGATGATTTATTGATTATTTACTGTTTTTGGTAGGTCATGTTCTAACAACTGGGGATACAAGCAAGATATTATTCAAAATGGAAATTCTGATGAGACTGATCAGGAATAGAAAAACCAGTTAATTCCCAATAGCAGTATATGCTCTAGCAATGATAAAAATCAAGCATTAAAAAATAGCAATTATAAAGTCACAGGGCCATAACAAGTTTGCCAGATTTTGTTAAATAGAATATCGTCCATAGTGGAAGCATAGTGAGAGTCAGAGAAATATGGTATGAATTATGGTTTAGAGAAGTATTCAATGGTTCTCAATTATAGTATTGCTTATACAAATGTAGGATGAGTTTTAGTTCTAAAATATTATCTATGTCGTGATAAATTAGATTACTGGTTTGGAAAGAATTATCTCAACCTATCTATGATTTCTATTATTGCCTTTTCTGATAATGATGTTGACCTGTAAACCTCTGACTTTTTAAATTTATCTTTCTGAAATTATATCTGAGTATGAAAAAAGGTTTTCTTCACTAAGATAAAATTATTGCCTCCAGATAAACATAGAACATTATGACTTTTAACACTATTTTATTTTCTAAATTATGTGATAATATGTTATTTAGAACATTGAGTAGTAACTTTGTTAGTATAAATGATAGCTTTCTTAGGCTTTTTAAGGCCAAAATCTAAATTTGTAAACATAATACCTTTTTTATTTAAATAAAGGTATTTGTCCACTTTTGCTCAATTTTTAATTCACTTCAAGAAGGTAAAACAATGAGAATAAAGCAAAAATATCTTAAAACCCATTAAATTGTATTTTCTTATGAAGTTTTATGCTTCAAAAACCAGTTTTATAAATACCTAGTTTATAAGTGAAAGCAACAGTTAATAATGAAATATCTCTCTTGTAAGGTTTACCCAATCATCACTAAAAAAAAAAAAAGTAGATTTGTCTTCAACACAATATATGTTTTTCCAGGTATCTGAAATATAAATAATGTCAAAACTCTTATTTTTTACTGTGGAATTAGCCATGTAATTTTAGCCACTATTATGGAAGGTAGCATTCTGGTATATCCTGAGAATGTATGAAATTCTCTGGGCCCTTAAACATGGTGAGCCTCTACAAATAATTGGCCAATTTATATGTAAAATGTGAAGAACAAAATGAACAAGCAAAACAGAAACAGATTTATAAATAGAGAGAACAAGCTGATAGTTGCTAGATGGGAGGGCAGTTGAGGTGATGGGTGAAAAAGGTGAAAGGATTAAGAAGTACAAAAAAGTTGTTATGAAATAGTCAAGGGGATTTAAAGAACAGCATAGGAAATATAGTCAATAATATTGTACTATGTATAGTGCCATGTGGGTAATAGACTAATTGGGAAAGGGAAAGGGGATCACTTCCTAAATTGTATAAATGTCTAACAACTGTGTTGTATGTGTTGTACAACATGTAAACTAATATAAATCATTCTTGAACATCAACTCTAATAGAAAATATATAAATAAAAAATAATAATAATTGGTTAATTGGAAAACTCATTTGGGAATGCCCGTTCTTATTTACAAGCAACAGAGGAATAGTGTAAATCTTATCAACACTTCAGTGGGTAATGATCATGAGAACTTGAGGACAAAACTTAATCTCATAAATTTAGGGATTATCAGGATCCAAAAAAGATTGAATTGTAAATCAAGGATGGATCCAGACATAGCCCAGAATCTAAGGCCATGCCACCCTGAGCGTGTTGGATCATGTCTGATGTTGGAAAATAAGTAGGGTCGGGCCTGGTTAGTATTTGGATGGGAGAACACCTAGGAATACCAGGTGTCGTAGACAGGGGTAAAAAAAAGGCAGAAATAGCTCAGCTAGTGAGGCCTTATTGTTACTTTCACCTAACGCAGAATAATATCAGCTCATGTAATTTAAATTATTTATAGTCATAAATTGAGAGTACTAAAATTAGGTTAGGAAATCTGGTCTTTGATTTCAAAGGGTCTCTTTTTTCCTAATTCATTGTGTTGTCTCCAAATAATTAAAACTAGAGCACTACAACTTTTACAAAGCACTTGAAGTAAATATTCATCATACTAAGCACTTTAAATGTGTTTACTTACATACGTATATATAGTGAACACATTTGCAACTGGTGCTTTCAGCTTTGGAACATTATTAATTATTGATTCAAATTCTTTAATATAGAGAGGCCTATTCAAATTATCTATTTCTTTTTGTGTGAGTTTTGGCTGATTGTATCTTTCAAAGAATTACTTCATTTCATCTAGGTTATCAAATTTGGAAACACAGCATTGTTCATAATCTTTTATTATCTTTTTAATGTTCGTGATATCAGTAGAGATGGGCCCTCTTTTCATTTTTGATATTAGTCATTTGCGTCTTCTCTTTTAATTTACCTATAGGCGTATTAGTTTTCATCAAGTCAAAGAATTAACTTTGATTTCACTGAATTTCATTTCTTTACTTCTATTTAGTTGGTTTTAATTTTCTCTTCTGTTTCCAGTTTCCTAAGGTGGAAGCTTAAGTTATTGATTTTAAATCTTTCTTTTTTCTAATATATGCACTCACTTAATACTGTAAATATTCATCTAAGCACCTCTTTCACTGTATCCTACAAATTTTGTTAAATTGTATTTTCATTTAGTTGAACGTATTTTTAAGTTTATCTTGAGATTCCTTTTTTGACCTATGTGTTATTCAAAAATGTGTAGCTTAATCTGCAACCATTTTGAAGTTTTTCAGCTATTTTTCTGTTATTGATTTTTAGTTTAATTCCTTTTAGGTCTAAAAACATATTTTTATGATTTCTATTCTTTCAAGTTTATTAAGGTGAATTTTATGGCCAAGATCGTGGTCTAGCTTGGTGAATTTTCCATGTGAGCTTGAGAAGAATGTGTGTTTTGTGTTGTTTGATGAACTACTTATAAACATCAATTATATCCAGTTGATTGATAGTGCCCATCACTTCAACTATGACTTGACTGATTTTCTGCTTGCCAGATATTTTAATTACCGTTGGAATACTTTTGAAGTCTGTAACTGTAATAGCGGATTGATCTATTTCTTCTTATAGTTCTATTAGTTTTTGTCTCACGTATTTTGTCACTCTTGTTGTTAGACACTTGCATATTAAGGGTTGCTATGTCTTTTTGGAGAATAATAGCTTCATTGTTATGTAATGCTCCTCTTTATCACTGATGACATTTTTTGTTCTCAAGTCAGCTTTATCTGAAGTTTGCAACTGCTGTTTTCTTTTGATTAGTGTTGGTGTGGCATATCCTGCTCCAGCCATTAGTTTTAATCTATGCATATCCTTATGTTGAAAGTGGGTTTCTTGCAGACAACATTCATAGTCGGATCCTATTTTTTATTAACTCTACAATCTCTGTCTTTTACTCAATGTATTTAAATCATTGATATTTAAATTACTACTGATATAGTTGGAATACTATCTGCTATGTTACTGTGACCTTTGTTTTTTTTTATTTGAAAATTCATCTTTTTAAAATTTTATTTTATTATTAGTTTCAACTATACAATGTATTGGTTAGACATTTATATAGTTTATAAAAACGTCCCCCCTAATTGCTCTTTCTCTCTTCTGGCTCTCCATTACATTAGTACTAACTGCATTCCCTATGCCATGTTGCCATGTTCCCCATCCCTGTGACCATCTATAAACTACTAATTTGTACTTTTGTAATCCTTTACCCCATTCTCCTATCCCCCTCAACTCCATCCCTGGCTGTCACCAGACTGTCCTCTATATTTGTGAGCCTGTTTTTGATTATTGTGTTCTTTTTGTTCCTTAGATTCTGCATATAAGTGAAATCATATGGCATTTATCCTTCTCTGACTTATTTCACTCAGCATAATAACCGCTAGGTCATCCATGTCATTGCATATGGTAGAATTTCATTTTTTTAATGGCTGAGTAATATTTCATTGTATATATGAACCATAACTTCTTTATCCAATTGTCTGTTGATGGCCATTTAAGTTGCTTCCATATCTTTGCTATTATAAATTGCGCTGCCATGAACATAGGGGTGCATCGGTCTTTACAAATTATTGTTTTGGTTCTCTTTGGATAAATACCCAGAAACGCAATTGCTGGGTTAAAAGGTATATCCATTGTTAATTTTTTGAGAAATCTCTGGACTGTTTTCCATACTGACAGTACCAATTTGCAATACCACCAGTGACTTGTTTTCCTTTCACTTTTTTTCTACCTTCTCTCATTTTAATGGAGCATTTTATCTCATTCTGTTTTTTCTCCTCTATTACCATCTCAACTATATTTACTTTCCGTTATATATATAATGTTCCTTATAACAGAATATTTACCAATTCCTCCCTCCCATGACTTACACAGTGATACCATTCATTGCTCACTTACCCATAAACTAAAATCAGTGAATACAGAACGACTATGATTATTTTGAACAAACTGTTATCTGTTAGATTAATTACAAATAAAAATAATAAAAGATTTTATTTTGCCTTCCTTTTTTCATTCTGTAGTGCTCTTCCTTGATTTATATAGATCTGAGTTTCTGACCTATATATCATTTTTCTTCTTTTTGAAGAACTTCTTTCCATATTTCTGTAGGTGTCAGAGGCTAACATGTCCTACTGTGTCCTTGTTTTTATTTCCCCTATTTTTTTACATATGGGTTTCCCAAAAGCTTCTTTTTAAATAAGGTTTAAAACTGTATAGTTTTTTCAGTTGTATTTCTTGCAGTTATACAGTAGCCCTATTGATGTGGTAGAGAGGTGCTAGGAAGGGGAGCATACTATAGTCCTATTATTGAGTCTCAGTCTTTTACTCAGCCTATGCTGCTGAGCTATGACCTGAACAAACTCTTCCTTTTCTTAAGTGAGACAAAAAGTCTAGAGCTGCAGTTTAGTGTTTCTCTTTTCCTATTTGGAAAGCTACAGGGCTGGAGTTGGGTATTGCTTTCCTGCAGTCTGCTTAGATTGTAACAAAATAGTTTTTTTTTTTTTTTAAGACAAGACTCATTAAAAAGAGTAGAATGCTATTAGAGTATTTCAAAGTGGCTACTCTACTTTACCCCTCCCCTGA
This sequence comes from Macroglossus sobrinus, assembly GCA_004027375.1. Taxonomy (NCBI): domain Eukaryota; kingdom Metazoa; phylum Chordata; class Mammalia; order Chiroptera; family Pteropodidae; genus Macroglossus; species Macroglossus sobrinus. Next base: position 483,912 of record PVKZ01000723.1, on the reverse strand, counting down.
TTGATCTATGTGGGGATTTTTCTCCAATCTACCAAGTTCTGACAGTGAAGGTAAGAAAAAAATCTTCAAACTTTTATTAGTTTTATCCATTAATGCTGGTCCCCTCTGGAGTTTTTAACTATCCAGCTAGTTTATATTGAAACTGCAGCAATTTTTCCATTGACGTAAAAGTTTTCCTATGCCAGTAGTGATTCCAGGTGAAATTTCAGCTTCTGGCCTGAGATTCATTATCTCTATATTTATATGTCTATCTACAATTTTGGGTCCACAGTTTGCACTGTAACTTCAATTTTCTGATAGCTATAGGAAGAATGGCTGGTTTTTGGGTTGTTCAGCTTTTTTCTTTTATTGGGATGAGATGACAACTTCTTTGTTCATTACACACCAGACCAGAAACTGGAAGTCACGTACGGCTTTTTATAATCCATGATGCTGGGTGTAAACCCCTAAATTTCTGATTCATTATATCTGGGATACAGACCATGAATTTTCATTTTTAATAACTTCTAATATAATGTTAATAATACTGGTCTAGGAACCACATTTTTAGAGCTCCTAGATTAGAGCATCTTCTTCACTGATGTACATTCTTCAGTAGTTCCTTGAAAAAAAAAGTAATAGTAAGCATATTTATTGGGTTATTCTTTCTTTCATAAATTATTCTTCATTTTGCTACATATATATGTATAAACGTATATTGAAGTATAGATTTCTCTGTTCTATATTCCTACAAATGACTATATTTTAGTCTGTCTTATTTAGTATGTTGAAATTTTAGAAGATCCTTTCAATCTTTCAATCCGAAAATTAATATCTTTAATTTCTGGTGAAATTTACTTAGGTTTTTGTTGTTGTTTAGTTTAGTTTTGTTTTGTTTTTTGTTTTATGATTTTCTCTTGTCCATATTCTTGCTTATCTTGCCCTTTTCTTTGTTATTATTTGTCCTTCCACATTGATTACTTTGACTTCTTATATTAACTTTTCTTTTCCCCATCTTTTTATTTTTGAGGCCTATTTTCTCAGGATTTTCTTGACTTTCTGTTAAATCTTTTTATTGATTGATCGATTCATTTATTCATTCATTTGTTTGGCTACTATATTTCCTCTCACTCTGTCTCTCTGAATTTTCTCCTATTATCCAGCTTATTATGTGATTTCAAAATCTTACATTTTGCCCAACAATACAGCAACAGAAACTAAAATTAACACAAGATTTATCTGAACTTGAATAGACTTATTAAAGAGGAGGAGGAAAATCTGTTATCAAATTGCTTTCTAGAGGGACTTATATCTCCTATATGTGTAGAGAGACTAGAAGTGTGCAGGCTAAAGGAAGAAAAGACAGTTAAATAACCTATCTCTGCTTTCTATGCCCACTGGGGAATAATCAGTTGGAACATGTAATAAGCTTTCAAAAGAGTAAATCAAGGTTTTGAATTCCTTGATAAAATAATAAAATATTTTCTCTTCTTTGACAATGATGAAGAAAATTAATACACCTGTGTCTAACAGGTAGTTGGGGCAAGACAAAGCTTGAGAAGGAGGTAGAATAAAGATAATTTAGATGTTTTCATTTTTCTTCTTTTAAGTTGTGACTTTCAATACATTAAATGGTTAACCTGGTTCTTGGATATATGTTGTTCCACTAACTGGCATAGGTATGTGGGGAAATGTATTTTGACTTTACTTTATGAAATAAGGCATTTATTTGGATATGTTGGATATTTACAGCAGGTAATAACTGAATATGATGCAAATAATGAATTAAGTATAGGTCTAGATTGGAAATAGGTATTTAAGTCATAAGTTTTTAGGAGTAAATCTATTTGTATGGAACCTGTTCTACTGTAAGAATATGTAGAATAAGAGAAGAGAGAAAAGAATATAATATGAAAAATCATATGTAAAGATGTTAGATATAAAAACAAATGTGAACTAGAGATATTGATATATTTACTTTACATTTAGCTTGTTCTTAAGCTATATTTATCCTAAGATTTACATATGAATGTACCTATCTGAAGATCAAATATGCAAGATCTCATCCAGAGGAACTAAAATATCTAAAGAGTAGCATAAATAGTATCAAAGAGAAGAGATAAATTAAAGTTCAGCATGAATTCTGTCATTCAGATTGTTCCTATGTGCTCATGCTTAGGACCTGGGTTTAGATGCTATGGGAAATATGGGATTGTTTGTTCAGCAAGGGAAACACTGATGTGCTTAATCCAACTTAGCCATAATTACTAAAACAGAAGTGGCAAGTTGGTTCATGCATGCCAATAAGAACATTTTCTAAAATTTTAAATTGGGACATGGAAAAAAACTTGATAGTCTCTATAGTGGCTGTGCTTGAAAACACACATTTAAGGAAGTATCTTCATTCCATTATATGAAGATAAAATTACTCCATTGGAAAATTAGGAGGTCACAACCAATAAAAAAATGTAAATTCTGAGACAAAGATAATGGCCTAAAGACTTGTGGATTTCTGCTTTTTATTGTACTCAATAGAACCTGCATCCTTGCCCTTCCCCATTGCTTTACTATGCAACTCATCCAACATGTACATGACAAATAAACTCTCTTTTGCTTAGGCATTTGAGTTTGTGTATAAAGAAAGAAAATCAGACTATGACAATATTGATAAATACATCAGTTACATTGCTTTAAAAAACATTGATACTGATGACAATTTGTATTCTCTACTGTCCCTTAAATCATCCATATCCTTGCAATTTACACCAACAGGCAACATCAACACTGTCAATACTATCTTTTGGGAGGTAACCATATTGGTAAAAAGTATCTTCATTAGATAAATACTGGGAGTAGATTTTCTCAGCAGAAATGCTAGTATTGCAGAGATCAGGAATTCACATTTTTGACAGACTTGGATGTTGGTAAATATTTACTAGTTCATTGGAGAATAGTAGTAGCAGCCCCATCAACACTTTTAGTGGTGGAACATCAATAATTAGGACTTTGCAATTAGAAGAGAAAATTTTCAAAGACTATGAACATCCTTAGGAGAAAAAGAGAACAAAATATTTAATTTTAGCTCTTTATCAAGACCTGGGATTATTATCATGATCCAATGATCCTCCAGGATTTTGTGGCACAATAAATATGCTTTATAATGTGGTAGTTAGAAATATTTTAGGTAATAAATGTAAACTAATGGTTCATCTTAAGCAATGAATATGGCTATTTGGAGGTACACTAGCATAATACAGTTTGAGATTTAACATTGCCAAAATAAAATTGAATGCATTCTATTTAGAAAATCTAAAGGCATATTTTCCTAATCTAAATCTTCAAAAAATAAAATATTTTCAGGTTGTGTATAATTCCTAGTAGTTTAAATCAAAGCTTGAAAAATATTCTCCAATAGAGATATAGTAATTTATTTAGAAAATATTAATTATTCTTTATGTAGTTTCTAAGTATGATTTTTGTCAACCTTGTAAATAAGTGTGAAAGTTAAATAATTAAAAATTTTTTTGACGTATAGAGAATGAGAAAAAGAAAGCTGAATTTTCTGTAGTTATCAAAGTTTCTCCTTGATCAAAGTTACAAAATAGCTGTTTGATTTATTACACGCAGTTAAATTTTTCTGGCTTTTTATCTCAATATACTGACGGTCTAGAAGCAGTATCTTGTTTGTCTGGAAAGTGAAGATTTTTAAATAATATATTTTTCCTTCATAATTTTTATTGTTTATTTTTTAAGGTTATAAAAATACCCTTAAAAGGAAATGGCATATTGATTTTAATCCGCATGTAGTGTATCTATAGTGACATGAATAAATCAAAACTTAATTTTATGCCTTTTTTTTGTCACAGACAATTGCAACATATTGTTTTGTGCATTATATATTACAGACAGTAGAATACATACTTCTTTTAGAAGACTGATAAAGTTATGTATATGACAATGTAGAATCATCACTAAGTTATATTAAGTGAGAAAAAGGCAAGATAGTGCTATACTGTTGAAAAAAATACATAAATATGTATGTAGGCATATGTGTGTAAAATATCTGGGAGGGTAATTCAGAATCCATTGACAGTGATTAGTTTTGGAGCAGAGAAAACATTTCTTGTATTTTCATCAGTTTGTACTTGAAATGTTATATACATATAATAATTGAATAAAAACTGTAGAGTACAACAACATGTCACAAGCTAACACCTGTATAACCAGTACTCAGGTCTGGAAATAGCACCTGCTAGCCCATAAGACTCTGATAAGTTCCCTTGCCCATTCACCACCTTTCGCCTTTACTCCAAAGTTAATTACTAACCAGAATTTTACAGTAATCTGTTTCTTGATTTTTATACTTACACATGTATTTCTAAACATGACACTGAACTACCACCTGATCTTAACTTTCTATAAAGTGGAATCATACAGAACATATGATTGATTTTATTGGATAATAATCATTAGCTAACAAGACCCTTACCATGAGAAGCCTAGTTTATCTTAGATGCTTTGGTGTTTCTTTGGTAATTATCATAATGTGGTTCTTTTTGTACTTTGATAAAAACTCTTTTGATTTACATTGTACATTTAGATTTCTCCTCTGTGAAGTCTCTTCCAATCCTTTCTGCTGTTGTTTTTAATTCCCTATTTATTTTAAAGTATATTTTAAATAAAAGCCTGTATCATTTATAAATGTTAATAACAGCTTCTCTATATTAACTGTTGTTTTACTCACTTTACTATGTCTTTTAATAAATATTAGTGACTAATTTTAATGTAGTTTAATTCAATGGTTCTCAATTGGGAATGGTTTTGTAACCTAGGGAATATTTGGCAATGACTGGCATCAATTTTGGTTATTATAACTGGTGAGGTGTTAGTGGCATTGAGTATGTAGAGACCATGGATGCTGCTAAGCATACTACAATAGTTAGGTAGTCCAACCACAACAAAGATTTATCCCGACAAAAATGGGAAGAGTGCACTATTCAGTTTATATATCTACCTATATTTCTTGAACATATTTCTCAGTATGAATTCCTAGAAGATTCTGTGATTTATGTGATTCATATCTACAGCCCACTGGCACTGATTTCTATACATGGAATGTGTAGAGGGATAAGATTCATTGCTTTCACTATGTGCATATCAAAATGGGACATGATCATTTATTGGAAATGCCACCATTTACAGCTATCCTCTGTAAAGTTTGTGTTCAAGAATTCTTATATGCATAATTCTGCTTCATTACAGGTTGTGTTTAAACTAGAAATGATTTGTGTTGTACTGGAGGCAGGTATTATGAAATAAATTTAAATGATCCTCAATATTTTTGCCACAATAAGAATATATCCTTTTCCGAGGTAATTCTCCCCTGTTAAACATCTTATACTCTGTAATATGTTAAGATATAAAGATTCCTTATGCCCAAACATCTAGAGTCTGGAGTCACACCATTAACTTACATATCCTTTTCTCCGGAATCCTAGCACATCAAGTCCTAATTTTCTTGATGATCCTGAATCCTTATTTTTACTTTCCTTCCAAATAAAATCTAAGCTTCTGTCTTAATTTGCTTGGGATGCTATAACAAAATGCCATAGTCTGGTTGAGTTATACAACAGATGTTTATTTTTTCCCACTCTGGAGGCTAAGTCCAGTATCAGGATGCCAGTGGGTGGGATTCTTGATGAGGGCCCTTTTCTTGGCTTGCAGATGGCTACCTTCTTATTGTGTCCTCACATGACCCAGGGAGAAGATACTAATCTCATCATGCGGTCATCCCCTTATGACCTCATTTAAACCTAATTACCTTCCAAAGTTCCCACCGCTAAATACCATAACTTTGGAGGTTAGAGGTTTAATATAAGAATGTGTGGGGAAACAAGTTCAGACCAGAATAGCCTATGCTCTTTATTTGCTAATATATTCCAAAATTAGAATTGGCAAATATCCTAGGTGATGAACTGATTGTCACTACAGAATTAAACAAGTTTCTCTTCTTTCTTTTGCCTTATAATGATCCTGATTGTCTTTGATATTCTCCCACAGTCACATCTACTTTTCCTTTGTTTGTTGCTTTTGGTGTGTAATTGAGCTTTCCTAATTATTTGCAGTGGGAAGGTTAATTTAATACAAGATACTCTATCAAAGAAAGAAGTACAAATCTTATTATGGTGTGAATTTGCCTTTCCCTACTTAATAATAACATTGAACTCTTTTCATGTACTTATTGGCCATATGGATTCTTTCTTTTGTAAAACTGTACAAGCAATTCTCTTGCCTATTTTTTAATTGGATTGTTAATCTTTTTTCTTATTGATCTGATGGAGTCCTCTCTCTTTTTCTCTCTCTCTCTCTCTCTCAGCCTTTTTCTTATTTACATCTCAAACTGTGGCTTATTTTTTTAAATTCACTCTGCTATCTTTTGATAAAGAGATGTTTTCAACTTTAATATAGCCATTTGTACTTATTACAGTACTATTTATTAAAAAAATTTTTCTACCCTAATACCAATAAGATATTTTCCTATATTTTCATCCTCTTTTAAATTGTTTTTCCATTTATATATATATTGAAATTAGAAAGTAAAATCTATATAAAGATAATTATATACTTTATATATAATTCATTGTTTTCCACACTTGCCTGAACACATTTGTTTGGAAGATAGAATTCTTTCCCTATTGCTCTGCAGTATTCTCTTTATTATAAATCATATTTTCATATGTGTATGGGTTTGTTTTAGTGATAATTATTTAATTTCTTTGGTTGGTCTATCCTTTCATCAATATCACACATTACTTTGTTTTATAGATTTATAAATCTTATTGAGAATCATTCCATGCTGTTCTTTTTTATACTGTATGTTGATTATTTAATTTTTCACACATTTTAGAATCCATCTAATTGTGAAAAATACATTTAATGAGATTGTTGACTATTAATATGGTGATGGTTGACATCTTTGGAATATTGAATTTTCCAAAATGTGACCATCGCATATATATTCATTTAATTATAAAATATTTAACAAATGTCAATAACTTTATAGTTTTATGTGAAGTTTTATGCATCATCGCTTATGTTTATTTATAAATATATGGTCTTGCTATTTCAAGATATTATGGTAATGGTAACTTCAAAAAACTATATTCTGCATAGTGATTCTTGCTATTTAGAAACGTGATTTGAGAAAACTAGTCAAGTTTACTTAAATATTATTCACATGAAGTAAATTTCACCTTGTAAGGTACATAGTTCTACAAATATACAAACATAATACCACCACCACATTTTAGATAAGAATATTTCAGTTACCTCTAAAAAAATATTTTATGTCAGTTATAGTCAATTATCTACCCCTCTCCACAGTCCTTGACAACGTTTGCTCTTATTTCTTTCTCTATAATTTTATTTTTCCCATTATGTCTTATAAATTAAATTATAGAGTAGGTAATTAATTTTTTTTTTTACTTAGTAAATTACTTTTGGATCTTATCCATGTTACGTTTATTAACTGACATGTGTATTAGTTGTTTGTACCTTTTTTTATTGTTTAGTAAGTGTTCTACTGTGTGTGTATACCACAAAGTGTTTGTCATTTGTAAGCAATGGACATTTATTTCCACTGTTGTGCTATGAAAAGTTCTTAAACTCAGAATTGAAACATCTGAGTTTGGGAAAGATGTATTTAGTTACAGAGGGACAAATAGGGAGGGCAATAATCTAGTACTATGGTTACTGGTATGAGGACATGTACATCAGTTTAGAATACTGGGGTTAGTATTTATCTTAGTTATAAATTTTTAGCAAATTAATTTCAGTATACTCATAAAATTCACTCAAAGTGGCTTACCTGTTCAATGAGTTCATTGAATTTGCATAGTGTTCCAACCATTGCCATAAGCATGACTTTGGTTAAGAAAATTTTCTTAGGTATTACATCAAAAGCACAGTTCATGAAATAAAAAAAAAAAAATGATATTTTGGACTTCATCAAAATTAAAAATTTTTATGCTTCAAGAGACACCATTAACCAGATAGAAAGACAAGGAATGGACTGGACAGAAATATTTACAAATCATATATCTCATAAAAGACATATATTATATTTTAAAAAACTCACAATTCACTAATAAAATGACAAGACTTAAAATTTTGGCAAAAGATTTGAATAAACATTTCACCAAAAAGATATAGGAATGATTGATAAGCACATTAAAAATTGATTAAGGTCATTAGTCATTAGAGAAATACAAACTAAGCCTAAGATGACATACTACTTCATACCCAATAGGATATTTATATTTAAAAGACAGGCAATAACAATAATACCAACTGTAGGTGAAGACACTGAAAAAATGGAACCCTTATTACAAATTACAGGTCAAAATTTTAAATTATAGAGCCACACGAAAAATAGCTTGTCAGTTTTTAAAAAATTAATTAATAATTAGTTTATCAAATGCTTGAGTGACTCTATAATTAAACCACAGTTAAGATTCCATTATATACCCATGAGAATAGCTAAAATTAAAAATTCTATCCATACTAACATCATTAAGAACGCTAAGGAACTGTAAAATGGTACAAATAAGAAAACAATTTTTTATACACAGTAAAACAGGTTTACAGTTTCTTAAAAAATTAAAATTATACCAATGGATATAAGTTAGTAGCTTCCAGAGTAAGGGAAAGTGTATGTGTGTCTATGAAAGGACAAAACAAGGGATACTTGTAATGATTAAAATGTTCTGTATATTGACAATACCAATGTCAATATCCTGGTCCTGATACTGTACTGTTGCTTTGCAAGATGACACCATTAGGATAAACTAGGTGATTGGTACACAGGACCTCTTGGCATTATTGCTTTCAATTGCATGTGAATTCAATTAACTCAAAATGAAACATTTGTTTCAAAAATAGATAAATAGTATGTGACCCATCTATTTCCCATCTAGTTATTTACATAAGAGAAAATAACATATATGATAGATGATGAATTGTATGTGAATGTTTTCATTATACTATCCCCAAACCATGAATTACCCAAATATTTATAAATCGGTGAATAAACTCTTCTTACACACGTACCATTTGGAACATGACTAAGCAATAAAAATGAATAAAATACCATGACATGAATGAGATTCAAAATAATTAGGTTGAGCTAAAAAAAAAAAAAAAAAAGGCAGTACATCTGTATGATTCTTTTTAGAAAAATTTCTAAAAAAGCAAAAATGGTCTCTAGTGATGGGAAGCAAATCTGTGACTACCTGATTTGATTGAGAAGGATGTTGGGAAAGGATAAGAAGGAGGGATTTCAAAGAGGCATAAGGGAACTCTCTGTTGTGGGTTGGATATGTTAACCTTCTTGATTAGGATGATAGTTTTATAGGTAGGAGTAAGCATGTGTCAAATACATAAAATTGAACAGTGAGATTATTATATGCATACAATTTAATATTATTTAACAATAAAAGTAATCAACCAATGTCAAGCTGATAAATTTAATAAAATAAAATTTAAAAAATTAATTAAGTACTGATACATAGTACAATATGAATGAACCTGGAAAACATGCTGAGTGAAAGAAGGAAGACACAACAAGCCACATATTTTGTAATTCCATTTATGTGAAAGGCTCAGAATAGGCACATCCATAAAGACAAAGTGAATTAGTAGTTCCCAGAAGATAGAAGACAGGGGGAAATTCAGAATGAGTGCTGGTTTCTTTATGCAATGATGAAAAAATTTTAAATTTGATATTTGTGATGGTTACATAACTGTTCATATTCTCAAAACCACTATACTATACACTTCAAAGGAATGATCTTATAATATATGAATTATATCTTAATAAATATGTTATTTAAAAAACACAGAAATTGATTGTTGGAACAATTTATAAATGCAGAAATACACTAATTACCACCAGAACCTCAAATATCTATGAGTTTGTATATTAAAATCCATGAATGTTTTGACCTATAGAGTATCAGTGCATTTCAGAGTTCACTGGAGGCATGTATATAATTCTCTCTGAGTGTCAACATTCTGAAATCAGTATCGCAAAAGGTCTGTCAACATTTGAGGATTTTGGGCTTAGCATGGATAAGAGAAAGTGTGGTGGAGAATGAGAGCTATCTTAACTATTTTAAAGCCATTCCACAGAAATGCTTTCTATTTAGGAGCAGGTTAGCCCTATAATCAGTGCGTGACAATTATAAAAAGACAATTTTAATTTATTGTTTTTAGTCATTCCTGCTTACCATATGTTGTTGACTGATTACAAAAATGGCAGCAAGCCTCCATCCCTCTCTGCACTCACCTCTTTGCAATGTGACTTTTTATTTCCTCCAAACAAGTCTTTTTTTCCCCTACCTTTGGATGCTGGGCTGACTTCATAATCAAAAGGCTTAGGCTGCAAACAGCTTTGCAGCCTTTTTTCTCCTATTCCTCTTGGAGGCCTGTACCCATCCCCTATCATAAGCCAGCATTAGTGCCCTGAAGGATCATTGAAAACACAGAGATTTTAGTAGTCACAGTTAAATCTTTAATATACAAACCTAGATCAGACAAGTCTAACTCATATCAGCAGAACTATCAAGGCAACCTGTGACATCATGAGAAAGAATAAATGATTGTTGTTTAATACTGCCAAGTTTTGGTATGGTAGTTATTCAACCATTCATAACTGATAGAGTATATCTCATTGATTCCCCCTGGATTTATTTATTTTTTGATCTGACTACTTCTTCCAAGAGTAGTTTTAAGTTATTACATATCTGAAAATAGAGAATTATACTTATTTACCACCATATTTAATATGGCTAACCAGCCTGCAAATTATAGGTAAACTTATTGCATGCTAATATGGTATTTGTATAATATGTAATGTATTATCAAGATATTAGATAATATATCTAATAGTATATTACATAGAGAGTTTTCTTGCATTTTTATGTTATTCTCAATCTGACTCCTTTGTAGTTCTGTTTTTGACTTTCTAAATACTTACCCTTTTGTCTTTAATATTTTTAATTTTGACATCAATGATATATAAGCATTTCATTGTTGATACTTTGTTGTTTTGTTTCAATCCATTGTGACTTTTCAGCACATCAACTTACATTTTAAATAAATTATTAAAGAGACTTGACTATTATATTTTTAATTTTTAACTGAGACTTCTAAAAGATGTTTTTTTCAACATCACATTTCTATATCTTCTTACTTTACTATGATATTATCAATCCCTATACCTTCCAATACCTTCTAGGTGCTTTTTCCAATTTGACTTTCCAGGTCCTTATTTACTTCTTCTGCCATGTTCTCTTTACTTTCACCTTACTGTGTTTCCAAGATAATGAATATTAGATAGATGTTGAATAGGTCCATATTAGATAGATATTTAGATATAATATATATCAGTAAAGACTTGTTCTCTGTTAATATTTTGCTGAGTGATAATGCAGTAAAGGGAGACAGAGCTAGAGACATCTTTCCTAAGTCATCTCTAAAACTAAACCTCATACAATTAAGAAAAAAGTACATAAAATAAACATAAAATAGCTTATTTTTACAAATTTTTCATGTATATATGGTCCTAAGAACACTACTATTGTCCCATCCAGGTCCTTTGAAAGGGCCAATGAAATGACAGACCTAGTAGCCTGAACTTTAGTCAAGCCTCGTGTGCTTCTAACCATCACGAGGTCTTGGGGCCTCTAGTTTTCTTCCACAGCAGACTCTAAACATGTCACCCATGAAGTTTACTCAGCTTTGTTCCAAATGCTGAGTAACATGCCACATTCTTCCTACCTCCATATCTCTGAGTAGCATGATAGTATTTAATTTTAAATAATTGTTAGATATGCTGAAATTTAATAAAACTATTCATCAAAGATCATGCAACATTAAGAAGAGTCAATAACAGTAATTTATTTTCTGATAAAATATATCTATATTAGCTATCAAATGTAGAAATCTTGAGCTGAGTCTTCTAAATCTGTGTCCTTCCTTTGAAATGGCCAACTCTGCTAGGATTCTTGACAGAATGCCAAGATTTTATTATTAGTGAGTTTTTATCCTCACATTTTTATATGTAACCCTGGCTTTGATGAATTAGGCTGGGTTACATGAAGCATTAAAAATCCTTTTATCTAGAACATGTCCAATTAAGTAGACTAGAGAAAACCAACCAGGTAAAGCGGCTCTAGGTCAGAGATCTGACTTTGCTTCTCCCTATCTTCTTACTAGAACAGTAAACACACTGAAAAATAGCTCCCAAGAACACAACTAAGGAAAGAAAGTGTTTACCAGAAATTGGCCAAGCTACCCTGCAAGACTTTCCTGGGCAGGTCTTTCCCAAATAATAACTATGTCAGACTTATTTTATAGCACCGACTGAGAGAGAGACATAGACACACACACACACACACACACACACATTACATAGACACACACAATGAAATGACAACAAAGAAATGATTTTAAAAAACAAAAACAAAGGAAGCAAATAATCTAATTTAAAAAGTCCAGTAAAACTCTCAATAAGCCATAGCTTCTACAAGCTTTCAAAACTTTTTAAAGCTACATATTTCTTCTCCTAGAACCATAAAAACTGTGAACTTTATCTTAACCCTACTGAAGATGTGAAAAACTCTTTGCCTGGAAGTAATAAGACAGAAATCTTTAAGTTTTTTTTAGAGGTTGGAATGTGCCATTGAGATTGAACAAAGTCAGGCAACATGCATCCATCTATTAATTCACCCATTTAGAAATATTTATGTAATGCCTTAAGTCTGTCACACTTTTTAAAATGCATACATTCACTGATCAAGAATACAGCAGCAGTTGAAATTAGAACCATAAAGAGAAGCTATGTTCAAGTAGTATAGACTGAACTTGTAAATGAATGAAACAAGTAAGCATAAAGAAATTAGATAGTTCATGGTGATATTATAGCTGAGTAGAGTTACTGCCAAAATATATTTATGTATAAATGTTAGCAGCCATGTGTATGATCATAAATGCATTAAAATAAGTAAGGGAACTTTGCGTGTTTTGAAAGCGTCCAATTAAAAAAAAATGTATTTTCCCTGCTAAGATTTCTGATCAAATTGAGAAATAACCACAGAGTTGTAAGATGAAGCACAAAAATCATAAACAACATCATGGCAAAAACCATGCAGGACACCTCAGCTGCTTGGGTCTACTCATGCTCTAAGTAACTAGCTTTCCCAAAGTCTTATGGCAGCACATCTGAGGAAAATGTTGAACTAAGAGAATACACTTGCCCAGACCACTCCATCCCACTGGATCAGTGCAGGGAGCTTAAAACTGACAACATTGCCAGCTACGCCCCAGACAGTGAGCCCACCTAACTGTAGTGGAGAGAAATAAAGGTTGGAGCAAGAGTGCAGAAGTAAGCAGAGACTCTATCCTCATGATAACTGAAAACTGGAAAATCGCATTCCCTCCTAAACAAAGGAGTAGAAGGAAGAAAGTATTCACAGACAAATATAATCATCATTAAAAAACAAACCAAAACCAAAACCAAAATAAAAAAACTCTTTGTAATCAAAGATAGCACACTTTTTTCCATTTTTTGATTTTTTGATTACTGCATTCCTTCCCGAAACCTAACTATGTAAATATGCAATGATATATGAATAATTATTGGCAATATAGGAGAAAAGGGGTGGGTTCTTTCATTTGAATGAGTAGAGATCATTCTGCCAAAATACACTGAATAAAAATAATAAGAAAAATGTTTATACTGAGTGCATTTATAATGATTTAAAACATACATATATATATATTTGTTTAATCAAAAATTAAATAATTTATTAGGGTATAAAGTCAAACTTATCATAAGCAAAATAAACTGAATTTAGTGGAAAATATATTATTAGTAAACATTTTATTGAAGAAAAGAACTTCTGATTATGGGCTAACTGTAGATAAAGTATATTTTGCTATACTTGAAAACATTTTATATGCCTTCAGTGTAAGTGGATATTAGACTTTACTTACTTCAAAGAACACACAAACAAAACTAAAAGAGAAAAATTATCTCTGGAAAATACAACAATAATCATTTGCTGAATATACCCCAATAAGCACAAAAGAGTTCTTATAAAATAACGAATTTTTAAAAAGCACAATGTTGCTAAACTTGGAATGCCTATTACTTCCCCATATAAAGAAGAGGGTTGAAGTGAGTGAAAACTCACCATCTCATGATCAAATGAAAATGTTTGGTGTGTAGAAAATGCTCTCCTAACGTTAAGTCCTCTAAATTCAATCATTAGACTCATTTCAACAATCATCTTATGCTGCTTCCTGATCACAGGGTATGCTGCCTAATGGAAAATAAGTATTTCATCTTGAAGATTGAAATCAAGATTTTTCCGTTTAAACATTTACTACAGAAACATAATAAATTATTACAAAGGCATGTTATCTGGTGATGATGCTTGGAAAGAATCGTATTCCTGTCAGTTATAGGAATTCACTGCTGTTCTGGCTATAATACCTTGAAGCAGTCCAGATTTACAAGGTGTGTTATGTACGGAGAAAGGTTTCTTTCAGGTTAGGATTTTATTAGGTTCAGTTCCTAAATTTCATTTAAATTGTGAATTAAAAATTTGTCTTTGGAAATTGCTTTTTTAAATTTCAGTTTAGATTTTTGTCTATTCAAACACATTTCTAACAGGGGATTCCATTTTTATTTTGTAAAAGCTTATTGATATACAATTCACAAACCAAAAGTTTCACCTTTTCAAAATGTACTCATCTAGTATATTCATGGTGTATGACCATCACCACTGTCTAATTTCAGAATATTTTCATCACCTGACAGAAGTTCTATGCCCATGAGCAGCCTCTACACATCATCCATCTCCCAAGACACAGGCAAAACAATAACACATTTCTGTCTCTAGGAACTTGCCTATTCTGACATTTCACACAAAGGAATTCATAAAATATGTTACCTTTCTGTTTCGATCTTTCATTTAGCATAATTTTTCAGGGTTTATTCAAGTTGTAGAAGGTATCAGAACCTTATTTCTTTTTTATTGCTGAATTGTATTTTATTTAATGGATATGCCAAATTTTTCTAATCAATTTGAGAGGTGATAGATATTTGGGTTGTTTATATTTGGGGCCATTATTAATAGTGTTATCAGCATTTGCATGCATTTTTTTTTGTGTGGAATATTGGTTTCAATTCTCTGAGGTATATAACTAGGGGTGAAATTGCTGGATCATATAGAAACATGTTAAACTTTTGAGAAATAGCCAAATTATTTTCCAAAGTGACTGCACTATTTTACATTCATTCCCACCAGCACTGTATAAAGGGAATACATCCTTGTCCAAATTTATTCTGCCATTTTGGTTCTAGTCATCGTAGAAGGTGTGAAGTAAAATTTCATTGGAGGTTTATTTGCACTTCCCTACTGGATGATGTCTAACATCTTTTCTTATGGTTATTATCCATTTGTACATCTTCAGTTATAAAAATCTATATTTACATTCTATGTTCATTTTTTAAATGGAATTATTTGACTTTCATGGTTAAATTCAGAGTTATTTTCAGATACTAAATACAGGCCTCTTCTATATATGATTTGGAAATATTCACAATAGTTCTGTCATTTGTATTTGGATATCATATCTTAAAAAACATGGTTCAATTAGAGATCAGGGAGATTTATGTTTGCTTCTAAGAGTTATATAATTTTAACTCTTACATTTATACGTATGACACATTTTGAGTTTATTTTATTTTATTTTATTTTATTTTATTTTATCTTATTTTATTTATTGTATTGTATTGTATTTTATTTATTGTATTTATTGTATTTATTGTATTTTGTTACATGGAATGAGGTAAGGATTTTTCTTCATTCTCCTGTATATGGAAATTCAGTGGTACCAGCACCATTTGTTGAAATGACTATTCTTCTCCCATCGAATCGTCTTGGTATCTTTGTCAAAAATTATTTGACCACAAGTATAATGACTTATTTTTGGACCATTGATTATATTCAATTGATATGTAATCATATCCTTATTAAAGTACCACACTTTTAGAAAAGATGACAGCAAGAGGTCCTAGCCTTCACCTCCCCCTCATAAAAACAAAGATTTAACTACTAGTCATGAGTGAATATAGCTCTAGGAGGGCTCTGGTGTACAATTAAGAAGCTTTAGCAACCCAGTGGAGCATTAGAAATGAGAATTGCTGCATCAAAAAGTTTGGAAGTATTTAAACTGAGTTAGCTCATCCACCAGGCTGACACAGCTTGACACCAAGATCGATCCCCTAGCCTGGAGATATAAATTGTAGCATAAGGAAAATAGTCAACAATGTTGTAATAAATATGTAAAGGAAAAGGGGGGTACTAGATTTAGTGGGGTGATCATTTGAGCTCTGACTGTGCTATATAACTGAAACTAATATATTATTGTATGCCAACTATAATTGAAATAAAACCTCATTGAATTGTACAATATAAATATGAGCAACTAATTGTCTATTAGATTTCACTAAAGCTAGGGGGAAATGAAGTAAAAAAAAATGAAAGACCTAAAATCTATCCCAGAAAAACAAAAACTGACTTGCCTTACAAGAAATGCTTAAGAGAATTTATAAATTAAAATTAAAGCATTCAAAATGGCAAGATTAAAGCATATGAAATTATAAATCTTACTGGTAAAGGTAAATATATAGACAAATACAGAACAACATTACACTAATATTGATGCATAAATTAATTTTAACACTAATATAAAAATTAAGAAATAAAAATTTGTTAATAGTTAAGAAATATAAAAGAGGCAAATTCTGACTACAAGAACACAAAGTTCCAGGAGCAGGGACTAAAAGTATAGAGTTTGGTGTATAATTCAATTTGTCATCTTAAAAAATGGTTGTAATTACAAGATAATTTTATGCCTGCACTGATGTAATCACAAAGAAAAATATCTATAGATACACAAAAGATAAGGAGAAAAGAAACAATGCAAGTTACTCCAAAAAATAGTCAAATACCAAAGAAGATAGTAAGAGGCAAATAGAGGAATGAAACAACTATAAAACAAATAGAAAACAGCTAATGAAATGTCAATAGGAAGTTCCAACCTACCAAAAATTACTTTAAATGTAAATGAATTAAACTCCCCAATCAAAAGGCATGGAGTGGCCAAATGAATTTATAAAAACATGATCTAGCGATACGCTGTCTACAAAAGACTGACTTCCAATTTAAGTATACACAAAGGCTGAACATGAAGGAATGAAAAATGATATTCCGTGAAAATAGTACAAGAGAAAACAGGAGTAGCTATACTTACATCGACAAGATAGACTTTAGGTCAGAAGTTTTTGTAGGTTAATAATGAAGGTTATTAAATAAAGATAAAAAGGTCAGTTCATCAGGCAGGCATAATAATTATGGACATATATGCACTCTACCTCAGAATACCTAAATATATTAAGCAAATAAGACAGATCTGAGGGGGAAGACTTGACAGCAATACAAACTAGCAGAAATTTTGGAGGATAGAACACTTTCAATAATGAGTTGAACATCCAGGCAGTAAATCAATAAACAGCTGATATATAAAAACACTATAGACCAAATTGACCTACCAAACATATTCAGAACTTTCCAACCAACAGCAGACGAATAGACGTTTTTGTGCACATGAAACATTCTCTGGGATCACATTTTAGGTCACAAAACAAATCTTAACAAATTTTTTAAAAAACAAAATTATTGTGTCTTTTTTTGACCACAATAAAATAACATTACAAATCAATAGCATTAAGAAAATGGGAAAATTCACAAATATGTAAAAACTAAACAACACACTTTTGAACAACCAATAGGTCAAGTGGAAATCAAAAGGTGATCTAAAAAGTATCACAAGACAAATGAAGCTGAAAACAGCATACCAAAACTTATATAATACAGCAAAAGCAGTACTAAGGGCAAAGTTTATAGCAATAAATGCCTACATTAGTATAGAACAAGGATCTCAAACAACCTAATTTTATACCTCAGGGAACTAGAAAAAGAAAAAGTAAGCCCAATGTTAGCAGAAGGAAAGAAGTAATAAATATTAGAGCAGAAATAAATCAGTGATCTTCCTTCCAGGTTTATCTTCTTTGTGGCTCAAAGAAATTTTTATAAAAATTTTCTACAGGTTTGGAAGTTCTTACATTGACAACATTTTCAATGTGCCAGTTTCTGAATCACTCCTCCCCCCGCCAATCCTCAGGGTTCCCTGTTCTTGTTTGTTATCGTTGATACGTGTTCATTTAGTGCCTGTTTTGAACTAATTCTGGAAAGTCTATTTTTTTTGTCACATGAAGCCTCAGCTCTGCCATTGACGTTTCTGCTCTATTCACTTGGCAGTCACTTGAGGAATTCCCTTACTTTCTTTTAATCAATAAGACCTTGCCATTGAAGTGTGTGTGTGCACACACGTCCATTCACACATGCTCATGCATATTTTTAATGCTCTGCCAGGCAGTTTTCAAGCCTACATTACTTTTCACTTTCTGTTGGCCTACAGTCTTAAGGGCAAGCAGAGTTCAGAGTTCAAAGCCTTCTTAGGTCTTTTCTGAACATGGCACGACTCTCGGTACATACACAGCACTGTACGTGTATGTGGTCTTCCAGAACCTCAGGGTAATTCAGAGGTTTTCAGAGTGCCCACTGAATATCTTATTCCCCATTTTTCCTTTTAATTTTTTTTAGTCAAATTTTTTTGGCCCCAACTGTTACCACCACCACTTCAGGCAGCTGTGTTGCTAAACAACTGTCACTGTTTGTTTTGAAAAATGCCCTGAGGATAGAGCTGTTTGCAAAGAATGAGCTCTGTGTCACATCAAATACAGAAAAGCCCAGAGAATCAAGCTTTTCAGGATGCTTCCACACAGGTCAAATAATAATTCACTGGCAAAAGCTTTGGGCATTTTATGTTGGATATTTAAACCTGTGGTGTCCCTCCAGTGGCTGTCAGTTAGCTAATTTTTTTTTCAGCTATTATAGTTATGTTGCTGTTGGTTTTCAAGGCTAATGTGAATCTGGTGATAAGAGGATGGGATGAGAGCAGGTTAAAAAGTGCCACAAAGTTTGCTGTTCTTACCAAGGTTAAACTTTTTTTTTTGAATAAATACTCTTTGGGTTGTTGCAAGCTTTTAATTTAATTTCCTGAATTTTGAAAACATTGATTTTGACATATTTTCTCCCCCAGTGTTCTCATTGTTCTTATGATGAAGTGGATTTTTGGAAGCCCTTACTCTATCACTTAAAAAAGTGTCCTCTAGGATCCATTTTTAAGAAATTTTATTTTCATTTAACCTAATTTATTATATTTTTAATACTAAAATATATTAAGTGGCAGAATTGTGTGATGTTATTTGTGGTACAATAACAGAGCATAGGGGCTATTTCATCTTTTTCATCTATGGTTTACAGACCTCTTGCAAAGCCATGTGGCTGATCTAGACAATGAAAAGTAAGCAGAAGTCATATTTCACTATCAGTTGTCATGGCAGATTATGGAGGAGATAATTGAGCTGGAAGTAGAGTCACCAATTCTTTCTCAAGTCATTTTCAAAGGTAGAACTCTGTGTCATGGATTGCCTAAGGCTGACTCTAGAATAGTGCTTTGCAGGAAAAAAAAATGCTTGCTTTTCTCCACCCTTAATTAGTTATAAAGAGTATTCATAATCTATTATTCTAGAATTAAAAGTGAAAATAATTATACAAACCTACCTATAAGCTAATGATTCTTAGAATTGGTAAGAAATGAATGTGTCTCCCCATAATCTTTACTACTTAATTTTCTTAGTTGCAAAAGGCAGATTCATGGAAGCATCTTTCCAAATGTTAGAGATTCTTTGAATCATGTTGTAGTCCTCAAGGTAGCTCTGCATGAGTTATAAGTGTTACAAGAAGTATAAGGTATTATAACTTAAACAAGAGTTATAAGATGTATTAACTACTCCCTGCCCAGTGCAGTACAATGTATTCTAAAGTCTCTTTAAATTATAGCTAGCTCACTTCAAATTAAACATCTTCAGTGAAGGGCATTGTGAGACAGTCTTCTTTGTAGCTGGCATCTCTAATTCTGAAAGAGAGTCTTCCTTGGTTTTGTAAAAGTGTTTGTTTTACCTCTCAACCTGCTTCCTAGCCATGGCAACTTTCCTACAGTAGATGTGGAACATGTGAAACATTCCTTTCAATATACTGTGACCATCCCTCAATTTGCATTTAATAGCCAATAAAAATATTAATTAAAAAAAGGTTAATTTGATCTTGACATTTTTACTTAGAAATACTTTTTAAAATAAAGCTATTTTTTTTTCTCTAGAGAATTCTGACTGTCTCGCAATCCTAGCAAAATTTTATACAATTTTAGGGGAAGAAGTTTTTTCAAAAACTACAAATAATGTTTCTCCCCAAAAATAATGAGGATATGGAACAATAGCATGCTTAATAATATTAAGTGTCTTCTGCTGAAATATTGAATGCTCAATAAGCAATCTCTCTGAGTTTTTATAACTAAAAAAGCTCCTGTAATATTGTTAGAATATATTAAATAGAAGATTGCAATGCATAGAAACAAACAAAAATCACATTAAAATGGCTCATACAATTATATTTGCAATAACAAAAAGCAGAACCAGTAAGGGAAAAACAAGGTAAAGAAAATATTAATTACTTACCAATGTGCAAAAATATATTTCACTAGACATGGATTCCTACGCACAGTTAAGTGAACAGAAGTAGTAAATGCTGAAGCATCTTAGTTCTCACATCCAGAAAGGTGGAGGGATGACCATTAAGATGAGCACTCATAAGGCACTATTAATTATATAGTTTCCTTGGAGTGTATTAGTTTTCTATTGTTTCCTAACAAATTAGCACAAATACAGGGGCTTGAAACAACCCTTAAATCACCACCTTACAGTGATTCACAGCGTTTTTACCTAAGTCTCATATTCTTCTCCCAGGGATTGTCAACACAGTAAACACAGGGACAAAAGATGCTCACATCCAATCTCAGGAGAAGCACATTCTTGAGTACACATGTCCTGGAAAACTAACCTCAAATATTTGATTGTAAATCTTTCTAGTTGGAGATGAGAGCTCTATTCCTAGTCTCACCATTTTGAGCTGTAACAAGGTCACACAGGTCTAAATTCTTATGTTCAAATTATGCATTAATTATTTTTTATGTTGTAGAGTCCTTTAGTAAGGGGATGCTGAAATGCAGCATCTGAATTATAAAAGAATATATTATTATAAGGTATATTAGCAGCATATTGGAACAATATATTAGAGGGAAAGCCTCTGAAAGATAGAAGGAGTGGAGAGAAGCAGACTTGGGCAGTGAATGCTTTTATATCTTCAGACTATAATAATATTCTCTCTCAAATATACCATCTCCTGCATAGCAGCTACTATCTAGGATACGTACTTAGCATATCTTGTGGTAGCGTTTGAATCATTTTTCAGGATATTTTTCTTCACTGACCAAATGGTGAATAAAACAGAGAGAGATATAATAGGCATTATTATTTCTGAATTGCTAAGATCTCTAAGGCTAGCACTTCTTTGTCAGTCCACTCAGGATATTATTTGTGATTTGCTGTATTGGTTGTTGATTGAGGTGGAGAGGTCAGATTCAGAGACTTCCATTTCATCTTTCCCACTATAATAGCTTTTAGCCTACAATCTAAGGACAAATGTGAGAAATTCTACAATTGCCAAGTGTCACTCTCAGTTATACTTTGGAATCCACTTAAAGATGACTTTGGACAAGACTCCGCTTATTACCTGGTCTCTATTATGTCTCTCCAGTAGGGAAGGGCACTAGGGAGGAGAGCATGGTACTTGCGTTCCGCGAGGGTGTCTTCTCATATGTCTTTGGCCTGTGTGTGAGAATTCCAGGTTTCCAACAAGGGCACAGAGCTTGACATTGCAAGACTGCATGAGCTGAAAATTTAGTAGCCTATCAAACTCAGGGACTTCAACTAGTGAATCTTGGGTTTGGTCTTCAGATTTTTTTTTTCTCTCCCATTTTAGAATACAAGGACCCTTGCAAGCTATTAGAAAGATGTTTAGTTACCAGAGGGGCTTAACTGCCCCCACTCTTTCACTATCTCTCTATAGTGCATCAATGAATATTAATAACAACAACCGATTCCATTGTTCTTGTATACATCATTCTTAGTGCTTTAATTTTTAAATGTCTGAATCATTGTCACAGTCTGGACAGTCCTCTCCACAGGAACATAATTAAATGAACCCAAATGAACCCAAATTATATTTCAAAAACTAGATAACAATCTTGTACCAGGGACGACTCATGATTTACATTCCTTATAGGATCAGGTCTTCATTACCAGCTAAGCAGTGAGAGATCCAGTCCTAAATCCTCATCTTACCAGCTGAGTCCTTGGACCATTTCTCAAACCAGCTATATTAGTTGGGCTCTTTAGAAAGCAGAAAATGGGAGAGAATTAAGAACATCAGCATTTTATTATGAAAGATAAAAGAGAGAGGAGGAATAATTGTACAGAAAAATCTCTCAGACTACAAAACTGAAACATTAAAGAAAAGTGGGGTGGAAGTGGCATTGGTCAAGGAGATTCACTGACTATGAAGCAGATTTGACCTAATATTTATAAAACCAATGGGGAATTCTAAAGAGGGCTCTTTTGAAGAGTCCCACATTCAGCTGAAATAGATAAGCACTGAAACCTTTGCACTATAGAGTCATCAGCTGAGGGCTATCCTGGAAGCTGAGGTAGATCCTGAAATTACTGTAGCTAGAGTTAATCTTCTATTTTCATTTTCTGTAGCTGAAAAAAATTATTTCTTAAAGGGAGATGTGAGCATTACACCTTTATAGTTATCACAAAAATATATTATTTATACAGTTGTTATAAACGTTGCTGGTCAGATAATTGTTTTGTTTAGTTTTGATTGGATTTGATTTACGTGAAAACTTTTTAAAATCTAAAGAATACTTTTTTCTAAATATTAATGAATGCACATGGTACAAAAGCCATAAGGTAAAGAAGAATATACTATAAAATAACTTCTTTATTTGTCAATAGCCAGTTCAGAAATTTCTTTTTGAGAATGCTACCACAATTATTATTTTTTATTGGCCCTTACACATAAAAAAAAAAACTATGCATAAAGTAGTATTTGCATCTATGTATGAAGAAATCAAAGCAATCGGCTTGTGATCCATTTCTCACTTAATTACTGGAGTTTGCTCCTGGGAAAAGAAAGGCAGTAGGGAAATCTTATCAATATCCACATAAACATGTTGATCAGTTGATCTATCAATAAAGGGAATAATGGTAATTGCTAGAAAAGTCCATAGCTAGAAAATACTCGTAGCATCGTATTCCACTGTGTGATTGCTGATAATAAGCAACCCTTCAATTTATAGATTTAAAATACATCTTCAATAAATGCAAAGTAAGCTGCATAACATTCTGAGGGTATTAAATAGAAATATTTCATGACATAGATGCTTGTCGATACATCTGGCAGCTTTTGTACCTCATTAGAAATCTCAAACACTTTAGGCAAGAGAGTTCATGTCCAATGATGAAAGAACAGATCTGGGGGGACCTAAGCCTGATTTACAAGTATCTCTTGATATCTTTTAATCTTAAATTATTACTAATATGAGTAAGATCCTTAATTCACAAGAGTTTCATTTGACAATCCAATTCATTATGTTAACTCAACTTTTCATTTTGTGGATTTTCATATTGTACAGACTATTTAATAAAATCTTTTGGAGAAAATTTCAAATAATGTGCCATAAGGATATCTAGTTCATTTTTTTTTTTTACTCTACAATGTCTGATATTATTATTGAAAGAGATGTCATAAGGTTGTCAGGTTTCGGAGTCTGTAATCTCTTCCATCAATGTATTACATATACCACTCAAACAATAGCTGTTATTTTAACTATCAGTTCTAGTAACTCTCAATTTCTGATTATGTAAGTACTCAAACTTTGTCAGTTGAAACTGTCCTATTCTCAATATTTTGTATTTCAATATAAATTTTAGAATCATCATTTTCTACAAAAAATATCTGCTATATTTTGAGACAGATTTCATTTAATCTATAATTTAATCTGAAGTGAATTGACATTTTTATAATACTGAATGCTATAATCAATACCATATATTTAAATTTGTTTAATTTTTAAAAGAATGCTTTTAATGTGGTACTAGAAAGGTTTTATACATCTTTCATTACATATATTGCTAGTATTTTTTTCTTCTCATTTATATATAAATTCACTTTCACATTGTTGCTAGTATTTAGAAAACAAGAGATTCTTTGTACATTAACTTTGTATTCATTTATCAGCCTCGATTAATTCACTTATTTGCTCATTATATCTAATAGTTTGCTGGATTTTATATTTACACAACTATGTTATCTGAAAACAATGAGTGTTAATTTTCCTGCTAATCTTTATACCTTTTATTTATTCTTAATGCCTTATTTTACTACATAAGACTTCCAGTAAATTATTGAAAACTAAATATTGAAAAACATTTTAGAAAATTTATCCATAATTTTATGGATATTAATTCTTATCATACTGTTTAGGTGAAAGTAGTACACTTGCCATTTTATGGGCAAAAAAATGAGGCTTGGGGAATTACTTTCACTTTCTTCAAATCCAACTGTTTTTGTATGGGCAAACTAATGTAGAAACTTAGTTAACTCATTGTAATTCTTGTATTTTCCTTTTTCTACTAGTATCACACCACCTTTTTAAAATTCAATTGGAAGTACCTTTTCTTCTAAGTTCTTAGTATATGTTTCCTTTTAACATTCCGATTCAGTATCCCCTGCATTAATAAGGTTAATGGAAAATCAATTTATCTTACTAAAGGCTACAACTAGAGTAGCCACATTAGACTCTTCACTTATCAACATCACCATGTGCTCAGGACTTACCTCAATAATACTTCATATGTGGAAGTACAACAGTTACCTTAGTGAAATTTTATAGACTATTGTTAATATGTTTATCTGGAGAGTCTCTGATTGTAGCATTACCAACTATTCTTCACAAGATTAGGTATAACTTGTCCTAAGTCTAGTGTGTGTAAAATGCAAAAATATCCATTTCATCTCTCTGTTTCAATGCTTTTGTGTCCAACCCTAAAAAAGTTAAATATTAGTGTCAAATAGCTCACCCAATTTTTACTATATATAAAAATAATAAAATGTAATTTAAATAAAATTGCTGCACTTCCTTATGATCTGTCTGAGCATATTTTTAACTACCTGCATGAGCCCAGTTAAGCCATTTTTGATGCTTTATATGGAAATGATTATAGAGGCCATTTGATGTTATTAAATTGCATGAAAAAAACTCTACATTTCTCTAGTTGATGAATCTCACTGCTGAGTTTCATTTTATTAAATTATAATTATTAGATCCTCTAATATTCATACAGGAAGAGCCTGTATCAAATTTTGAGCTCAAAACTAAGCAGTATGAAGATGAAGTGTGATGGGACAGAGAACTAAAATAGCTATAGGAGTTCCTTTTCAAAAGTATCTATTCATTTAATATCTAATGTGCAAAGCTACAGGCATAAAAATGAAGTTTGAATATAGATGCTTTATCATGCACATTAAAGTTGACTTGCTAAAAAGTGTGCTCCTCAATTTTTAAACTTTAAAAACATTCTTTCTATTTTATATGTTAAAATTTACCTTAAAACACCACATATACTTTTCTTTTTAACAATTGAAGTGGTTACTGCTTCATGTTATTCCTCATTTAGAACTGTACTCCTTACGCATCATTTAGGTACCCTGAATTAATCAAAAATGATAAAGAGTATTTTTATTATTAGTACAGATAAGCTATAGTCAATTGCCTATATAGGTCCCAAGATGAACTGTACATAGATCTATCTAGAGCTGTGACTAGTTCATAAACAGTAAAAGCCCAGAAGGAATATATATATATATATATATATATATATATATATATATATATATATGCATATGTATGGGTGTATCTATCTATCTATCTATCTATCTATCTATCTATCTATGTAGATCTATCTATCTATGTATGTATGTAGATCTATCTATCTATCTATATGAAATGATTAAAGACTAGAAAACTCTCACCTGTTCATTGGTTAACATATATTAACACATAGTAAGTGAATATTATTTATTGAACTTTATTTTATATACAGAAGATATAAGTGTAAAAAATAAAATTAGATTTTGGGCCTCCTGGAATTCATATATTTTAAAAAGAGACAGATTTTAATCATCTATGAATAAACAATTGGAATTTTTCTTGTTCTTATTCTTAGAATGCATGTGATATGATGAAGATAGACTGACGAGGGATTTTACCTTTAGCTAGTGTTATCAGGAAAGTGAAGCCATAAATGAAGAGTAGGAAGCAGTGAAAATATCTTGAATAATGTTCTAAGCAGAAGTAACACAATAGGGAAAAAAACCTAATTATGAATGGACTGGAAATCCTGGAGGATAATAAAAACCAAACTTTAGCAGTGTGGCCTTTTACCCTAGTTTCATGTCAGAGTTGTAATGGTTTCCAAGTTATATTCATTCATTATAAATGTCTAACCAAAGTGCTTGAAACTAATAAAATTAAAGTAAAAAAAAAAGAATTTCAAAATATTCAAACTGAACTTACTTATAACTAGAGGATCTATAAAATAACTTGTGAAAATTTCCTATTAATCATATACTAAAATACTTTATATAGTGCTCATTTTTAAAAAAGAATTAATAGTCTCCTTTTTTTACAAAGTTCTAATAATTTATGTAGTTCCAGGACATTTTGCTATTCTTGCTGGAAAGCATATACAAAATGTACAGAAGAAAACCATATATAATGAACTCCAACTATGCCTGTCCATAACACCTCATGGGCCTTATTTTGTCTAGGTCTCACAACAACTACGTGATTAATATTGTTTGCCTGGTTTCTATCAAGGAAGCTGGTTTACATAGGTAATGTAACCAAGTTAACAGCCAGGAGGGGCCATCATATGGAGATAGATATTCAACACTACTACAAAGTGGGTGGTCTCTGATTCACATTATTGCCACAAAAGAAAAAGGTTGTGGAGAGACAAAAGGCACTCTTAGTCTGTTCTTCAGTGATATTCACTTATTTCTAATATGTATTGTTTGTTCTTATGCTTTTGTGACTGGCTTCTTCTTTTTCAGGCTTTTTCTTTGCAGGAATTTAGAAGCAACACTATAATATGACATTTACCAAAAAGAGAAAGTGCCGACTCAGTTCAGAATAACCTTGCAGTGTTTGCATGGATTCCAAATTTAAGTATTTTCAATTCTCAGAACAAAATTATGTGGCTTTTTAAAAATACTAATTTCTGAAGAGTGTTACATTCTCGTTTTATGTGTGATTGTGAATATTTTAAATTTATGATAAATTCAATATTTTGTTGAATTACTGAAAATATTAAACTTTAAACTCTTTTCCCGTAATCTAGGTTCAGAATCTCAACTATATCTTTATTTTAAAAGGCAAACAGGCTCATCTGAATATATTTTAAACATTGACTGCTTAAACATACACATAGTATGTCAAATAAATGAATAAACAAATAAAACTGAATGAACAGCTGTAGGGATATAATAAGTTATATCTGTTCATATTTAATACCAAACAGTAGAATTTGAAATCACTAATTAAAGATATTAGTGAATGTCAATACAGCAATATTTTAATGACTCCAGGATAATCCCACAGCAATCAATTTAGATCAGAATGAGTTTATTGTAAAGTGCCAAAAGTGGAAAAAATGCTTCCTTTGCATTAAAAAGCAACAATTTCTCAAATAAATAATGCCTAGTCAAAATTTAACTAGATAAGTACTTAATTTGCATTTATTAAAGAAATATAATAATTGGGAAGATAACTCTTTGGGAAATGACCTAAGAGTTAATAGTTGACTTAGATAAACACAGTTTTATCTTAATTTTGAATATATAAATACATTAATGATACTAACAAGTCAGAACAACAACAAAACCCAACAACAATAAACTAGTATGAAATTTATTTGACAGAAAGCAGGTGCTAATTTCATGTTAGGTATATGTAAAAGAATTCCAAACCTTAGTGGAGAAGTACATTGTCCAGTGAATTAAATAATAATATATGGTTTAGTTCCTAGATTTTAATGTCTGGTTTTCTTAGAAGCAGGGAAAGCATAGCTATTTTATTTTTGCATTTACGTAAGTGAAGATAAAAATAAATTCTGTTCTCATATTATTCCAAAAGGATAGGAACATTATATAACTCTCCTTAATAATACTGCAAGGAAAAAGGCCTGAAAAACCACACTTAAAGACAAATATTCCTCTCTTATATATTGACTAGTTTAATCCAATGGGGTTCCTTTGGACCATAGTGCTGGCAGCAGGAGATTCTTACCAACAACAAAAGCAAGAACTATAACAAAGTTCTGAACTGAGCTTAGAGGTTATTAGAGTCCAGACAGGCCAGAGGATTATCTAATATTTTGTGACAATAAAGACACCAAGAGCAAAATTAAAGTCAAAGAGAATTAAGGAATTATAAAAATATGGAAGTAAAAAGTAATAGATTTCAAAAAAGATGACAGACTTTGCAGCTCCTCCCATCAAGAATTAGTATCTGTTTTCTGATTTGTTGAATCACGGCTGGCTTTATTAGTTGGTTTGATCAATAAGTATAGCATACACAACATTGTCCCAGTTTAGAGCTTACAAGTCAAGAGGACTTGTAGGTTTTGCTTTTGTGACTATTGTAGGTCTGTTGCTTTGTGAACCAGCCTAAAATGTTCTGTGATAAAACCGAGTCATCTCCATCACTTCAGTAGAAAACTTGCCACTGCCCAACATGTGAAGTCATTCTCCAAAAAAACTTTCAAATGTCTGCAGACATATGAGTAAATAAGCTGATGTCTACCAAGCCCAGCCCAGACCAGAAAAATATAGCAGAATTATTAGCTAACTAAATATTTTTAAGACACTAAGAAATCATAAATAAATAGAAAATCCAAATAGTTCAATAACAAGTAAACAGATTAAGTTAGTAAATAAATATCTCCCAGCTAAGAAAAGCCCAGGACCAGGTGGTTTTCATGGTGAATCCTACCAAAACATTTAAGGAAGAATTAGTACCAATCCTTCTTAAACGCTTTCAAAATTCTGAAGAGAGGGAATACTCCTAAACTCATTTTATTGAGGCTAGCATTATCCTGACACGAAAGCCAGTTAAAGACACCATAAGAAAATAAATTTATAAACCAATATCCCTGAAGAATATAGATGTAAAAGTTTCTCAACAAAAATATTAGCAGGCTAAAATCAATAGGACATTAAAATGTTCATATACCATAATCAAGTGGAATTTATCCTCGGTATCAAAAGATTGTTCAATATACACAAATCAGTAAATATGACACGCCACACTAATTTAATGAAAGACAAAATCATGTGATCATCTCAATAGATGCAGAAAAAGCATTTGACAAAATTTAAATCTTTTTATGATAAACACTCTCAACGAATTGGGCATAGAAGGAATCCACCTCAGCATGATTAAGGTCGTACATGACAAGCCCACAGCTAATATCACAGTGGTGAAAGTTTAACAGTTTCTCCTCTAAGATAAGGAAGAAGACAAAGGTGTCCAGTCTCAACCACTCTACTATACTATTGTCATGGTATAGCTATGTTGTATAGAATGTGCAATATATAATATATTATATAACAATATAAAAGTTATTATGTGTGTATATATTAATATACGTGCCACATATATATATGTTAATAAACATGCATACACACATGCATGCAAACACACATACATGAATGCATACATATATGCATTTATTCAATTGGATTCAGGAAGAGGAGAAAACAAAACTCTATCCATTGGGGATATTCATAATAAGATTTTCTGAATCTTAACTTTATAAACTAACACATTTAAATAGTCTAATATAAGTATTAGACTCACATCTAAAGCAATTACACTATCTCTCTTCAAAATCTCATCTCAGGAAAAAATTGCATAGCAAAATATTAGTGTTCCTTCTGGTGTTAATTTTGCAAAACTGAATGCTTTATATTTGATATGTACTTATTCAGAATCACATTTCAGGTAAAATGCGACTTATGTGAACAACATTGGTACATCCTTTAGGAAAAAACAAATACTATAATATAAATTATTTGAGGAAACTTCATTACCCATTTATTTATACACACACATTCCTTCATCAAAATTTTCTCTTTGCTCATGTGATCTAAGCAACATATTAAGAGGTCCTGATCTAGAGGAGCTCTTGATATAAAGAGTCATTGATGCATGTCTTTGTAATATGAGAATAATTGGGATAACGATAAAAATCCAAATAGTATATTTTAAAATCTTGGCTTGATGGCAAAAATAATTAATAGAGGAAATAGCACTTTATTTAAGTTTAAACCTTTTTTTTTCATAACAATAGATTATGAGAGGACTTACAAGACAGAGAAACAGTATTGTAAGCTCTTGCTTCCATAGAAAACCTCTAAATATTTTAATGAGTGTCCCAACTAAGTCATCTGTGCAAATTTTTCCTTAACTGTTTAAAATATGTTATTTAAAATACAGGCTGGTAAATTCATAAAGTGAAAAGAAAATTCTGACTTAAAGCATGAATATAAGCTAGAAAATTTCTGTGTATTAATTCTGAGAGAGAGTAAAAGAGGGAATAAAAGCATGTACCTACAGGTACAGATGAGAATTACGGTTCCCAGATCTGAGATATAGAATTCTATGCTACCTCAGTAAAACATATATATCATGTTTTAAAAAATAAAGCAACACACAGACACAAGCACAAAAATACTTTAATGTCCTAGTTGAATAAGGTAAATTTTATCTTCTTGCTTTAGCAGTGATTTATTATTATTATTTTTTCCTAAAACCAAATATAAATATAAACATATATGCATACAGACAAAAGATAGGAGTACAAGCAGTGCTATATAGAGACAAAGCAGAAAATTTTAATAGTTTAAAACATATTTTTTTCACTGTATAGTGATTAAATATTAGACATTTAAGTTAAATGAAATCTTGTTGTTTGCCAATCAATTTAGACACAGGAAAAGGAAAATATTTGTGTCTCACAGGGAAAATAATTACAGTTATAATCCATATGCCTGCCGTTGTGATAACAAAACCAGGCTTTAAACTGTTTAGCTCTAGAATCCTAATGGACACCAAAGGAGGGTTCAAACATCTTTTTATTTCCTTATTTGCATACTTTGGTGAGGCATTGTGTGTCTCTCTGATTCTGTGTATTTCTTTTATCTCAGTGTGTTATTATGTTTGTGTATACATTTCGAGTTTTGCTCTTATTTTTCACCCATTTTTACTAATTCTGCTCTCTTTTTAAACTACTTTTCTTTCTATTTTTATAGCTTTCTAAACCATGTTCTTCCCACATAATTAGCCATAGTATTCAGTTAAAATAAGCCTTTATTTTTCCCTACTTGACAAAAAAGAGATATTTGTTGATCCTATTATTAAAGAATAAGTGAGCCATATATTTTATATTATCTCTCTGAAATACATTTTGCATTTTATAAATATGATTTTACTTTTTGAAGGTTCACTGGTCCTCAGAAAATAAAATGTATAAAATAGTAAAATGAATATTTCTCACAAAGAACTGGCAAAATAATATTTTATCATTAAACATCTATAGAATTTTCAGGTATTAGACAATAGTTCTAGAATCAGCATTTAAAAGCTTAATATTATATACCAATAGTATACATACTTTTATTTTTATTGTTTACATATTTATTAGACTATACTTAACATATGAGAGTGCATATATTTCAAGTGTGCTGTTTGATGACTTCTGATATAAAATATATATATATATATTTCATATATATATATATATATATATATATATATATATATGAAACTATACCCACAAGCAAGTAAATAAGCATAACTATTATGCACAAATATTGTTTGGTACTATTTTGCAATGTTTCCCATTCGCACCCTTAGAATTTCCTAAATTTTATAAAATTAGAAACTTGCAGCATGAACTGTTTTTTTTCCCCCAGATTTTTTAATTCAATAGAATAATTCTGAAATCAATTCACACTGTAGCATATATCAATAGTCCACTTTTGTGTATTATTTAATAGTATTCCATTCTATGGATATTTTAAGTTTTTTTATCCTTTCACCCCTTGATGGCCACTTGGGTTATTTCTAGTTTTGCCTATTTATTACAAATAAAATTTTGCCTTTATTACAAATAAAGCTTCTATGAACATTTATGTACAAACTTTTTTATAGATATACACTTTCAATACTGTTATGTAAATACTACTTAGGAGTAAAAGCTCTGGAACATATAGTAGATTTACAATTAAATTTTAAGGAACTGCCATATTATTTTCCAGTTTGGCCTTATCAATTTACATTCCTATCAGTAGAGTATAAGTGTAGGTTTCTTCATACTGTTGACAAATATTTCTTTCTATTTGTACTTGGCTGGAATTTTACTATTATTGTTGGGTGATTACATTTGTTAAATGTGTTCCTGTGTATTGAAATAATAACATTTTTTCTTAATTTATCTTTAAATTTATTAATATGGTGAATTACATGAAAAACCCAACTTGGTCATAATGGAGTTTCATTTTTATTCATTTTTGGATTAAATGATAACTTGTGTTAACAATTTTTGCCTCTATTAAGATGAATAATCTATAGTTTTCTTTAGTTATAACACCGTGTGGTTTGGGTGTATCAGGGTAATGTTGACCTGTATCACTTCTTTTCAATTCTCAATAAAATTTTTTAGAGAGTTCTGTTACTTTTTGGAAGACATTTTGTCAGATTTTTACAAAACTAAATATACTTTTGCTGTATGATCCAGCAGTTGTGCCCCTTGGTATTCGCCCAAAGAAGTTGAAAACTTACATCCACACAGAAACCTGCCCATGGATGTTTATAGAAGCTTATTAATAATTGTCAAAACTTTCTAGCAACCAAGATGTCTTTGATAGGTGAATGGATAAATAAACTGTGTACATCCAGACAACGGAATATTATTTGGAACTAAATAGAAATGAGCTATCTAGTCATGAAAATATATTGAATACATTTAAATACATATTACTAAATGAAAGAAGCCAGTCTGAGAAGGCTACAAATGTATGAATTCAAGTATACAACCTTCTGGAAAAGGCAAAACTATGGGGACAATATAAAGAGCAGTGGTTGCCAGGGGTAGAGGAAGGAAAGAGGACCTGGCAGAACACAGAGGACTTTGGGGGAAGTGAAAATACTCTGTATGATCTGATAATGATGAATATATGTTATCGTACAGTATTCACACTCAAAGATTGAACACCACCAAGAGTGAATCATAAGAGAAACTACGGACTCTGGGTGATTATAATGTGTTGTTGTAGGCTCATCCTCGGAAAAAAATGTACTGTCCTGGTGAGTGATGTTAATACTAGGGGAGGCTGAGTATATGGAAAACCTCTGTACCACCGTTTTAATTTTTTTGTAAACCTAAAACTTTTCTAGAAGAATAAAGTATTTAAAAAAAGCAATATGTAGTTATTAAAATAAAAATTATGAGTCATGAAGACCCAGCATATAAACAACTGGTGTTACGAAATAATAGATCTGTTTCACAAATAGCAGAACATATTTCTAAAATAAGAAAGAAAGTTTATATAATATTAAAATATGGGGGAAAGATAAACAATTATTCAAAAAAGATTTAGTGAAGTTATTGAACTTTAAATTCTGAAATAAAAATTTATTACTGACTACCATTTATATTTTTCAACTGAATTAAGAAAACAAACCAGTTTCTTTAAGACCCTGATGGGAATAAAGTATAAACAAGAATTGTAAGGATAAAATCTACAGATAGACTTTCAAACGTTCATGAGCTCATTATATCTGAATAATTCCTTGTGAGGGAAAAGGAGTTGATTGAATTCTCCAACATAAGATTAAAATAAAAACTAAGTTGTAAATTTTCTTCTATTTTAAGATAGGATAATGTTTACATTGAATCAATTTTAGAAGTACACTTAAACAATTGTTATAGAACTTAATATTGTGTTATAACCTCTGAATATATAAAATAATATTAAAACAAAAAGTGAGAGATAAAATTAAGGATACAATGCATTATCTAAGTTATTAACTTTCATGGCAGGATTAAAGAAAGTATAAACCACTACTTGTATCTTTAAATTAATTTTATAATTTTTTTAATTTTTAGGTCTTTTAAGAGTTATTATCACTGAAAGAATTATTTATCTAAAATTCTGCTAATTTCAAGGATGGTAATATAGGTGTAAATGGCAATAGAGAACATAAGGCAGTAGATATGAAAAGAAGTGCACATATTTAGGATATAAGAAGAAATCAAATTAGTAGAGACTGATAATTGACTGGAATATACATAAGGACAATTTAAAAATTATACTCAGTAAGGCTATTGTAATATACATCAGGATAGAAAAAAAACAAGAAGAGACATAAATTTAAGAAGGAATATGATAAACTGAGGTCTGAATATGTTAAGCTTGAGAT
The DNA here is from genome assembly GCA_004027375.1 of Macroglossus sobrinus. Taxonomy (NCBI): domain Eukaryota; kingdom Metazoa; phylum Chordata; class Mammalia; order Chiroptera; family Pteropodidae; genus Macroglossus; species Macroglossus sobrinus. The sequence goes on along the minus strand of PVKZ01000723.1, from coordinate 449,166 downwards.
CTTTTGGAGACATTCAAGTGACAATTCAAACTATGACACTATAGACTTACATTCCACAAGAGAGCTGGCTGAGAAACTTAGTTAAGATTCATCATCATACAGTTATGATAGCCACGTACCTGGATGGGGTCAGGGAGCTGAGTAAGAACAGGCGAGGAAGAACTAATGCACAAACCTCTGGGATACCAATATATCATTGGTGGGCAGAAAGTGAGGCTTGCACTAGAACAAAGCCAGGGAAAGATCTCCGTGGAAAGGCTTGGTAGTGGGGGATATATGCAGCATATTGGAAAATAGAAATAATTCTACCATGGCCAAAGGTGAAATTCAAAATTTGTATCTAAAATAGAAAACAAATCCAAATGACTTATGATTTCTAACCTCAGAGAAATTGATAGTCTGAACATCTTGTGTTAATGAGTTATTTTGTAGAAAGAATATTATACTGAGAAATTAGCATCCATAAACCCATTAGAGGAAACTAAAATATTATTGCTTTATTCTGCAAAAGAATGATGTAAAGGAACCTGCTGGGGAAAATGGCCTAGTAAGATACTGAAATATGTTAAAATAGTGCATAAGCATTTTTGAACAAAAATTATTTCACTCTAGAGAATGTTGTATTATTTTCCATTATTGCTTTAAATTTTAAGATATTTAATATAGACATCCTAAGGTATAGTTATTCTTCATTGTTTTATGATTATCTATGTTGTATTAAATTTTAAAAATATCAAAGACATGAATTATGAATATTGTGTTACATCATTTATTCTACACATCATTTTTTAAAAACCAGTTCATTCTTTTCTAAACTCTGATTTGGGGCATTGTTGAAAAATCCACATTTTCTGGTTGTTACATTTTATTTTTTTTCCTCTACTCTGCCTTACACATGTAATTTATTTTATCTCTTAGTAGTTTAAATGTGGTTTAACTTTTTAAATTAATGTTTCAAGATATGAAATGCAAGAAATAAATTAAGAGAGGTCAGCTCTTTGAATTAAATAAAATTAACTCCTGGGAAAAATCGTAAATCTTTTATAGTGGCTGAACACAGAGTGCTTAACTCTGTATTAATTTGTAGACGTAATTGAAAATAATGAATAATGCTTCTTCCAGAACTGAGCATACATTTTGAGATAAAGTAAGACTTTTCTTTAGTTTAAATATAGGTCTTAAAAATTTCCCACAGTTTTTGTTTATTTTATTATTCAAAAACATTTCTTTTTCATGTGCTTTGTTTATACTTTTAGGTTACATTTAGAATGAACCATCTTGAGTAAAGTGGTTCAATATGCAGTGGACCGCCAGAAAAGATAATGACTAGGTACCCCAAAGTCTTCAGAACTTATCATCGCTTCTTTTTCATTTTTTGTTTCTCATTATGTACCCTTTCCTAATGGAAATTATTTTCATTTTTGAATTTATGTGAAGAGGAAAGATCTCAGAGACTGACATTTTTTCCTACTTCAAATCTCTAGTAAAAAGAAAATGTAAACTTCTTAGTTTGGGTATACAAAACACTTCTGGTTTCCTCAAATAAGTGTGAGACCAATGATGTACAATATGCACTCAAGTAATGGAGAACCTACATATGTACCCCCAGAGATATTGTCCTCAGAAATAGGAGAATCCTCCTGAGCTGAGCAGACGCCACCAAAGTTAACTAATAGTCATGTAACAGAAAGATTTCCCTGGAGTGGATTCTTCACGCTGCCTCTTCTGAAATGGTTCAGTTCTTTAAATTATAAATTAAAATAATAAAGCTTTCTCATAACTTCACTAATTTACACATACTCCTCTCTCTCAGTATAATGTTCTCTAATTCTTTAAACCTCATTTCATCAGCCACTTTCTCACTCCCTGATTCCCACTGGTCTAAGTCAGGTGCTGGCCCTGTCTCACTATCTCACATTCACCTTATTTCTACTTGGTATTTCTACTTGGTATTTCTTATTTTAACATGACATACAGTTTATATTATAAATTACTAACCGTTTCTTTCTTCACTATCCTTCATTAAAACAAAGCCTATTTCTTTCATTTTCTATTTCTTGCATCAAAAGCCTGCTAGAAAACATTAAAAAGATGAATCCATGAACACTTAGTGAGTTATGTTTTTACACACAAATAAGTGTTGTTGGATCAGAAATACACTTACACAATATAATATACTTTTTAAAACAAAACAAAAAGAATTTGACTCAAAAGCTGAATTAACTATGGTAAACACATTTAAATGACTTCTCAAATTAATTTTTGTGAGAGATTGATTTGAAAACATTCTGTGAGATTTTTCCCATCTATTCTTATATAGCTTTTTAAAATTTTTTAAAAAGTGAAAGCATGACTAATAAAATATCTTTATATATAATTTTAAGTTATAGACCAATAAATGATTATTTAAATAGACTCTCATCAGATGCCATATATTTTCTACTTAGAATTGCTTTATAATCAACATGATGGCATTTGTCATATGTACAGAAAATCAGAAAAGAAAGTGTTATCTACTCTTAACATACTAAATTTAAATATGTCAAAAATTGAACTTTTGTAATACAATTTCAACTACAAATAACAGGAGGTTTCCTGTAAAAAAAAAAAAAGCATTATAGCTTCTATTGCCTTTCTCACAATGAAAGAATTATAACTCAGGAAACCCATGTCCAAAAGAAAACATTATTATTTTTGGATATTATATAAAAATTAAAATCAAATATATTTTAAAATGTTCAAGCAAAAGTTATTAAGAGTGGTTACTCTATAAACTTTGTTAACTAAAATTTAATAAATATGACAAAATTTGACAATCTTTTGCTTCTACATTTTAATATACCATATGTAATATTTCATATCTATCATCTACCTATCCAATATATAGCAGATTGTTTTAAGCAAATCTTGAAAATACTTCATTCTAAGCATTCACATTGACCACAAGTACTGTGACCCTTCTCCCTCTGGGCACACGACAGGATGATACTTCTCCACTCACCTGAGGTCAAATGAAGCCACATTAGTTACTCTGGCAATGACATGTGAATGTTATGGTCTGTGACATGTTCTGTCATGGTGACAATCAATGGTTCAGATAGTGACTACTTCATTTTTATGTGCTTCAGTAAGTATGATGATGAATGTGTAACAAGAATGAGAACTGTAATGTTTACCTTTGTTATTGAAGCAGAAGAAAGTGTGTTATAATAATAGCATTCATTCTTTTCATGTACTTTGAAATATTGAAGAAAAACATTTTCATAGTGAAGTTGTGACAAAGTACTTGCGTCAGGACAAACAATTAAAATGATATATTTGTACATTTATGAAACAAGGTTTCATTTATATTTATGACATGAAGGATATACATATAACTTCAGATACTGAGGTCTTACAATTTTATTAAATCTTAAAATACTTAAAAATATTTATTCATTGATTTACTGGTTCAAAATATTAATTTTAAATGAGCTAATACATGTAAAGCATTCACAACAGGGCCTAGCATATATTAAGAGCTATAAAAGTATGAGATGTTATTATTAGTTTTCATTTGACCACTACTTATTGAATCTAATTTTCAGGCATTGGAAATACAGCACAATATAGAAAAAAATATTGAAAAAATTCTTATCATTATAGAACTTATACTCAGACAGATGATTCAGAAAGAAATTACTTAAATAAAACTATTATTAAATACAATGAAGCAGGTGGGAGGAGTGGAGAATCTGTGGTCTAAAGAAGGGCATTCTGTTTTAAATAGAAAGGGATGGGTTCGTTATGAAAGTAAAATTTGGTGAGAAACTTAGAACGGTCAAGCTCTTTAGGACTCTGAAGAAAGAGATTTCTAGCCTTCAGGCTACTAAGAACAGTCTGTTAGGCTGGAGAATACTATGTGATGATGGAAAAGCAATGAGGCTTATTACAGCTGGCTTCTAGTGAGCAAGTGAGGAAATAGTGGTACAAGATGAAGACCCAAAGGCAATCATAGGCCATATACTGGAGGGATTCTTAGATTGTTTAAAGAATTTAGATTTAAACCTCTATGAGATAGGAAGTCAGTCATTGGAGGGCTAAAGCAAGGGGATAGACTGATATGGCTTACATTTTGAAAGGATCATTCTAATTATTTGTGTGGAGCAGAATGAAAGGAGATTAAGGCCTAGGAGAGGGACAAAATTGAAGGTTGTTACACTAGCCTGGACAAGGTGATAAGGAAGTGCTGAAAAATGAAGTTTTGTTACAGTTTGAAGATAAAATTAAGAGTATTTGCTGATGGTTCGAATGCAGAACATTGGGGAAAAAAAAGGAATCACAGGTATTCAAAGGTATTCATTAGGTGAACTAGGAAACATAAATGGAAAGAGTTTGAAAGAGAAATATCAACTTGTCCTGTTTCATTAATAACTTTTCTGTTTGATATGTTAATAATAGATGTAGTTTCACTGTCTGGATGAGCAGAGGATGTTGTCTTGGCTAAAATGTACATAAGCAGAATCAGAAAAATGAAGCTACTGCCAATAATCTTTTTGATATGACTCTCCCCTGTCTCTTTAAGGTATCCCAAGCCACCCAGGACACTGACATATTTATCTGCTTGGTCCCATTGATAATCATTGGGTGTTTTTATGCTGATTCACCTCCTCCAAGCAAAAATCATTCTTGGAGAGTTTTTCTTTTCAAATCCACATTCCACCTGGTTTTTCAACTGTAATTTACTTTTTTCCTCCTTATAATAAATTAAATCATAGATAACTAAAATATTTAACATACATGAATAAAGCTACAGGTAAACTGACAGAAAATATACCCCAATATTTGTTAGATTTGAAAGGAAAGGATAAGTAATTTTAAGTACAGAATTTCTTTAAAATTTTTTTGTAAATGGAATTTCTGCTAGCTCAATAGTTCTTCCAAGATGAGCAGATCTTTGCCCCCTTTTTGGTTAATTTTGAGAATCTTCAAAGTGTCAAAGCTGTATTCTATAAACTGCAGTCATCTTTTCATAGCTATTTATCCCTACCGACTTCTTACATCACATTGAATGATATTTTTTGATTGCCACAACCCATTATGAGAGTCTAACATTTATGCAATGGTTAGAACTTCTGGTCGATCCCAAATATGTTTGGAGTCTAGAGAAGTGTCGTGTTGCATGCAAGGTCATGGAAAAAATTTTGTCCCACACGCTCAGCCACTCATCACTAATGCTTCAGAGCAATTCTACTTACAGAAGCATCGCTGAAACTGTTCTGTCATAATTGATTCTTATTTATATACTTTTAGATGCTTCGCATCAGTGTAAGGAAAATTGTGAGTGAGAAGAGTAATTTAAAACCTTCCATTCTTATCTTCTTTTTTATTCTGATCTATTCCAAAACACTTCTCATCTCCCAATGCTAAATATAAATAAACAGATAAATAAGAGGCCTTGTTTGTTAAGGCAAACATATTTGCATTGTGTAAACTTTTTATACTAGAGGAGGCATCCATATCTACTTGAATATAATGTCTTAGTGGTTTATTTTTTGAAGTTTATTTTTATTAAAGTACAATTGAATTACAATATTATAATACTTTCAGGTGTACAACATATTGATTCGACATTTATATACCTTATGATGTTGATCATCACAATCAGTCCAGTAACCATCTTTCACTGTGATGACGTCCTACTGAAAGGGTCACAAAGATGTAGTAATGGGTTAAGGTTAAGAGCCTACATGCTAATCGCCATGTCTCGCTTCTGGACACATGCTTGCTTGAAAAGTTATTGTTTGACTATTACTCCTGGAAACCTAACAGTTGCCCATGGGAACCTAACAGTTACCCATGGGAACCTAACATTTTAACAGTACGCTTTCTGCTTCTGTACCCCCGCTTGCACAACCCACCTTTAGGTTGACAGGTAGAGAATAGAAGAAATATTAAACCTCTGTGATTTAGACAGAATGAAGAATGAGATTTTGGGCTTAAAACCCTTGTATCTTTATGTTTCGGGGCTGCTCCTTTGGAAGGACAGCCGCCGGCTAATAAACTGCCTCTAATATCAGAGCACTCAGGTTGAGTCTGGTTATTCCAGTCACAACATCACCATACAAAATGATTACAATATTATTGACTATTTTTCCTATGCTGCACATTACATCCCTGTGACATGTATTTTATAACTGTAAATTTGTACCTCTTATTTCTATTAGTATCCTTCTTTTGTCTTATAAAGCCTATTATCTGATAAGGTATTAAAGCTTATCAGATAATACCAAAGCATATGTCCTTATACTATTGTCTGGTGCTAAACAAACAAACAATAAAGAAACAGTAAAAATATCAGTTCTGTAGAATTCAAATGAATAGCTATGGAGAGCGATATTTACCACTTATCAAAGTGCCTAATTTTAGTACCAAATTTTAACAAAATTCTGATGGAACAGGAATTCTCATACACTCAAGACATAATGCAAAACAATATTGAATTTTTAGAATTTAACAATTTTTATTAAAAACCTTAAAATATTTCATGTTATTTCATCCAACAATTCTATGCTTCCTGTTTTAGGATTTTGATCTACAGAAAGATATCTAAACAGGTTTGTGTAGACATGCCAATAACTCCATTGCAATAATATAAAAATAGAATTGAACAAATAAATATATGTATATATATATATGTATATATGTATATATATGTATATGTATATATATGTATATATACATATACATATATGTATATGTATATATGTATATATATGTGTGTGTATATATATTTAATGGAGAGGCAAAAATGTTTAGTCACACACAGGTAATATTATGGCAATTAGATCTCATAGGTATAAAATCTACTTTTTTGTTTTAAATTTGTGTCATGGCAGCCCTCCAAGTTGCCCAGCTTGTGGTAACTTGACTATATTTGAGCAAAATTCTTTTGAATTGAGGAGATAATACTGCCTTTTTTCTTTGGCTGCCAAGAAAATCACCAAACTTTAATATTTCTGAGAATCATATGTATATATTACATATTTTAGAAAAAAACTCTTTACTGGATATTAAATTTGAGAAGAAAATTTTTCCACATACCAAAAAAACTCAAGAAAAATTGACTTGTTATTCATGGGAGATCACATAACTTCTTGACTTTTTTCTTAAAACTATGCTCTCTGTAATAAATTGTTTCTAAAATAGGACAAAAAGCAGTGTAAAGTGTATTCCTTGTCCTACTGAAATGGATTAGAGAAATCTTCTGAAAACTATTTTTAGAATCTTTAATTGCTTTTTCTCCTGTTTGCTGTCGGCAAGGTATCTAGTGATAATTTTTACTAAATTAGAAGTTGCATTTTTAACACTGTCACAGACACTGATAATTAAGACTAGAAAGAATAACTATTATTTATTTCTGTAACTCAGAGACACCTGTCTATGATTTTAACTAATATTGGAATGTTGTAAATTCGTTGAACTGTTGGAGACATGCTGTTTAAGCAATCTAATATTTGTAAAAGGAACAGCATTTTTTTTTTTTTTTACTGACAACGGTTTCTGAAAATACATTAAATAATGAATGGGTAAAAGATAACCTAGTAAAATAGCTAATATTGTTTCTGAAGAATAAAATGCATTTAAATAAACAAATAAACTTTTCAAGTAAATATTACAAAATTCCAACTACACAGATGTCTATGTGTGTCCATATGTCTCACATGTCCAATATTTTTTTATTCACTCTGTAAGCAATATAAGAAGTTTGCAGAACTCATGTTCTATAGCAAATTCACCTGGATTTGAGTATTGGCTCCTATATTATCTGGCTGACCTTGGGTAATTGGCTTAGAAACGCAAAGCTACACTTTTCTGATCCAAATGTTCATATACTAAGGCAACCTATATCAAATAAAGTTTCTCAGGAATAAATTTAGATAATACATATGGAGAATTTAGCAAATTTCCATGAAAGCTTTCAATGGCTCAAAATTTTGGAGCTATGATATTGAAAATCATCACAGTTATGATCATGATGGTACAGGAAGAGTAAAAACATACCAGGGATGTACAGGCATAAGAATTCTAACTTACAGTGAAAAGTATATATAATGGTCACATAAAAAAGTCAACAAATTCTCTTTGCTGGAGATATTTTATTCACTAATTTAAAATGTTTATCATTTGTTACATGCAAAATAAAATTTTATATACTGATTGGCAGAGTAGAAAAAAAATAACGATAAATTTTCAAGAGATTTTAAAAAATGCACAATTTTTAAAACAACACTAATTTATTGAGATATAATTCACATATTATAAAGTCTGTCTTTTTAAAGCAAATAACTTAGTGTTTTTTGTACATTTGCAAGGTTTATTATTTTTGTATCATCATTGTCTAATTCCAAGATATTTTTCTGACCACGAATAAATGGATATAACCAATTATAAGGTCTTACTCATTAAAAGTCACTTTCAATATCCTCCTTCCCTCCCCTACTTTCTGTCTCTGTGGATTTGTCTATAACTTTCTTTCTGTCTCTACAAATTTGCCTATTCTCTGTTCACTCTTTCATAATAGAGACATATTTCTCAAAAGGGGCAGTCTCATCACAGACTTATTTCCATTCCCTCTAGCATTACAGGGTGGCTGCACAGTTAGTTTTTAGCCTAGAAGACAAGACACATAGATGAGTACTATTTCCATAATCAGTGTGCCTCCTCCATACACTCTACTCCATTGCACACGCTGGTAACAAAGAGACCTTGAGATTGACAGAGCTACAGTAAGCAAGCTGGGCTCCAGAAGCATGCTATGACAGAAAGGTGCTTGCTTAGGCAGAGCAGCCTTGGAATGGTATGTCAACAGAGATAAAGTCCTTGTTTTTAAAGTGTCAATTTTAAGAAATTACTTATGGAAAGTCTAAGAATTATCAGCAATATATATTAAAGACACAAAAAATGCACTAATATAGCACAAGACAAAAATAAACAATTTCTAGTTTGGCTGGTAAAAGAAAAGAATCCAGAAATAAACTTTCTAAATTGATTTAAGACCATTTTGAAGTAGAAATTACCAATACTTTCCACATTACATCTCTAATGTTTTGAAAGTCTTTCTCTTTTAACAAGATTCAACTTATTCCCCACATAGTTTTGCTAAATATCCTTGCTTCTGAGAAACTAATTGTGGTTCTTATCATTGTATGATATTCTATTCCAATCCTATCACCAAATCAAATTTCTTTCAATTTTCTTGATACTAAGTTAAATCATTCCTTTATTTAATTCCTGGATGCCTGGTAGTTTGTGCATATGAAATATAATTCAAACAATATTGATTAATGCTGGCTATAAATGAAGTATTAATATCTAGGTCTTTTATTTCTAGACATATATATCTATATACATAAGTTATATCTATATCTATATAAGTTATATGTTTTATATATATATATAAATTATATGTTTATATATGTTATATAGATATCTCTGACTAGTATTAGATATTTCTTCCCCGATACTATTTTATATACTCATAATAAGGCTGTCATAATTATTAAATAATCAGAACTTTTAAATGATTAAATTTTGTATAATTTCTTAGTTTCTAGGTATATCATGATTATGTAGGCCTTGCTGTAATAACATAATATTAAGAATATTTTTCATGGTAGTATTCTTATTTTAAATTTATACTTATATCACATAAATAACATTTTTCATATTATCAAATACAAATAGTAACAGAATATTTAAATATTTATTTCGCAATAAAATGACGGTATTACATAGAAGAGTGCGGATCATTAAAAAATTATTTATATAAGCATATTAGTAATAAGTTATTAAAATATATTTTATATTTAACTTTTATCTATGTATTTACCAGCCGAAAAGTAACCTAATTAGAAGCATACTTTCATTTATGGTTGATGATACTCGTATGTACTCTAAATACTGATATACTGCTGAATATATTATGGGTATTATTTTTCCATCTCACCTTTTTTTAAAAGAAGTAATTTCTTCTAATTATAGATATATTCTTAAACAATTACATTTCTTTTTAAAATTGTAATGATCTCCAACTATATAAGCAGATTTTCAAAACCTCTAATTTGAGTTTTATAAATAGCTAATGTCAGAAACAAAAAGAAAGTCTTGATGGTAAAGCAGAAAATAAAATGATAATTTTGATCAAGTAAGTAGAAATAGCTTGGATCTAAGTATCTTCTGTCTCTCCCTCCCCCCCACCTCTCTCTCTCTCTTGCAACTTACCTTACCTTACCTTACCTTACCTTACCTTACCTTACCTTACCTTACCTTACCTTACCTTACCTTACCAATATTGTAATGCAATATCACCAGACCTTTCAAAGGCTGTTCTTTAGCTGTTTGGACAAGAAAGGCTACTGTTTTTATTTCATCTGCTACCTGTTCTCACAGGCAGACACACTGTTTTGACTGATAAATAAGCAGATCAACATTTCTGTTTCTATCTAAACACATTACACTTTTTAACATATTATCTTACCCTTTTATTTTGCTTTACAGTGTGACATTATAATTTTCATTTTTCTTTTCACAAAGAAAATTTGCGTTTTATATTTTAATTACAAACAAAGAAAAAATGCATGCTTAGTATCAGCAGCTAGCCTGCCTACTTTAATGCTTTGGGAGCAAAATTCCATGATCTCATATAAAAATGATTATGAAGAAAACTAAGCTGAATATTTAAGGACTATTTTTAAAATATACTGGTTTTGAACTATTAGAGCTTATCTAATTAAAGTTTTAGTAAAATGTATAATGATTAAGAAATATTCATTTTAATTTAGTCTAGTTTTCAAGGTTAATAGGACACACTTATTTCAAAATTAAAATGTTGAATGAAATTGCTCATAGAAACATTATACATGATCACAAAAAAAGCTCATATAATCTTATGTTACACATCAAAGGTGTCTCTCATGCATTCTGTCTAAAAGGTCAAAGATTATAAAGGCAGTTTCTTGCTATTCTTTCTAGGTCTTTAATTAAATTAAGATAGGCTACAGATTTAAACAAAATAAAAACAAAAATTTTTGTCTTAAGGATAATAATTCCTTCAAATATTAGACTAAATAACATTGGCTTTCCTAGTAAAAAAATAAGTAGCCTCCCACAAGTGGATATTTGAAAGATATATCCCAGAATGGCATCCCTTTTTTCCTCATTCCTTGAAGTGAAATTTTTGTGTTCTGAACATGTCAAATATTAATAATGTCTATAATCTCCCATAAGTTTTTGTTATAATAAATGAATGAATAACTTAAGATAGTATTTTACAAGTTTGTCATTTGATGAGAATCAACTGGTTGGCTAATTAAATATTCATATTTCAGACATTATGAAACAGAATCTCCAGAAAAGAGTATGGTAATATAAAGTTTAAATTAAAAACCCAATTCTTCTAATGATTTTCCCCAACTAAGTCAGAAATATAATAGAGAAATTATAAAATAGAATCTAGTTTCAGAAGCATATAAAATCATAATCCAATCCAACCTATACAGATAATGTATTTGTTAAAGAAGTGGGAAATTCTTACTAATGAGATTAAAAAATAAAATTAGCACACTACTGGGGACAACTTTAGAAAGATCAGGAAAACTGTCAGCAAACATTGAAGGATTCTGAAACATTATTTTTGCTACTTCATCTCAATGCTTAAACATTTTAATTATGAAGAGTTCCTTTTTCAAGCAAACCATGATAGAGATACTGCATGTTTTCAAACTGGTTGTGGACAACTTTTAAATAGGCCAGTGGATCTAGGGTAAATAATAGAAATATTAAAAGTCCTAAACTATCAGATAAGTTATAGATTTGGAGTGAAAGCAAATAAATAAATCAACAAACCTAGAACCCAAATATATTTTCTTCAAATTAAATTAATGAAATTAACATGTTAATGAACCTATTTCTGTTTAATCATTATAATTACTTTTTTTACAATTAATTATTATGTTGCTTCTTTATGTTGTTTTTTTTATCATCTTGATGATCTTACAGGCATTATTAAGAATAGTGTACTAGTATATTCAATTTTATGTTTTACTTTGTAAATATATACAAAGCATTTTAATTAAAGCCCAAACTAAACTATGTGAATTTTTAAAATAGATTAGCTTGAATACAATAAAAGGATAATAAATGTTCCTTCTTATGATCTCATCTGTATTATCAGTGTTCTGATGAAAATACACAGAAAGGTTGATTTCTACATTTCTTTTATATGATCATTTATATTCATGTTGCATCAAGTGTTACCTTTTGATTTATGTCTTATTTACAAATGTCAGTTATGTTATCTGTATTCTGTATCTCATAATAATTATATTAATATGCTGTACAAATTTTAATAAAGGTAATTTACACAGGAAGGATAAAATGGTACCATGAATCATGGCATATGTTTGTAACAATTTACAAGAAGCTATACAATAGAAGCAAAGGAATGCGATTCTTGGCCTGATTCAGCTGGATTGGTTCTGCCTGAGATTTTTTTTACATGGTTGCAGTCAGATGGCAGGTGGACTATAGTCATCATAGAGCTCCACTAGGTTGGAGCAAGATGGTTAAGTCACATGGCTAGCAGGGTTGACTGTTGCCTGAAACCTCAATTGAGATGTCTACCGGAGAATTTACTTCTGATCTCTACTTTTAGTTTTGGCTTATCAAAGCATGGTAGCTATTTCCTGCAGATGATATCACAAAATTAAAATAGTAACCCAAGACAAGAGATTTATACAGATGTAGCAAGGCTTTTTATGATCTAGCCTTGGATATTATAATGAATCACTCATACGCCATTCTATTGATCAAAATTGAGTCACATGACCAGAAGAGAGTCAATTGGAATTGATTACCTGAGGGAATAAATGCCAGGCTGCTTGACTCATTCTGTGTCCTCTCTGGAATCTTAACTCACTCAGAAGAGGAAAGCAGGTTTAAAAATAGATTTCCTGAAGGAAACCGAAGTGTCTTACAATAAATGATTGGCTAAAGAAGCTGTGGTACCTATATATAATGGAATAATACTCAGCCATAAGAAGAGATGAAATACTGCCATTTGCGACAACATAGATGGACCTAGAGATAATCATGCTAGGTGAAATAAAAGTTGAAAATCACATGATATCACTTATATGTGGGATATAAATCTAAAAGCAACAAATGAACAGGACAAACAAACAGACTTATGGACATGGACTGCAGACTAGTAGTAACCAGAGAGTAAGGGGTAGGGGTAGGAGGGAAGTAGATGGGGTAAAAGGGGTCAAATATGTGGTGACAAAAAGAAATCTAACTATGGGAGGTGAACACAGTGTAAATATATATATGCCTTACTGTTAAAAAAAAAAAAAATGTTTCCCAGAGCCTGGAGCTTTCTGAGTGTGGAGGCATGACCCTTTTTTTTTGTGGTCATTATGCCCATGACCTTAAGAAATTGGTATGGATTGCTAATTTAGACTATAAATAATAAAGATTAAAAAAAAAACTCAAAAGTCATTTTGCTATTGTTGTTTGTTTTGCTTTGCTTTGCTTTGTTTTGAACAGATAAAATCGCAATAAAGATGACCTATTTTCATGATCATTCTTAGTTACCTGGCACCAAGTTTCTTTTTGGACCTGATGAAGAATAGTTTTTGTAAACAAAACCAAATTAAGCTTGACTGTGTGCTATCTCTGAGAGGTTGCTAAAGCTATGTTTAATTTAATGTAATTCTGAAATTATGACTATGTGTATGTTCTGCACATGAATGTTGTAGGAAAAAGTCATCCATTGTACATATTATTAAAGTCTAAAAACAAAACAAACAAATCTTTTAAAACTCTGATTATATTTTATAAGAAGAAAGCTATATAGCTTAGTTTAATAACAATAGTAACAGGAAAAACATTACAAAGTATATTAAACATTAGCTAATTGAAAAATAGAGAGGTTCAAGGATAAAAGCTTTGCCAATTCTTCTCTAATATCAGGGGTAAATTTAGATATATTTGCCCAGATAATATTTAGGGAAATATGAGTTCTTATTACTCTCAAGTGTGCGTATTATTAAATTATTTTAAAATATTAAATTAATATTTGCATGAAATATATATAAATCATAGAAAGATTGAGCAAAAGCTAAGATATGAAAATGTTAACATGATACCATACACATAGATTGTAAAATTTACCAATAAATATATATATTTTTTAAATATTTAAAAGAAGATACATAATCACCTTAGAGTTGGGGTGGTGTGGGCAAAAGTTTAAAAAAAGACACGAAATAGCTGTTTCCAAGAGCAGACAATGGAAACTTGAAAAATAAGAGAAAAAGAAAACCTTGGTAGAACATATAGAAAAGTTACTTAATATTCAAAATATAAAATAATACAAAATAATGAGCACCACATTTCTATGTAATGAACAGTAAGGAAGCCTACACAGAAGCAGTTAGTGAGGAGCCTGAAATCCAGGGGACTGTGGAGATGTGGAGGCCAGGGGAAAAACAAGATTTTGGATGTCATAGGCAGCACAGTTAATGACACTGGTGTAGCATTTCGATATTGATGAAATTTAAAGGACATTTCAAGCAAAAATAGAGGGGTGGTTTGAGGATGAAAAATGTAAACTGTTTTGTTTAGATTTAAGAGGAAGCCAAAGACTGGGATATTATAGAAAGAAAAGGAGTTTAAAACCTATATTTTGTTTTCTTATTTTTACTTTTTCTAGGAAGTGGGATAAAATAATGTTTGCATGTGCTAGGAAGGAGTAACAAATCACTGAGAAATAGAAATTTTTAAAGCATTCCAATATCAAAAAGTATATTAGAGATTGTCTAATTGTCTAACAGATTAGATTAAGAATGCTTGTCATGCATGTTCATTTTTGAAAAGTTTTAAATAATATTATAAATATTTATTAAAATACATTATTGAATTAAAATTTATATAGATACACATATATATACATATATTTTTTCAATCATATTATAATAAAACTTATTTTCAGAAAACATATGCTCAAAAGAGATACTTATATATGTAGATATATATAGTTACTTATGTAACTTTATTCTCACTTATTACTTAAAATGTTTTAAGACTGTTATATAGACATAGCCTTAGATCTAAAAGTTGATTGATTTTGGTGTAGTTATACTTGTCAGTCTAACCCAGCCAGCTGTATAGGTTACTGTAAGATGATTAAAAACTTTTTATTTATGAAAATATTTTGTTTACTCCAATCACTATGTTTACTGCTTTCTTCCTTTCTCTCTTTTTTTTCTTCCTGTCTTTCTTTCCTTCTTGCTTTCTTTCTTCAGTATGTATGTGCATATGTGAACTTTGAGCACAACCTGGGTCTTCTCCAATTGCTTAAGTGAGGGTTTATTTTTGCCTCATATTTTTTAGTGTATGCCACCATATCTTGCACATTTTTTAAATCAAAATAAATGTAACTAAAAATATCTGTAATTTACCAAGGCAAAGTTTTCTTTTGCAGTTTACTTTTGCTTTTATATATTTTTTCTGATTCTGAGAAAATTTTATGTATTTGCAATAGACATGATCCAAATTTGCTGTACACATACATTGAAAGAAAAGCTGGAGAAAACTGTGAGAAATAATTTGCAGATGACAAGATCTTCTGAAGAGGCAAGTGCTTCCTCAATTGTAGATAATGAATATACTAGTTCATTTTATGCTATTTCATTTCTCAAAGAAGACACAGCATGACTTTTTAAAAAGGTAAAAGTCGTTTACCCCTCCAGTCAAAACTTTCAAAAGCTATTCCACACAATCTTGGTGTGTCGGTATAACACAATGGCTTTCTCTCTCTCTTCATACTATCATTAGGAGAACGAAGACGGGGATTCTATGACATATTCTAAGTAGAAAACAATTGTACACATAATGCTTTGCCAGAGAATAGTTCATTTTACCAAGACATTCAACAGGTCTGTGTTGGATACTTTTATTTCTGTACTATAAACTTGGGAAAGAAAAATTGTATAAAAATATCTCAATAATATAATTATCTTATAGGAGGTGAAATAGTCATGGCATTTATTCATACAGAGCTGCTGATTTGCTATACCAATGAATATATTCATTATTATTTACAGTTAAGAGCTAGCCACATAAATCTAATTAAGTTTTTTGTTCATAATTTGTTATCGTAAATACTAGTGAAAATTTATTAGGATCTAGCAAAAGAGGTATAATGGGAAAGGAAGGGGAAAGATACAGTATTTATGACAATCTAAAATCATTTGCAGTCTTTTTTAAGCTATGCTTCTCTTATTCAAAAATACTCATTTCAAAATTTCAAATTTTAGAATCACACAGATCAACTCACCATTTTTCTAAATGTTTTCTCTCTTCAACACACCTAATATATTTCTTTACTTTCTTTATCTCCCACATTGCCTTGTATGATATTGTCATACTGGGTAGAGAAATATTTTATTAAGTGGGAGATGATACAACAATGCTAATATGGTAAATTAGCTCATATTTTTAAGTCAGAAAGAAAGCATGTATTCATTTCAGAAGAATTTCCTCAAGATAATTGACCATATCTTCATGGATAGTGGATATAGTCATTAAAAAAAAAAAAAGATTTAGACTGTCTAACATAATACATATGAAAAACAGTCCTATAATACTTCCCTAGTAAATTAATTTTTCTATTAGCTAAAATATTTTTCAACTTTTCTCTCCTAATATCTCTGATATCTGCTATTTTCTATTTTCTTTGAGGCAATGACCATGCTAAATATTTCACAAAGAAAATATATGAACACCGAAGAAATCTACCTAACTTTCCACCATGACTTAATCTATTTAATCCTGTTACTATATCTGCTTCTTCCTTCTATTGCAATAAAAATTGTGTTTCTTTCTACAATCAGTTTATGATTTGGGCTCTGCACCGTATCTCTTTTTACTGTTTAAAAACCTTCCCAACTGCAAGTATCTCCTTTTTTTTTTTTTTTTTTTTTTTTGGTATCAGAACGTTACCCAACTTTATTCCCATAAAAAAAACAAAGGTGATAAAATAGTACTTTATTTTGATCCCATTCTAGATTTTGCTCTACTTCAATTAGAATCTCATCCTCAGAGACACTAAAGAGATTTTCAATAACATACTAATCCGAATAATCAAATTTCTGCCCATGTTTTTATATATTGGTAACAATCAGTGGCTGAAAATTAGAGAAACAGCACATGGCTAAAATAAGCAGAAAAAAAATATTTAGAACATTTGATAGTACAGGTAATTGTTGGGAATGGTGATTGCCACATGGCTAGGAATAGTAACCAAAGTCTTTCTTTGGAACACCGCTTGCTTTTACTACCCACACATGATACATGCTTCAGCTTGACCTAGAGACATCCTTGAGAAGGCACTTTTGGATGCTGATGTTAACACCACTGACACTTTTACCAAGAAAAACATCTTGCTGGAACTGCCATTGCCATGAGATTAGAATTTACGTAGTTCTAGAATCTTTGTGTAACAATTATTTTTATTTGAAGCTCAGATTAAGAACACCTAATTTTCAGAGCCTACTAGGTCAGGTGTCCTTGGGCATTTAAGTGTTTTGAGAAAGTGTGTATCTGGTCTTATCTGCTTCTACAATGAGGAGTCTTCGACTTTTATTTAGATAAATAATGTGAGAGGTTTCCCAAACATTGCAACTGGGCATTAAAAGGAAGAAAAGAAAAAAAAAATGGAAGGGAAGGAGGGAGGAAGGAGGAAAGAAAAAAAGAAAAGTAAAGAAAATAAGCACTATATTCCACACCATTAACTTTCCAACAACAATGTGCACACTTCTTCCATCTTTACAACTAAAAATGGTTATTGGCATAATTTAAATATGTTTCATAATGTTAGATAAACACTCTAGCTCTCCAAAAGAGAAAATACAAATGCATATCATTTTTGCACTCTACTGAAATATGATTTATCTTAAGAAGACTATTATTTCTCTAGTTCTCTCATAGCTCATCATAATATTCGATAAGCTGTGGATTAAATTATAATTTAATTATCTCAAATATATATAATTGATAGATAAAAGATTAAAATATTATTCAATATATAGAATTCAATATTTTTCTTAACTCAGCAGAGAAGAAAACAAAATACTAATCCTACTATCATCAACTGGTAGTAAATTTCTATTTTATGATGCATTTCTTCACTATTCATTATCTGTTTGAACTTTAGTTTGGTCATTAACTAGTCATCATTCCTTATTAAAGAATATGATTGAAACTTCACTTTGGAGGGCCCTAAACCTTCTATCTTTCTTCCTGTAAAGACTGGCTTCTTTTCTTCATTAACTTTTATTACTAGACAAACAATACTAAGATATACAGAGGAGATTTCTTGAAGTCTATTCATATGAGTCTTTTTCTCCTTTCTTCAGTAGAAACCACATTTTTCCTTGAAAGTAGGAATGGATTTTTTCAGCCAAAATTATACTCCTTTTTTTTCTTGTCCTTGCCTGTTTGCCAGAGGTGGGGTGGGAAGAGCAAGAGAGAGAGAATATATATAGTTTCAGCTTCCAGTTCACTAAGCCCCATGCTAAGTTTGCAGATGGGAGCTTTTTTCCTAATGAAGTGTGTTTCACAGGAAAACAATATTTACAATGAAGCCATTTGATACAATGTTTAGTATGCACCATCCTTTCATACTCCAGTTCCCACACCATGTATTCTATCAAGAAAAAAGAGATTAATATGAATGAGCCTCTAAATTCAGAAGGTCTTCCTTCTCTCTTGCCATATCTAGGTTCAACTTTCTAGAATGTAGTTGCTTCTGAGTTATGTAATGCAAATAAAGTCCATAGTAATTAGCTCATTGTCTCATACTTTTGTTGAAAAGTGAATTCTTTGGTCTGAAACAATATTTTTTAAAATGTTAGTATTAAATGATTTCGTAATTAAGCAAAGATGCTTCTGAAAGAAGCAATGACTACAGAGAAAACAAATACAAACTGTAAATAAGTGTGTACTATCAAAGCCATACTGGAAGTCCAATGTAATCTTAAAATAGTTATACATAATTATTGGGCTCCTCTAGAGTATAGTACTTTTTCAGGGATTTCAAAAAGAAGTCTACTTCTGGCAGGTTAGATCACACCTACCTTATGTCAACTTTGATAAGAAGATTCCAGTTTTTATTTTTTGTCAAAGACACAACCATTGAACAGAGCTAAATAGCTAGAAATGAACCCATGCGATAATCATAATGCAATTTATCTTGTCTACTTGATTATTGGGATACTATTTCACAGATAGAGCTTTGGGTGAGTTTATAATGTCTCGTGAGACTTACACTTTTGACCTAATTTGGGGATAATTAATAACACTTTCCCAAGTATTTTTGTCTTAAATGCTCCAAAATTATCCCCTGCAAACCCTGATCATCCTAGCAAACCATTAAGCGAGCCTAATAAGAATTGTTATTAATCCATGTCTCAGACTTTAGAGTCTTCACCTGATCAGTCTTAGGCAGGGGTTAGCAAAGTTCTTCTACATAGGACCGCACAGTAAATTTTTAGGCTTTGTAAGCCATAGAAGATCTGTCATAATTACTCAACTCTGCTATTCTAGTATGAAACCAGCCATAGAAAATATGTGAACTAAATATAGTTGCCAAGTTCTAATAAAATTTTATTTAAAAAAAAGACTAAATTTGGCCAATAGGCCATAGTTTTCTATTATCTAAGATACAGTTCCCCCCTGCATTGTCCAAACAAGCACATTAAAAGGAAATATAAAGAAATTCCATTAAGCATATTTGAAGTTCTAGCCATTAAAATGTACTTTTCCCCTTTAATACAGTATTGCATTGTGTTTGCCATTTTACAGAAGGAGTAGGTAGCATAGATGGCCTCTACTTCATGGTTTCTATCTAAAATACCAATATAGCATAAGCCAAGAAGCTGATATGAATATTATAAAAGTTTCTTAGAACTGCAAATATACCTTGAAATAATTATGGAAATTGATTATTTGGCATTTGGTGTATTATGATGGTACTCCATGAGGAAAAGTCACATCAATATTATAGATATTACTTTACCCCCAGAAAGTCCCATTTTGAAAGGCAGAATATGTGGGATTCTGATTCTTAAGAGCCTGTCTCTAATAAACCCTAGTAGTTCTGTTGTTTTTTTCTTAATATACAGGGACCCTACTAAATGGCTATATACAATTTTAGAATATTATTAGAGACTAAATTGTGTTCTTCCAGAATTCATATGTTGAAACTCCTGGAGAAGCATTATTTGGGGAGTAGATGGTTACTTACATAGCAAAAATGAGATAAGTAATTAAAAAATCAAAAGCATATACATGTATGTTTATATATAAATACATATATATGGGACTTCTCATGATTTTACTAAAATGACTACTATATTTTGCAGCCACAGAGCTAAAAAGAACTTGTAAAAAGTTTGTTCTGCAAATTTATTAATCGTAACATCAGTTCAACTTATAGGCTCACTAAAGGTTTATTGAAATCATTAGTGTCGCACTACTCAGAGCCATCCTTTAGTGTACCAGCTGATTATCACCGCCATTTGTACCAATACAAAATGATAACAAATTGCAGATTCCCTTCACTTGCCTTAGATTGTTTTGCTTCTGATTCCCATTTTGTATTATTTGTAAGTGTCTTAATTGTTAGCACTGAAGTCGTGTCTAGAGGATTGAAGTATAAAAGAAAAAGGTACTAGGCGACTCACAAAATTGTTGAGATACCTGGAGAATCATTCTTAGAAGATATATAATCTGGGATTATGCCCCAAATTCCTCCACGAAACTGGTTTAGCAGGGAAATCATGGGCACCTTGTTAGAACTCTAGATATTGCAGCTGTACCACTGTCAGAGTGCTGCTAGCACAATTAGCTCTTTATCTTGAAAGCCGCTGCTGACACTACTTCTACTGTTGCTGAAGGAACTTAAACTCAGTACAGCTAGCTGCCACAGCTGCCAGAGAGGATAATCTACCATCTCTGTCAATTCTTTCAACCATAATCTCTCAAATCAAAGTCTAGTGCATGTGCCTTTGAAGGCAAGAGTGTTAGTTCTGTGCTCAGGCTATTTATGTAAGTTAGCGGGAGAAATTGATTATTTGGTATTTGTGTGTATTATGAAGGGGCACATGCATTGCATTACTTTGTTTAAAAACCTAAACATAAAGAGGGGTTTTTGATGCCATATTCCCCAAATAATGACAATATCATCTACATCATATTATTATCAATATACCACCCTTCCCTAAAAATGTATCTATCATTGAATACATCAGAATCTATTTAATTCCGAACATGTTAGACTTGTCTGTGATGCATCCAGTTCACTAGAAAGTCCTCTAAATCTATTTCAAAAGAGATTTTAACCTTATTACTTATACCGCTACAAACCTTCTTCAAGCCACCAACCATCTGGTCTCCAGATACAATATACTGTCAGGTCTCTGTGCCTTTCTTCTTGCTACCCTACAAACCATCTGCTACACAGTAGTCAGAATGATACTTCAAAGGTTCAAAAACATCAAGTTATTGCCCTATTTAAAACTCCCCACTATAAGTTGACATCATAAGTTTTAACCACAATACAATCTACTACCCCAAATAAAAAAGTTGATAACTACAAATAGTACTTTCACTGAAGCTAATTTTTAGTATCTTCATAAGGCACTGTACCCTCTTGCCTGTTCTGTATTGTTTATATTTTTGGAAGTGGAAAATATATATAGATGTCTGAAAATAATAATAGTTACAATTCTGAAGGCATTTTTATATATCAAAACTAATTTAAAATTCCACATGCTTAAGTAATAATAAAAATTAAATGTACTATATTAGCCTTGTAGATAAAATGGAGACATGAGACTTGAATAACAAAGGTACTACTTGGATTTTTATTCTATACTCACTTTCTGAGCATCTTGGTTACTCTGAGCAGGTTTATAAAGGTCTTTCTTTGTCATATTTTAAATTACTTTCAATTCTTAGAAAATAAATAAAAATATTTAATTATCAAACATTCAGACAACAGCTTATTAGCATAAATTTAAATATAATAAATAATAAAAAAGTTAAATTGTCATAAAAGTAGAAGATTATCTGACTCTGGCAATATTAAATTTAACAAGAGTGAATTAAAAATATCTTGAGGATTAGTAACATCATGAACTTAATTAGAATCTATATTGTTGAGGAAAAAATACTTTAAGGTGAAATGGAGTCTTTATAGTAATAAAATTTTTATATAAACTAATGACAAAAACATTTTCAGAAATATATGTGGTCTGACCTCATCTAGATACATTTTCAAAATAAGAACATTGAGTTTTATAATAAGTGTTTGACTAAATAAAATCTCTAAAGAGGGAAAACACACTGGGAGGAATATGAATGGCTCAAGAGGAATGGTCCAGAGATAATCAAGAGGTGATGTTGTATTCTAGGCATATCTTTAAGAACTACGATATAAAGTGAAAATTGTATATAATCTCTGCAACTCAAGAGGTCTGAACAAGTACCACAGAAAGTTGGCATGAGAGAGCATTTGGTTTAATGAAACTAAAATTGGAACACTATCTCTATGGATGAAATGAAACTGGCCTTGCAATGCAGTTTCTCCCCTTCTCAGTCTGAGTAGTTGGAGAAGTCCTTTCTGCATCTAGAAATGAGCCAAACTAGACTTCCTAGACTTCTTTACTCTAAGATTATATTTCCAAACCAAAACACTAATTTGTAAAGACCTATACGCCCCTAGGTTCACTGTAGCACTATTCATGATAGCCAAGATATGGAAGCAACCTAAGTTCCCAACACCTGATGACTGGACAAGTAGTTATGGTACATATCCACAAGGAAATATTACTTGGCTTATATAAAAAATAAAATCTTATCATTTGCAACTACATGGATGGACTCAGAAGTTTTATGCTGAGTGAAATAAGTCAAACAGAAAGATAAATACCATATGATTTCACTTATATGTGGAATCTAAGGAACAAAAGGAACAAACTAAACAAAAAAAAGACAGATACAGAGAATAAACTGGTGATTGACAGAGAGGGGGGTGTTGGGGGGCTGGGTGAAAAGGTGAATGGATGGAGAAGTGTAAATTAGTAGTTACAAAACAGTCATGGGGTCATACAGTAAAGCATAAGGAATATAGTTAATATTTTTGTAATGGCTGTGTGTAGAGCCAGATGAGTGCTAGAATAACAGAAGGATTGCTTCATAAACTATATAAATGTCTAATCATTGTACTTATACCTGAAACTAATATAAAATTTAAAAAATACGTTGTATTTCCATTAGTATCATATTTGCAATAAGAAAAAAGAGGAATACGTAAACAGCAATGTAACTTTTAGTGTAAAGTCATGTTTAGGAAATATTTCAATAGAGCAATATGTTCCCTGAAGCTTTAGATGAACAAATTTGAACTTTGAAAGATAAGGCTCCTTTTTGAATGGAACCTTTTGCTAACTAGGTTATAGCTGGGGAATGTCATTATTTAATTGTGTGTAGGAGTGTGGAGACAGGCTGCTGAGTGGAAATATGCCTCTACCCAAGAAAAGAGAACACATAAAAATGTGACAGCTTACATAGTTTATCACAGTGTGTGGGTGAGGGTTACAGCACTGACATGAAAGCTGAAATGAAATAAAATAATCATTTCCTTCAATTAATGACAAAATTCTGTGAGGTAATAATGATCACTTGAAAATGAGATACCATTAATTTATAAATAAGGTCAGTAAAAGTTTGAATCTGCATGTTATGTTACCTTAGAAAATTACAGCATCATTTCAAAAGGCAAGAATTTCCTTGTTTAAGTTAGGATGTTTACAAAGAGTTAACATACTCTTCTCTGTATTCCAAATTACTTCTGAAAGTAATACCCATATAGTACCTTGAAGGAAGGCCCAAGCAGTAAACTTTAACGGCTGCCTGAGTTGGCAATCATTTCATAGAGACAAGACACTGCACTGGAAATTGCCCTATAAATAAGATCCCTTACAGAAAAATTAAAATGGAATTCATATTATTGATGTTCACTGGCAGCCATAAGAAACACAAGGGAACCAGGAAGTGGCACTTGTTTCAAATCGCTCTCGGAGGCACCTGAAGGACACCCTCAAAGTCAGCTTTGATCAATGATGATAAGTAGTTCATCCAGCATTCAGAGTGGGCTGTAATGTATTTGGAAACCTTGAGGAATTTGCCTACCACATAGAAATGATTCAGACATTAGCTGCCCCACAATGTTTTTTCTCTGCTCTGCCATTAATTCACTAGTACCCAGATTTCTTGCAGAATAAAGTCTCTTTTCCTTCCTTGTTAGTGCTCTACCTCCTCATCCCTGCTCCCAGTTGTTTATTTTTGCATCTTAGTTCACCTTCCAGCCTTATATTCACTGAGAGTTTTCCGGATTTTGAAGAAAGAGACACCTGCTGCTGTTACTACTAATTATGTAACACTCTTTGCTAGTGTGAAACCTAAGACATCTAACTTATACTCTGTCTATATATCACAACTCCTTTTGTAATGCAGAGTATTACAGTAAATTAAGTTCTCCACACTGAAAGGGAAATGCTCATGTAAAAGTGTAAATGTTTAACCTATAAATCCAAGCAAAACAGAGAGAATGAAGGAGAGATCAGAGGTGAGAGCAAGGACAAGAAAATGACAGCAGGAGTTAGACTGAGACAGATATAGAAAGAGCAGAAAATAAATTGGAAAGACAAAGCAATTGGAAAAGGTAAGAAAACTAGGAATGCAGAAACTTACAAGAAAATTGTCTTCTGTGTCAGATATCAAGTTTATATAGAAAAAAATGTGAATTAAATTATAAATGCAACATAGAGTAACCTTATTAATAGAAACTCATTTTGATCATTTCAATAGACTTGAAATGTTTCCCTTTTCTACAATAAATAAGACAATCACCAGAAAATGAAAACTAATGTGAAATGGAACAAAAATTACAGACACTAGATTTCAATTAATTCTACCTCTTACCAACTGTTGGTCTTTTGAAGAAGGCTCAGCATTGGTCCTTTTACCTGTGAAAATATAATTTCAGGGCAAAATACAAACTGCAGATACCATGTATAAATTGCTTAATACAATATCTTAACACAATGAAATCTCAATAGTCATTGTTATAATTATTAATCATATAGTATAAATTTAAATGTTATATTTTTGGTCTAGACTAATTTTAAAAATAGAGGATATGAGTTAAGATTATAATAGATTGAGTTTATGTCAGAAATGTACTCCGATGCTGAATCCAGAGTTATTACCCATGTGATTTTTGACAGGATACATAATTTCTCTGAGATTCAGGTAGTTCATCTGTAAAACAGCACTGACAGTATTGTCAGAGCATACAGGTGCAATTAAATATCAACAGATATAGAATATAGACTGAAATGATAAGTTAGTTCTAAAACAAAGTGGCCTAAGTTTGTCAGTTCTCTGGATAATTTATAAATTATCTTCAAATAAATCGCAATTGAGTCCAACATTAAAACAAATAAGGTTGAGTGTCAAGAATCATAAAGCTCACCATATAGAGATTGTGAAAGTATGTACAAATATGAGACAAGATTAGATTAGACAAGCGGCGATGTTTCATATCCTAATTCTTTTTAGGTACACTTGTTCTCTAGATGAATAGAATTGGATAACACTTTTCAACTAATCATTTCTCCCATGAGTTTACGTGTGTGTGTGTGTGCGCGCACGCGCGCGTGTGTGTGTGTTTGTGTGTGTGTGTATGAGCTGTTGACTTTATGGCAAGATGTCTTACAAGTGAACATACACTCAATGTATTAAAAAATTATTAAGCCAACCCTGGCCAGTATATGTCAGTGGGTTGTATACAAAAGAAAAACAAAAATGTCAAATGTCTTTGTTGGATAAACACGAAAAGGTCCAGGAAGTATATAAGTATTCACAGAACAATTAAATAATTGATGGATTTTTGAGTTTTTGATTTTGAAAGAAGAAAGAGTAATGTGTCAATTAAGGTAGGGAGATGAGAAGGATGCCATTCTTCCTTTCCCAATA
Organism: Macroglossus sobrinus; assembly: GCA_004027375.1. Taxonomy (NCBI): domain Eukaryota; kingdom Metazoa; phylum Chordata; class Mammalia; order Chiroptera; family Pteropodidae; genus Macroglossus; species Macroglossus sobrinus. The sequence continues at coordinate 423,018 of PVKZ01000723.1, read as the reverse complement.
ACAAGTAAATTTAGGGTGCTAGCAATGTCAGTCCTCTGGAGTGTATCTGGAAGAAATAACTTTGCATAAATCCACTGGTCTCTCTTTTAGAAGTTTTTTAACTGTTTTTAAATTATGAAATTAATTATTATTTCTCTTACTTAGTCTTGTATTGTAGTGTAGTGTGAAGACTAAAATATTTTCTGTTTGGTCACTGCATTTCAATAAGAATTTTTCTGCTTAAAGGAACTCTAGTGGGTTTAATTGTATCAGTTTATCTCAAGTTGAAAATCAAATGTGATAAGGGAGTCATATTTTTTCTATGACAAAATCCAATAAGGACTATTTTACTACCAAGAAACACTGAATAATTATCCATAGTCATCACTAGCCTAAGGCAGAATTCATATGCTCTAACTGGTCTAATGATGAAATTCTTCAGACTACTACCAGAAAAAGGTGTGTTTCTATTTGATTCAAATGGAAAGAACTGAAGGAAAAGTTTAAAACAAAGTTAAACTGTGTGTATATATGTACGTGTTGTGTACGCACACTTTGTTCTCATAGAGGTTTTTAATGGAATTAATACCATTTGGATAAAAATTCAAGTTCCTTGTAAGGTTGTATGAATTTTGAATTGTAACCAGCATTTATGTATTTTATGCAATGTCCAGTAAAGGAATTTGTTCCTAAGATAATTTCCAGCTAATTTGTAAAATTAGGCTTGTCTCCTGAGTACAGAATCAATCCTGCTTTTCACTCTACTAGTCAGAGGAGTTTGTATGTGATGAGCAGGATTCCAGGTGAAAACAAGTAAAAATGGGCATTTAGAGGAAGCAGTGACACTCAACAAAACTTTGAAGTGAAGATAAAAGGCATGTTTAGGAGACTGTGAGAAATTATGTGCTTAGGACACAGCATTTCACAATTCATCTTTTTAGTAATGCTTATACTGAGTATTGATACAAGGTGTTCTTTGAATAAGAATTATGTGGGTGAATATATTTAGAAACATTTAGTTCAAAGCATTCAGATTTATTTACTAAAAATCTTCCCAGCACCTACAAATCAATATCTATTCTGCATTTTCAGAGAAATGTAAAGAAATCAGAATTTTCCAAACTTACTTAAATAAAATAATGATTTTGAAAGAGTATTCTGATTTTCTATGTGTTATACAATATGGAGAATGGATTGGTTAGAACAAAGATAACGAGTTACAGAATTTTAAAACAGAGACTGAAGATCCATGTAGTAGTGAGCTTATGAAAACTCTCACATACCACAGCAAGCAACTTGGGTTACAACCTTTTGACAATTTTATGATGTCAGAATGAGTTTAGCTGCATGTAACAGAATACCTAACAAAAGATTAAGCAAGAAGACACATTTTTATGATGTAACTAAAAGTTCAGAATAGACATACATATTTCTTGTACGTATATATGTATACATATTTATTATAGTTTATATATTATATTACAAACATTATGCTTATATAATTCATAATGCATAACTTACATATTATATTATGTATTCTACAATATATTATATATAGTTGGCACTTTCAACATCCTGTCTGGTAAATCTTTAGCCAATTCTACTGATTTATTTCCATGTTCTACTTTTTCACATTATTATAGGTAAGAATACTGTCAATTTTCCATTACTATAAAACAGCCATTGCAATGAATTTCAATTTCTTCCATATCGTTCAATTACAGAAATCCAGCTCAGATTTAATGGAAAAGGAACCACATAATGGTATGATTACCAGGAGGGTCCTTTTATTGAGCAGTCATATTTAGAGAAGAGTTATATGATGCCCTCTGGACGCTGTGAACACTATGGTGAACAGGTGGGCAGACTTGAAACAGGTAGTGAGAAGCCTCAGTTTTCTAGAAGACAATAAAAAGAACAGATTAGATTAATTTGTAGTAGCTAAAAGGAAACCTGAAACTCTATTTCAACAAAATTTTGAAATATTACTTGCTTTCAGACCTAGAATTTTAAACCCAAAAATAGTTTCACTGAGTTTTTGCTGTTGCTGTAATTTCATCATTATCATCTTTTATAAATATAAATTGGGAAAAACTATATATCTAACAGTCATTAAAGATAAAAAATAAAAAGGGTACATTCTAAATATGCTTATAGTGGAAAAATAAATAAATGACAATATAATTAATCTTATAACAATATAATTAATCTTTTGATTTGGAGTTTTTAGAAAGTTTCATAAAGATTATGGATTCTGAAAGAAATAATAATACTGAGACTGTTAATGAGACAGCTTTAAAATGTTCTCTATATAAATGAGTATAGTTTAAGTAAAATTTAAAAAAATTTATTTGACTGATATTCAGTTTCTATGTTCATCATTAGCACAATACTGAACCCTTAGAAATGTAGATAAATTAGTGGTGAGTTATAGATATATTACTTGAAATTTTTGTTTTGAACGTCCTTATTAAAATTATTTATAAAGACTTTTATAGTATTTAATTACCTTCTTATTTTCAGGTATTGATCTATCTCAAAAGCGTAGGCATTTGAAATAATGAATCTAATGCCTGCACATAACTAGCATGGTAATGTTTTGAATAGAGTGAACTAGTAAGCAAGTATTATCCAGATTTAATTGAAAAGACTATTTTTTAAAGTCCCTTTTTCCTGGGACTCCTCTAGTGTATATTAGATAAGTGATGCTTATTTCCTAAGCCATCATTTTTATGATATAATTATTCAGTTTTCCTCTATATAGTATTTTCATCACGTATTTCCCCATTATGATTGTCAGTTAATTGGATGTGATTTTCTTCAGAGGTAGGTATGATGCCCAAATTTGCCATGTTTTTTCTTTTTTTAAGTTTATAAAGTGGTGTTCTTGTATTTTCTTTCACAGTTTTTTTTTTTAAGATAGTAAACTTGCAAGCACTATCTGTAGGGTGTATCCTGCAAGATTTACTTTATTTTTAGAACTTATTCTTGTGCTTGATAAAGTTTCATTTAGATGAGTGTCCTTGAAAGAAATTAAAGCAAAAATAAATGACATTGCTGAAGTAAATACAGATAGATATATACTGATACTTTGTAATTTGTTATAAACGGAGTTTTTTTCAATATTTCAAAGGAGTCATTAAATGGATCTTCATGGGAGCTATGTACGCCAAGTTTATGGTGAAGATGCTTATGTTCTCTTGTGGGTAGGAGATCTTTCTATAATATTTAATAACATTTGAGATCTACCAAAAAAAGAATAAAACACGAATTATTCCTGATTAATCATATGAACTATTATTTCTAAAACTGTATTGTTTCATGCCATGTCTAACATTCTTAAATCTTTAGAATATGGAATATGTGCATCATTTAGCTATTTGTACAAAAATTCTACATATTAAGCAGTATTAAAATCTCATTGTAACATAACAAATAACATGTCTTTGGGCCATATTTCCATTTGGTCTACATATAGCCAGACCTGCTTCAGGCTGAACTTTAGGCTGGACTAGTTTATCACCTCTGTGTTGGTAAGTGTTTGGCTGACCTACACCAACCTCTGTAACTTAGCTGAAGTCAGATGACTTTGCTTCACTCCTACCAAATCTTTTCTGTTGGATCAGTGAGCTAGTTTGGAGACATTCTTTTCATAAAAAACAAAACACATAAAAAAATATGAACCAGCTTTTATGCCTTCACTCAAAAGGAACCTGTTATCACTTTCACTTTCTTCAGTTGGCCAAAGCAAGTCACATGGCAAAACCCAAATTGAAGAGGTGAGAAGTGTTACTCATTGCCTCCCTCCCTTCTCACACACACCTCTTTAGTGGAAGAAACCAAAAAGTCATGTATCAATGGGCAGGAACCCAAGAAGTGTAAGCAATCAGGCTCAGAAGTATGATCAACCACGGGCTTACTCTCTGGAAATATATGTCATAAATATGTTAAGACATTTGTGTTTTTATATAAAAAAATATATAGTTCACATGAAATAAACTAGCACTCTTAAAATACAGCTGATTTTTTAATTTATAAAACTTTTGATGGTGATTTTAATTAGATAATTTTTAGTTTTTAGGAGTTCGGTAGAAAACAGTTTTAGTATTTGTTTTGTAGTTGGAAAATTTTAACTGGGCATAGTTTATATAAATTTCCAACCTTATATTTCATAGTAATATGAAATAATGTATAATATGCTTAAGAAAATATTGGAAATTAGTAGTAGATTAAATATTTCAAGTCATACAATGTAAATTGATAAATACAGTATTTCTGCTGTAAATTAAAATTAATAATGTATTTAAATTACTAACAAAGAAAAACTATTTATCTCATTATAGGGTTTCAATAGAGCTTAAAATTATATTTACATGCTTAGTATTAAGGCTTCACTAAAGTGAGTAATGTAGATGCTACATACATACTTTATGTCAAAACTAACCAGGATGTTGGGAACTAAACTAATTTTCAATCTGCTTGGATATAGTTTTACTTATCAGCATGATCATAATAATCTAATGAATTTGGTTTCTACTTCAATCAAAATCTATAGTAAAGTAAATTGTATCAATATTTCCCAAGTGGGATTATGGATAAAACTATAGATCTAAATGAGGAAATGCTATCTGTTATTTATCTTTCATATAATTTTCCTTTATATCTGATACTCTGTACATAAGCAGTTTCCAATTAGCCATAATCAGAAATAACTAAGTTTTCGAAACCTCAGAATATGATACATTCTGGAGTTATTTTGCTGTTGTCTGAATCACACGCCTTGCAAAGAAAGCTGTCATTTCATACACATGAAATGAAACAAGCTATCTGAGCAAGGACTTTGAACTTTATTAAAGAATACTGCTATCCACAGCATTTTTTTTTCACTTTTTTTATTTGCTTTTTCAAGTCAAGAATAGAATCACTAGCTTAAGACATGCAGGAGTGAACTACTTTTGTGCCGTAACTTTGCTCTGAGAATGACTTAAGGTGGCACTACTTGAAATACACTTTGATTTGCTTCAGTGAATGAGAAGAAGAAAGGTCAAGGAATTGCTCCACAACTAGTTGGCCACCCCAAAATATGTTTACTTCAGACTCGAGTTTTTTTGAGGTTGTTCAGCACTCATACAAACTCTAAATTACATGAAGAAAGAAAACAAAGCTCTGAGGACTACTGCATGGTACAGAAAGGCTTAATGACCTCTCAATAGGCTCTTAAAAACACAGATGTGCGAGTCATGATTTAGACTCAAACTATATGAAGAACAGAAAATATTATGAGAGGGAGATTTAGAACATGCCTTTTCCCAAGGGTTAATGATCCAATTACCATTAGAGCTATGTGGAAAGGGACTTTCACTTATCTCCAGACAGTATAATTTGAAATTCCCATTTCAGTTCAGTTCATCACATTTATAATATTTCAAAAGCATTGCCTTGTTTGTGATTCTTCATGTGACGACCTGCAGAATACAGGATAATATAAAAAGGTTGAAAGCATAAAAATATGATGTATTATATTCATTAAAGCTGAAAGACAAAATAAAGCAACACATAAAAGCTTATTCTATTAACTTTACTCTTGCATATTATTCTTGCCAATATTTATAGAAAGCGGATTATTCTAAGCTGCACTGCATGTGGCATATAATACAAAACACCCTCACCCCCTTCACTTTAGCAGTGGTTACCACCTCTGTAGCTCCGTGGAACTAGAAAGGAGGCTGGTGTAACAGGTGACACACTATGAGAGCAAATCTCACAATTAAACTGAGGGGCCTCCCTTTTTCTTCAGTTAATATAAACCAAATTTCAATTAAACTAGAAAGAAAGGTTCATAGTGGTCCCAACATTAAGACATTTATGCATGTTTACAGACTGCGATGTTTACATAAATCTTTCCTTCTGATAAGAAAGTTTAGCTATATTTGCAACAAATCAAATATAGCAGCATAATGTTTCACTTTCTTCAGAGGAAATACTTTTGCCACGCTAAAATTCAAATGAAGAAAACAAACATTTGTTCTTGTTTCCGAAATGACTTTTTTCTTTATATGTATAATAATATTGCCTAGAGTAGGTAGAAAATACACTTTTCAAAATAACTTTTAATTAGGTTTCTGAAATATGTGTAAAAGTCATGTTGAAAAATGGAAAAGAGGGGTTAGGTACTCATTGTTAGGTAATCTTGTATTTCCACTGTAGGTGTGTGCATATACACACGCATGTGCGCGCGCACACGCGCGCACACACACACACACACACACACACATCCTACAAGATATTTTCTCTTTGAAGTCCTATAATCATCTAAAAGCAACATCCTACAGATTGATGATACTATTTATGAGTCCAGAACACAACCCTACATATATTTTTTCATATATTTAGTGTATTAGTGAATGAGTCTTTCAGTCCTATATTTACAAATTTACCAATTTCTTTGAATTCAACCTTTTTAAATATGCTTTGCATAAGCACATTTTCTCCATCTGTACTATAAACACTAAAGGTATGACTTAGATTACTATCACCTTTTAAATGTTTTCCAACACTTATTATAAAATTTTAATCAATTTTCCAAGTGACTTTTATTACAAATATTAATACTCTACAATGCTATGCCATGTATGTGAGAAAAAGGGGGCAGCATTTGTTATCCTACATATTACATTTTCATAGTAAGGAAAAGACATAGTCTTCAATTATCAGAAGAAATGAATTTGAAGAAAACTACATGTCTCTTCTTACCTGTTATCTTTCTTCTCTTACAAACTCTTGAGTTTTGGAAATACTTTTTTTTTCTTTTTTTTCCTTCCAAATCTCTATGGAAAATAGTCATAGTCTACAAATAACTCAATCTCTCTCCTGCCACACACACACACACACACACACACACACACACTAATGCTCTCTGCTTCTGTTTTTATTATTATTTAGAGTATTTCTACTTGATGCAACAGATAAATCCAAAAATCCCATATTGACATTAACCTTTGGGTCTCATGGGAGTAAACTGTTCGTAAATCAAACAACTAGACTCCTTCTATTTTGTGTCTCTCTTATCTTCAATACATTGTGCCCAAGATCACCAGGAAAGTGATCAAGAATGAGGGAATGTGTGTGGAACGATTTAACGAGATAGGCCTATAGGCCTTACACTTTTCACATTCTTTGGCTCAAAACCTAGTCATGTGGCCAGGCTTACCTTCAAAGGAAGCTGAAAATTATATTCTAACTGTATTTTCAGGAAGAAAAGATAAATACATTATATAAATAGCTTGCCAAATCTATTGGTGCACGATCAGTCTTAGTGGGTGGATGTTTAAAAATAGTAAGCTTTTCTGCCTTAGGTCTTCTCCTTACCTTCAATATGTAAATATTTTAAATGGCTATTAAAACTTGCTGTTTTTTTTTTTTTACTTTATTTTTCTCCACACTCTGTCCCTTGTTAAAAGTACTTTACTTTATTTAGTATTTACTCTCCAAATATCCTAAGATTATTTCTGCCATAGCCATCACTGTCTTTTCACAATTTCTCATGCTAAAATTATTCTCCATTCCCATTATTTCTAATATCTACTTATCTTTCAGGTTTCTGTTCAAACAGTTTGCTTTGAGAAGCTTTATTTGATTTCTGATACTCTAAGTTAGATATGTCATTTAGTGCTCCAAAACACCCTATTATAACACATATCATAGAGACTTATAGTCATCTACTTACTTGTCTATCCTTTCTAATAGGATTTAGAATGGAGATCTTGTCTTCTATTGAATTCCCAGTGATGACTAGTATAATGCCTGCATATTTATTTTTTAGGGCAGAGGTAACAAAATACCATACGATGAGTGTCCTAAAACAACAGGAATATGTTTTTTCATAATTTTGGAGACTAGAAGTCCAATATCAAAGTGTTGGTAGGGTTATGCTCCCTCTGAAGGCTTTGGGAAAGGATCTGTTCTATGCTTGCTCTTCTGGCTTCTGGTGTTTGCAGCATTTTTTGTTGTTCTTTGTGTTATATTCACCTGGGGTTCTCCCTTCTGTGTCTGTGTCTTCATATGGCCTTCTTGTAAGGACACCTTTACTGGATTTAGGGGCCACCCTAATCCAATATGACCTCATTTTAACATAAAAGTCAAATAAAAGAGGCCAAACACCATTTGTTAACTTTGACTGAATCGCATAATTGAATGACTTTCAAATATTTCTTTTGTTTTATATTCTTTAATTTGTACTTAACTACTTTTAATATATATAGCTTCATAGCAAAGATACTGAAGAAATATGTAATACTATATATATTTTATACAAATTATTTTTATTGCCTTCAGATAATATTCATTATCTGAAATGTAACTGAATTGAGACTATGGGTTAATTATGAAATGGGTTGTGGTGTTTCCCATTCCAAATACTAAATAAGTATCTTGATGAAAAAAACTACATGATTGTTTTTATAAAAATAATATGTACACCTAGAAAGACCTGGTGCTATAGGCATAAAAAAAATTAAAAATTAAAAAATAAATAAATAAAAATAACATGTAATACTTAAATGTTATATTACTGTTTGTGAAACCACATTACTCATGAAATGTGAGTGTAACATAATTTGTTGCTATTCACATAACACTTTTTCTGTTTCAAATTTGTTATCTGACAAGTAGAATAGTAACTAATGAAAATGGGTCATTAAACCATTGCCAAGTCCCTGGAAAATGCCCCAAGCCCAGTAATTTCTCACTCACTCTTCCAAAACCAGAACCTAACTGACTTTTTTCCCTTGAGACTATATCCAACTTTGATCTTATCTCTGAATTCTCTTCCTCTTTGTCCCCAGCTGAACAGGTTATTCTATAGGTTTACTCTTCTATAGACAGAGTTTCCAGGACCCTGTAAGTTACAAGGAATAGAGCATTTCCTTTCCTGAGCTGCCTTGCATTCTGCTGCAACACCTTGCAAATAGACTGTAGTCATGTTTGAGCCACTGAATGAATTCAATTCAGTGCAACAGATAAATCCCAAAATCCCATATAGATAGAAACCTGTGCGACTCATTGGGGTAATTGTAAATAAATCAGGAACCCAGACGCCTTTATTTTAATAGAATTGAATAATTTTTTTTGTGATATCAGTAACAAATTTGATAGCATATTTCGGAAAGTCAGTAATTCTCAAATGCAGTTCCAGTGACAACGGGAATGGTTATCATTTAAGAATAAGAATAAAGTCTCAGTGAATCTCTTACAGACATTTAAGTAACTATAAAGATATGTTCCATGTAAAACAATATATTAAGAGACAGAGAAAATTAAGGCCTATTTTATTCCTTACTATAGAATAAATAGCTTAGTGTTTAGAAATGAGCAAAATAAAATATTTAGATAATGGGTAAACTTTATTATTTCATTAGTACTATAAAAATAAGAAGAGAACCTTATTTTTATAGTAATAAAAATAAGAGGGGGAAAAAAAGGTTCACTATGGTGCAGTTCTCACAATTACACTGTTAACGTCTTTAAACAACATTTATCACTTGAGAAGTAACTTTGTCATAAATAGAAAGTGATTTAGAAAGTGTCATAAAGAGAAATGTCTCACACATTGCACATATTTAATGTTGGCTTTTTTTCAAGATAAGAGCATAATCAAGGCCACACTTTCAGAAGTAAAGACATGCAACTCTAGATGATCAAAATTTTCTGAAGATCAAGAATAAGTATGGTGCTCTGTACTCTCTCTTGGGGAAATATAAGAAACTATAAAAGACTTTTTATATATTCGGTAGTATAGATGATGAATGAGTGCTGATATTTTATTCACTTCTCTTCTTTATCCTGCTCCTCTTATTATTCCTTGAAGAAACAGTGGTTCTGAATCTTGGCAGCTATCTTATAAGAACAGTTATATTTCAGTATTTATATAATACCATGATTCAGTTTATCCATAGGTAGAGTTCATATGGAAAGTTCTGTCTCACAGTTTTCCAGGTGACAGCAATCACGCAGTTCCTGTAGCTGAAGCAGATGGTGGCTGAGCTGTCCTCTCTTATCTTAATGTTGTTTTAGATAGAAGAAGCTGAATCAAGAAGTTTAAACCTTGTCGTGAAAAATTTCTCCTCCAATGACAGAGTTAGTCAATGAGTGGTACAAATTCTCATCTCTCTTGCCTCAATTTTGTGTGCTCCAACTTCAGAGTCTCCTTTGGGATCTCCTGTGTTCTCTTGCAATTTTACTGCAGGTTAAATTTTATCTCTGCCCAGTCCTACATTCTCACTTCTTGACAGGCATTCAACCAATGCTCATTAAACTTTTGCATGCAAATCTTCAGTTCAGGGTTCATTTCCAGAGTACAGTTCTCAGCTTAAGCATTTAATTGAAAACAACTTGAATGCCCATTTAGATAACACAGAGGATCAGATTGTTAGGTTAGACTTAGTTTAACTACACATCCTACCCATTTTCGAGTTTATAATTATTTTAAGGATACAGATAATCAAAATGCAAAGAGATCCAGAGTCTCTTGCAAGATCTCTTTTTCCCCAATATTGGACATGCTCAGGTTTTGAAAAACAGATGAAATTTCTAAATGGAGTGTGAAGTACACAAACATAACCATTTAGGTCATAAAACATCTACATTTTTATACTCACATAGTTGCACAGCTTATGTGACATTGTCAAGGGAGCCATATCCTATAAATTCACAGACCTCAGGTGTGTCGACAGTAAGCAATCCTAGATAACTAGGCACAATCTGTTGAAAGCATTTCATAGATAAGAACTCTCTTGCCAGAAAAAAAAAATTTTAGTCTTTTTGCCAGATCTGCCATTATTGTGTTTACAAGAAGATTAGATTGGGACACCTGTCTTCTTTCATTCCATAGGAAAGAGAAAAAATCAAGTCACAAACCTGATGCATAACCCTTTACTCTCCATCTATTACTTGAATGGATTAGTAAATACTGTCACAGTCACAAAATAAGACTATCAAAAAGTGAAGAAAATGAATGAAATACAACTATCTCAACAACCTAGATGAAACTTATAAGTGTATTAGGTAAAAGAAACATGATACAAAATAATATATATTGATTTATTTCATTTATCTATACATTTAAACATGGAGAACTTAACTAACTATATGTTAATAGTTAATATGGCACTAATCTTTGGAATGATGAAATGTAATGACTGGGAGTGCAGAGCTTTTCGGGTGCTATTCCATGGCTTGGGTGTGGCTGTTATATGAGTTTTCACTTCATAGAAATTCATTGAGATGCACATTTATGTTTTGTACAATTTTCATTTTTTAAAAATAGAAATGTCTAAAAACATAAATAGAATATCTGATTTGAAAAGTAACCTTTAATAAAAATAATTTTATTACATATTTAACCACAAAAATGGCATTAAGCTTAGAAAATTTTACAAGGGAGTTTTAAATGATATTCAAGAAATCTCTTCCAGAAAATTCTATAAGACAAAATCCACACTTGAATATATTATAAATATAATTTGACTTATATATCAATATTAGATACAGATAAGAGAAGGACATATTATTCATGTCAACATTACTTTTAAACACTGATGTCAAAATCTTTGTTAAAAATAAAAAATATCATATTGAAATGAAAATTCAAGATAGTTCCCTTCTCTGTATATATACACATATGTATAAACATATATATATATGCCTATATATGCCTATGTACGTATACATATGACCAATAATATCTTCATGTCACTACTACATATACATATATACATATATATAAATACATATATGACTAATGCTTTATGGCTAAGAATATATATTTGTATATATATGACATTGATATGATATAAGCATATCAATGGAGACAAAGTAGGAAGTGCAAAAACCGACTTGATTGTGTTAAAAGTTGACAGATAATAATCATAAATGTCGCTAAAGGTTTTTCAGCAGTGTTTATGTATACTATAAAACAATTACATTTTTATTAATTTCTAAAATTTTAGATTGTCATAATTGTGAAATGTAATGTTTAATACTCCAGAAAACATATTTGATTCTCTAATTGTGAATTTGGTAAACATTTTCTGACAAAGGAGCAAATAGTAGATGTTTTGGGATTTAAGGATTAAGAGACAAAATTGAAGATTAAATTAAATAAATTAATTTAATTAAAAAATAAAATAAATTAATTAAATTAAATAATTAAAATAAGAGAAAAAAGTTTCTGTAAACTATTAAATATAATTATTTTTGAAATAAACATTGACTAATGAGAATAATGAAATTTCTTTTTCTATTTTTTTTTTTTTTGCTTCCCCCAGTGGAATTCAAAATGTGTGTTCCCCTTCACAAAATCTTTCTACAAATATTCACCTGTTAATATTGATTCATGATGAGAGTTTACTTATTTTCTCTGTAAAAATATTTTCTCATGGATATTGAGAATGCTAAATACTGGTATCAATATACAAGTATATGCTTTTACTTGAGCATATTTATAGAACCTCATTAGATTCTTATCTTGGTATTTGCCTTTTATCATGTCATTTTATTGCAGGTCAAAGTTATAAGGAAGTTTCTCCATTTTATAATTAAATGCATCTTGAAATACATAAATTATCTTTAAATTCTCACTGAAGTCTGAAAACACTTTTGCAATGGTAGTTTGAGCCCACAAAACAGAGACACTGAAAAGTTGTGCACACGTGTAAATTTTGTTTTTTGCTTTAACTACTGACAGCACAGTGTATAAAACATCATGATATTAGTCATGATTCAAACAAACACTATTAATAGTTATGAAAAGTTATTTCAGCATACTTATGTTTCTCTTACAAGCATTGTTTGGTCTTTGAATTAATTAAGAAACAACCAAGTCTGCAGTAGAATTTAATTTTTAAAGCCATTTAGTATTTTATAATAGTGGTTGAGAGAAGTTCTTCAAAAACAACTCAATTTCCATCCCTAGTATGGAGAAAATTTTAAGTGATTATGTTATCATTATAAATATATTATGGCAGGTATTAAAATCCTGGATTCTTTCAAAATTACCATTGGAACAAAGAAAGACTGTGTGACTCAACATGGAATGTTTCTATTCACTAAATGATTTTCCTGTATATGTAAATTACATGTTATTCACAAATAAGAAATTGATTATCCCTTTACAATACTGAGAATGACATCAAGTGGAAAAATTTATTATCTGCTACATATAAGTGATTATATTTTGGAAAGAGTGTCAACAGGAGAAAGTAAGCTGCATTCTGAATGAACTCTTGGTTATTTGGCTCTATTTAAGACTACAATTTTCAAGGATTGAAAAGTAGAGAGGAAAACAATATCACCAAAGAAGCTGAAAATCCTTTTTTTGTTATATGGAAAATAGGATTATCTCAGATAATAAAGTTAAAAAATAATAATATGATGATTACTCCACTTGTTTAGCTAACCACTGATGCTTTGCTGGTGTTTGAATTAAGTTAGTATCTTTAAGTGAAATAACTTTGTATAATATTTTATTACAAATATTTGATATTTTCATAGGTAAATACATAATTTGTCTCAGACTTTTTTTACTTAAATAATTGTGTTTTCTCTCTAATCTTCTCTCCCCTAAATTAACCATGTCAATATCTTAATACTAATGTTAAATATATCATCACTTTGTTATTCATTGTAATTATTTGGTAATTTTTTCTAATTATGTTATTTTAGGTTTTCTATGACTTAGGTTTTACCATTTTATTATTATTATTATTATTATTATTATTACTATTAATTTGGTTTGGGGAGAAATGGGATATAGCTATAGGGAAATTCTGATGCAAAGGATTCTTTGCACCTTAGTATCACCTTAACTAACAAATGTCCTTTCTTATTTTGCTTCATTATCTCCATTTAACCATTATTTACATTTTAGTATTCTATAATTATTATTTTTATATATTTCTTACATACCCTTAGATATGTGTGCATCCTAGAAACACATCTAAAATTATTCATAAGTTGTTTAATAAAAATAAATAATATTATGCTGTCTCATCTTTTTAGTTATCTATATTTTAAGTGTATTTAAATATAACATATTACTTACAAGTGCTCTATAATAATCTATCATAGGTGCACATCATATTCATTCATTTTTTTATTGAAATATACCTAGAATGTCACAAGTTTCCCATTGTAGAGAATATCCTGTTGTAGTGACCTTTTGTGAACACTTGCGTGACAATAATACTCAAAATAAATACTCAAATTTATTTTTCTGGTGATAGAATATTTGTATATTTAATTTTAAAAAAAAATATTAAAATACTCTCCAGAATGGTTGAGCAAGTTTAAAGTCCGACACCACAAAAGTGTTTTCACTTATGCTCATAAGCATTTGATTGTAATGTATTTAAAAAATTTTACCAGCAAAATACGTATAAATTTAAATCTCATTGTTTTTATTATTGTTTTAACATTGCTGTTATATTAAAATAGCTTTGTAAATCATTGGAGGAGAATTGCATTTTTCAAATCCCATTGATATTTATAGACAAAGTAAGCACAGACTGAGAGAAGCTATTTGCAATGTCTAACATTGGCAAGAGATTGCTACCTAATATACACTAAGATCTTGAAATCAATAAGAACTAAAAGTAAATCCAAAAGTAAAAGTTGAGCAAATGATGTGTAGGTAATTGATGGAAAGGGAAATAGAATTAGCTGAACACTATAAAAACAGATATTCAGTCTCACTAGTAGACATCGACATGAAAGTTAAATAGGAAATAAATAAAACCCAGTTTGTTTGTAGAAAGAAATGGAGAATTCTCAATTTATTAAATTAATCACATACCTAAGATCATCAATAAAATATAACTATGTTATTATATGTTTTTAGATTTTTTTGCAAAATCATTTTCTAAATCTAATGATTACATCAAAGATTTTGACTCTTGGTATAAGAATATAAATTTTTAAGTTGATTGTTATTGTCCAAGGTCTCTGCTTTTCTTTTTTTCTACTATGCGTAAAACTTGCTATACATCTACCTTCTGAACTATTAAAGATGTTTGAGTAGATAGGTATATTGATAAGTACACAAAGATACTCTTCAAAGATATTTTATTTGTAAAGTATATGTAAATTACCAATGGACATTTATTTACATTCCTTTTGAGTATATTTTTCTCTGTCATCAAATTACTCTGATTTATAACATTTGACTTCTGATTCAGCAGTTTTCTCAGCTACTGCTATTATCTGCAAACGGCAATCATGGTAATCAGATTTAGGATTTATAAAATCTGACAATGAAACAGTGTTGAAAGATGCTTACAGAATAAGCTATTTTGTTTCTTTTTAGTCTTAATTATATGTAAGCTATTTTGTTTCTTTTTAGTCTTAATTATAAATTTGGGGGGTGTCTGTTTTTATTTAAAAACTAACACTAATTATGAAAAATGACATTTATAGGAAACCCATTAACAATTGATTTCGTATTATCCAAATAATGTTTTGTTATATAATTAGGCAAGCACTCTTACCTACTAGCAAACTTAAGTGGCAACTCTCTAATTATTGTCATGTATGTGAACTGCATAAGAATAGGCCTACCCTCAACTTGAACCAGCAGGCCCTGTTTTATCATCCTGAATATCTCTCTGAGTTATTTCTAAAAATTCAAGCCTTCTAGTCACCCATCTGGACTGTCATCCCCGTATTTATTGCTCTCTACATTCCCCTCATTTGAAATATTATCACCACCATTACCTTTATATACAAATCATATTAGAAATTCTTCTCTATTATCCCAAAACACCCACAACTTTAACTCAGAAAATTTCTTTATCTCATTGTTTATATTAAGAGCTACTGACTACTGAAAAACACTCTCCATAGACACCTGAGTGATTTTTTTCATTTATCAGATACATGTAATTATCATAGAAAGACCATGATCTTTCAGAAATATCTATTATTGCAACTATCCAATCTGTAGCTCACTATGTGACTTTCCAAATTTCAAGCATGTAAACTAAAACACAAGGATCACTTCTATTTTTTTATGAAGTGCAAATATATAAGTTGCTAATATGTATGATTATGATATATTTAAACTAGACATAAAAAGTACCTATTTTATAACCTTAATGCTCATTAAAATAAATATGTGATTAATTCTACAGTATTAGTGACATATGCATTTATAACGAGTGGCTTTTTTTCATAATTCTTTTCTATATAGTTATGTGTGATCTTAGCTGAAAATATTGCTATAGCTGCTAGTATTAATTTCCACTTTAAAAATTGTTTTATCCTTAGCTTACCATACATGAAAATCAAGATGAATTTTAAATACTCACAAATGTTGAAATTTATTTCAAGGTTATTTTAAAAAAGAAATGTGAAAAATTGTAGAAAGTGGGATGAAATGTGTAGGAGGCACAAGATGGGAGGGAGGATGGCAGAATCATACTCCCACATCCTGCCCTTGTGTTGGCCCAAGCCTTTCTGACATTCATTTCCTTTGGGCTGATGATAGGAGTATTCAATACAATTAAGAAGGAAAATGACTTTTCGTAATGGTCACCTTCAAGCGTCTCACGGGATTGTCTTCAAAAGACTGGAGGATTTTGTGGGCGTTTTAGTTTTGTTTTATTTTGTTTAGTACTGCCCTATTTTGTTTTGTTTTAGAGAAAGATTTTTGTTTTGATATATTGTTGTTTTGCAATATCTGAAAAAGAAATTTATAGTTCAGAGAAAACAAATTTATAGCTCTGAGAGGAGTATCAAAGGCTTAAAAGGTTACAGACAATATTTTCTATCAGAGGGCAATGTGAATGTTGAAACAAACACTGTGGTCTCTCTTTATACAGCACAGTCAGGGAATCTGCTGCTCTCATCTAGGTCCTTCAGTGATGGCAGGGGACATGCCCTAAGCTAAGATGAACTGCAGTTGGAGGTTTTGTTGTGGGCTGAGCTGGCCCCATGAAAGCAGCAGGTTTTAGGCTTACCTGATATCATCTATTTCCTGGATAACTCTGTATCCCTTTGATTCTTGGATTTAAAGCCTGAGACTCAGGCAGAAGGAATGACTTTTCCTCTTTTCTGTTCCAGTCTAATCTAGCTCCCTTCTCCACTTCTTTACCCTTATTTCCTATTAAAGACAAGCAAATAAACAAACAAACCCCCGATGTCCCCTTTGCAACACCCTTAATGGTTTCCTGCTTTGATTAAGGCAGCAAAGATACTCTAGTATTTTCTAAACTCAAGAGAGAGAAAATTAGAAGAAAAAATCAAAGTATATTTTCTTGTTATTCCACCTGGTTCTTTGTTATGCAATTAACTGTGTTCTCTGAGAAAGAGAAAATGCCATATCACACAGTGATACACAGTTTGTGAAATTCGGTTCTAAACCGCATATATTTATCCTTCACTGTCTGAAACAGAAAGGCCAAGAGGATGCCAAAGGACTTTGCCCTAAAAATAGTAATACAGGGCCATGAAGAGAGAGTTCAGGAAGCTTGGCCACATTCAATGGTATTTATTTTCTCCAATGCTGCTTCTGCCAACAGAATGAGACACCTCTAGATGTTTAAGATGTTCTCTAGTGCTCAGAATTAAACTGAGTCATTACATTCCCCTGCCTGACTCTGCAGATGGCAGCTACTTCTGATCTTAAAGTGCCGGCAACTTTTTTTTTTCAATTTCTCTTGAGGTTGACCTAGCCACCTGTATTGTAGCTACATTGAAGAGCTTTGGACTAGCTAATTACACATAAAAGCATCTTCATTCTCTACTCTTCTTACAAACTAGGCCACTATCATTTTGAAGGTTAAATTCCTATGAATCATATAGATGAGGGTGAAACAAATTAAGTTATTTTTTTTCTTTTTCTGCATTGAAATAAATTGAAACCATGACCTAACTATGTAAGCTATGTAAAATAACTTTTATGACTTGAGCTAACAATATTTTATAAGTTCTTATATTGCTATTCCACAGACTAAGCTAGAACAGAAACCTACCTCTATAAATATAATTAATATAATTTTAGCTCTTAGATTCATAATTCCTCTATAGCTTTACTCTCACCTGTTAACCCAGGAAGAAGTTTAAGCTAAAAAAGAAATAAAAGCATTTATCTGAGGTCAGAGGCTGCAATCAGAAACAGATTTAGATAACAGCCTGAAGTGTGCTTCAGGGGCAATAAAAAAAGTCAGTGCTTATAAAGACAGGCTGTATATGCTATCCTCTTTATGTAAATAAAAGAGTCTGGTTAGGTTCAGTCCAATAAGCACTGGTTGAGTCCAACATGCAAATGAAGAATGCTGTATGGTACAAAAAGATTGGCTCATATCTAAGTAAGGAACACAGATGGTCTGAGTACCATGGTGAGGAAAAAATAAGGTTCAAGCATGGCTGAGAAGTTCGAAAGTTCATGGAGAAACACGCTGCATGAAACATGTGTAAGATAAACATCTTCAAGGCCCCCTGGTTTCATTTTAGTTCCCCTGACATAAATGATACCACCTTGGCAATATCTGTTCACGACCCATAGTAAAGAGACTCCAATTCTGACCACTAAACATTATCCATATCTTTCTCCCAGTAGTCTATAACTGTTGAATGCTAAGCCAAAGCTGAGTGAAGAACATGGCATACAAAAGAAAGTGACTTTGAAGAAGAATCTGATGAATACACATAGCATCATGTACTCAGTCTCTCTGGTGGAGTATTTGCAGAAGTAATAAAAAAAACAAAGAAGTAATTTTGTTATTTTATGTACTAGATTCCAAAAATATGTTATTTTACTTTAAAAAGTAATACTTTAACATTGTTATTAATATACAGATTTTTTTATTTATAACCAATTAATATAAATTCTCTGATACATTTTTTGCACAATGCCATGGAAATGATGAAAATATCAAACATACTAATAAAGTTGTCCAAAGTGAACAGGTATAAAAGTATATGTTTCCCTATTACTTACCATTAATTATGAGACAGAAGCAAAATTACCATTTGTGAATGTTCCTAATATTATGCTAATAAAATAATTAAAATATTAATAAGAACAAAATTCTAAATGGAGGTGTGGCTTATTTGAATTATTACCATAGTATAATATTTGGTTTCTTTATTTAGTGCTTAACAGCCTTATGAAACTCCACAAATTAGAGGAGTAGGATAATGCTCAAGCACATTTCCATAAAATTGTCAAATAAAGAATTTAAAATAGATTAATGTGTAAAAATTTATAGTTATAATTTCCTCTCCACACTTTATATGCTCCTAGTACTAGATACAAATATATTTAATATATAACTTAAAAAGTCCTTTGCTAAAGATGGTGGTGACTATGTTTGCCACTTGTGACATAAGGCAATTTTTATGTTTATGTCTACGTTCTATGCAAAGATTAAAACTAGATCACAAGATAGTTCTGAAAACATCTTTATTGAAATTTAAGATATAACTAGAGCAAGTGTCCATTTTGTTGCTGACTACATTTTAAACTATGTAAGATTTTGGTGTAAAAATTTTCCAATTATTTTGTAATAGTTAAGCTTTGTGGAAGGAGATATAATTTTCTTCATTCTCTATTCCCATATCCCAACCTAAGAATGATAAATTATATTTGCCTAATTTTTTTACATTCGACTTTTTCTAATTTCTGATTAGATTATTTTACAAAATTTCCTCCAAACTTAGATGTTGCTTTAGATGAGAAGTTTTTAATTTAAGTATTATATTTAAAAATGAACATCTATATTAACTAAGAAAATGAATCTGAAACAATATAATTTCAATATACTTGACATACAATAAAGAAAGAAGAGGAAAGGGAAATTGTGTTCAAGGACATGTGTGTATATATCAATATATACTTTTATTCACTTGATCATTGGATTTTGAGGCAGAAGTTTATTCCATTATCTTTCCATGCAGTACCCCATATTTCAGCTTTTGTTCTACATGTTTATAATAGTGGTCTTGTTTAATGTATGTAGTTCAATAACATTACCTATTTGTGTGTGGGGGGGAGACTACATTAAAGACAAAGAAGAAATAGGGGAAATTATACCTAACATTTCTATTTATATAATTTAGATGTTCTAATCACTAGAAGATTAAAAAAATGCTAGAACTCTGAAAATTGATTAAATAAATATAAAAAATGTGAGTCAGTCTATCTGTAATTTTCTAACATGTGAAGTAAACTATAAATGTATGGCCATTGTGCGACCAAGATATTTTTGGTTTGTGTAACCAAAATAGAAGTTAAGCTTTATGAACATATCTAAAACTGTGACAGCAAATTTTATTAACATTTTGAAAGAAAAAATGTGGATAGAGAGTCTTGACTATAGTTCTTAGCAAAAAGGAAGCAGATAAAAAATGTAATCAGTATATCAGTTTACTCTTTTTTAAATAATGCTTACTTACAGATAGATACCTGTAATGTAGTCACTTTACTGATGTCATCTACTTTCTGGTAATTAAATTTATGTTTATTGTCAAAGATAAAGTAAAAGCATTAGGGACAGGGTTTTTGTTTGTTTGTTTCTTTCTTTTTGTTTTTTAGTAATAACCACTGCAATAGGAAAAAGAATCTAGCCTTAACTGAACTCAACTTTGCCAAAATGAAAGGTAGAAAAATTTTTAAAGGTTAGGGTGTACTAGGAGAAAGGTACCCAGGAAAAAAAGAGGGTTTTAGCCAATGTGATCAGGCCACTTGGGTTTGCTAATTGGTACTATCTGGAGGAGAAACAACTTGAAGTTATGCAAAGAGGAGGATAGCATACACCAGTTAGACCCTTAGCCTCTCAGAGGGCCAAGAGGTTGAGAATTATCTCTTTGAATGTTTGCAGTTCAAAAAGATGGCTCTGGACTCCTTCAGGGAATAGTTCCGGGCAATCAATTTACATCTCAAAGGTCAAAGAATTTATAATTGCAGGCTATCTAAAGTAATTGCTTTAGAGGGAGTTCAGGAGCCTATCTACAATTCTGCAGTTCTCTTTACTAAGTAATTTGCTGATTTTTGTTTAGTTTCCAGTGTATATTATCTCAGGAAGGTAATGTGCTAGCCAAAGAATTTAAATATTTGGTTATTTTGACAGATTCATCTCTAGATTATATTACTAAATTGATATTCAAAATTTATGTTTTATAATGATATTTGATAACAAACCCTTGTATAGATCAGTTTACACCTTACATTGAAAAAAAAAAAACTGATGTAAACTATTAAAACATTTCCCCTGTAAACAGTGAAACTAAGATTATGTTCCAAGACACATGTAATCTGATAAAATTAAATTGACAAACATAATCTTAAACCTATTCTTAATCATCTTCCTAGGGAGAGGAAGACTACTTGACCTTCATCATGATTTACGGTTTTCTAATTCAGCAAAAATCATTACCAACTAAAAAACACGCTATTACTGAAGTTTCCAGAAACCAACTGGACATAAATAAATGTTTTTGACAATTGAGCCTGCATCTTGAGATGTGTAATGCCCACAGACTCCAGAAGCAGAGACAAAACAGTCCTGTTAGCAGGGGGCACTGGCAATCCAGTTCTCATGTACTTTACACAAAAACCGAATGTAAATTTATCTCAAGTCCCTTGTAGCTCAGTCGATGAAAGTGTTAAACACCAAGATTGGGCAAAACTTAATACATTCACTCTGCCCTCCAGCTATGGCTGGTGAGAAAAAGACTGACTTATTTTTAAATACCAAGAATAACCTGAACTCCAATGTCATTAACACCCTGATCTCGACAAAGCTTTCTCATGTCAACATAAATAAAGAAATGAAGAAAGAAAAGAAGGAAAGGTGGAAAGAAGGAAGGAAAGAATAAAAGAAAGAAGGAAAAAAGGGAGAGAGAGAATAGGTAGAGGAATGGAGAGTCAGAAGGATACAGAGAGGGAGGATAAAATTTTTTAAAAAAATATTTTAGGTAAATATAAATAAAGTATCCTGATAATATAGGGTACCTTAGCCCTGAAAATGTGGATTATAAAAACTAAGAAAAAATTTTTGTAAAGAAAATTTCTATAATATATGAGTAAAAATTAATGAACAAAATTGATTGAAATGATAAGACAACAAAACAAAATAAATTAGAAATAAATAGATGCAAAAAGATTACATTAAAAAGAGGAAAGCTAAAATAATATTGTAAACAATATAGAAAAGAATTTACAAGGCAAAAAATGTGATGTTAAAGACAAATCTGAGAAGCAATTCTAGATTTGAAAAAATGAGTAGAGATAAACTAAAGTATATGATATAGATGCTATACAAAATGTGTCCTTAATAAGGCATAACTCTTTTTATTATGCTTTGCTTTATTCACTTTGCAAGTACTTCAGTTTTTACAAATTGAAGTTTGTGGAATCCCTGCATTGAGCAAATCTATTGGCATAATTTTTCCAACAGAATTTTGCCTACTTCATGTTCCTGTGTCACATTTTGGTATTTTTTACATATTTCCAAATTTTTAATAATTATTATATTTGCTATAGTGGTCTGTAATCAGTGATCTTTAATGATACTACTGTAATTGTTTGGGGAGCATCATGAACTTCACCAATATAAGATAATAAACAATTGATAAATCTTGTATGTGTTCTGACTGCTCTACCAACAGGTCACTCCCCCTTCTCTCACTGCCTCAGCAGGTCTTCCTTTATCCTGAGACACAACAATAGGGCCAGTCAATAACCCTATAATAGCTTTTAAGTACTCAAGTGAAAGAAAAAGTTGTAGGTCTTCACTTTAAGTCAAAACCTGGAAATAATTATGATCAGTGAGGAAGGCATGTTGAAAGTCCAAGACAGGACAAAAGCTAAGCCTCTTGTGCCAAACAGCCAAGTTATAAATGCAAAGGAAAAGTTTTTAAAGGAAATCTAAAAGTGTCACTCGAGTGAACACACAAATGATAAAAAAACAAAACAGCCAGATTGCTGATATGGAGAAAATTTTAGTGGTCTGGTTTGATCAGACTGACCAAAACATTACCTTAAACTAAAGCCTAATCCAGAACAAGACTCTAACTTTCTTCAATTCTGTGATAGAGGTGAGAGAGATGCAGAAGAAAGTTTGAATCAAGCAGAAGTTGGTTCATGAGGTTTTAGAAGCTGTCTTTATAACATAAAGTGCAAGGTGAAGAGGCAAGTGCTGATGTAGAAACCGCAGCAAGTTATCCAGAAGATCTAAGATAATTACTGAAAGTGGCTATACTAAACAACAGATTTTCAGTATAGGCTAACAGCCTAAAATTGGAAGATGATGTCTTCTAGGACTTTGATAGCTAGAGTAGGGGAGTCAGTGCTGGCTTCAAATCTTTTTAAAGGATGGGTTGACTCTCTTGTTATTGGCTAGTGCAGCAGATGACTTTAAATTGAAGCCAAGGCCCATTTGTGCTCTACAAATGAAACAAAGTCTGGATGACGGCACATCTGTTTACAACATGTTTCACTAAATATTTTAAACCTACTGTTGAGACCTACTGCTAAAAAAAATTCCTTTCAAAATAGTACTGTTCATTGACAGTGCACTCAGTCACCAAGAGCCGTGATGGAGATGTACCAGATCAATGTTATTTTCATCCTGCTAACACATCTATTATGTAGCCTCTGAATCAAGAAGTAGTTTAGACTTTCAAGTCTTGTTATTGAAGAAATATATTTTATAAGGCTATGACTGCCATAGATAATGATTCCTCAAATGGATCTTGGCAAAGTAAATTGAAAACTTTCTGGAAAGGATTCATCATTCTGAATGCCATTAAGAGCATTTGTGATTCATAGAACAAGGTCAAAATATCAATATTAGCAGGAGTTTGGAAAAGTTGATTCCAACCTTCATGGACAACTTTGAGGAGTTCAAGGTTTCAGTGTAGGGAGTAACTACGGATTGATGGAAATAATGAGAGACCAAGAATTAAAAGTGGAGTGACTGAATTGCTGCAGTAGCATAATAAAACTTTAATGGATGAAGAGCTGCTTCTTGTGGAAGAGCAAAAAAGTGGTTTCTTGAGATGGAATCTACTCCTAGTGGATTCCATGCAGATTGTTGAGATGACAACAAAGCACTTAGAATATTATATAAAAATTGATAAAGCAGCAGCAGGGTTTGGGAGGACTGACTCCAATTTTGAATGAAGTTCTGCTGTGAGTAAAATACTGTCAAACAGCATCACATGCTATGGAGAAATCATTCATGAAAGGGTCAATTGATGTAGCAAACTTCCTTGTCTTATTTTGAGAAGTTTCCAGAGCCACTCCAACCTTCAGCAACTATCACTCTGATTAGTCAGTAGCCATTGATAACTGAAGCAAGACCCTCCATCAGCGAAAAGATTACGACTTGCTAAAGGCTCAGATGATAGTATTTTTTTACATGAAAGTATTTTTTAGTTAAGGTAAGTATATTATTTTTAGACATAATGCTATTATACACTTAATATACTACAGTATAGTGCAAATAAAACTTTTATATGCACTGAGGAACCAAAAATTTGTATAACTCACTTTATTGCAATATTCACTTTATTTTGGTTATCTGGAACTAAATGTACAATTATCCTTGAGGTCTGACTGTACATACATTAGCAAAAATGAACAGAAGCCATATTTACTAAAATTCTAAATTCTCCACAGTCATTTTTTAAATTTTATTTCAGCATTTATTTATTTATTTATTTAGGATAGTAGAAGTTGTGTTTCTTAATTCAATTTGGGTAACAATGGAAGAGATGGTTGAGGGAGGATATTTGGAGCAGTGAGTACAATTGCAGTGTATATGGGAATCCTGCTTAATTCCTCTGTGTTGACCTCATCTTATTCCTACCCATGAGTTTAGAACTTTAGATTGATGTCATCTTCTTGCTTTTTCTTCAGTTGCAAATTTCACACATTCTTGGTTATTGATAACTTGCATCAATTTTAGCCATCGATAGGCTTTCATTTACTTTTGCTCTTCTAGAAATGTGTGAACCTTCTTAACTACTAAGAGATTTAGTTCTATCATTCTATTGTGGTCTTGCAAGGAAATGTAGACCAGTTAAATGTTTAGTTTATTATATCTAAATATTATTGTATTAACTAAATCACATACAGAATTTCAAAGTTTTGTCAGGAAGGTGTAGGTAATAATCTACATTATCATGTTCTTCAAGGGTAGTTAGTAAATAATATCTAAAATCTACATATCAGCACAGCACAGTATTATAATCATGCTATATAGAGTTAAGGAAATAACCAAAAGAAAGACTAAAAAATGTTCAAAAGTATTTGCATATGGGAAGTCTTAGAACAGGAAAGTAAGACAGAAAATTGTAGTTTCTTGTCAGAATTTTTTTTCTTAGATTATGTAATAATTAAAACTAAAAGGTAATCCCTTAATTATCTAGTAGATTAGTTTTTAAATACTTTCTAAAAGTAAAAAACAATATGATATGGGTCTTTTTTTATAATAAGTGCCAGAAGATAACTGGAGTAACTTCTGCAGAGTTTGAGGAAAAGAATGAGACCCAAAATTACATAATTAGGACATTTTATTTCCTTTCATGAATTGAAGCAACAGAAAATCATTCTCAGATATGAAGAAATATGTAGATATATCACATACATCACTTTCTTAAAAATATTTTGAGGTATCTAGTATACTAATAAAAGTTAATCAGAACAGAAAAGTTCAAGAATGGGGAACATGTAGCATAAAACTATGACAGATTGCCATAAGAGATTATAAACACACATAATTTGCAAGATGCTCCAAAATTCCTAGAGACAGTCATTTTCTCAGAAAACCACTATTAAGCTGGACACACAAATGATCATGTAAGGAAAGAGACATGGTGAGAGTGTTTTATCATAAAAGAAAATTGACTAAATCTTAAAAATAAGTCCATTATGATTTCATATTTCTGAGCAAATGAATATAGGAGAATGGAAAATCTTTTTTTAAAAAGCATTTAAGAACACATGGTAAACTCTAATGAAATAAGATTACACTGTTTTAAAACAAAATTATACTTCATTTATTGAACACTAGAAATTAATATCTCAAAATGTTAAAGTAGCAGCTTTATTTTCTTTAGTTCCTTTAATATTTAAGGCTATAATACTTTATCATTCTATGCTGGTGAGTTAGGCTCTATATAACTAAATGTCATATATACATTCTGTCAACATCTCTGGATTTTCAATATTTAAAGCTTCTCACATGCATCAAATTAATTATAAATGTTACACTAAATAAATATGAAGGTTTTCTGGTTTATTAATTCAATTTTCTTATGGATCATCTTAGCTTAACACATATCCTTAGGTCTTAAGCCTTTTTCGTATCTGGAATATCAGTTATCTGGAGGTGCAATATGGAATTCTTTCATATAACCCTTCACAAATCTTAAAGCACCCAATAAATATTATGATATCTTAGATTTAAAACAAAATTGTTGTAAAATATTCTTCAAGTAAAGAGTTTAGATAGCAAATAAAATTTGTATGGAGAGATGGAGTGTAAGTTTCACATAGAAGAAATTTCTATTTCACAAAAGAGCAAAGAGCATTTTCTTTATCAAACTTTACTTTCAAAGATCACTGGAAAGAAAATCAAATTATTCATGTCTCCAATTTCTTCCAGTTTGGTAGGAAAAGAAAATGTGATTTATTAAATTTGATTTGTGGCAATGTTAAGAATAGTTATTATGCTCTAGGACATGAGCTTATATTTGTGGAAATTTAAAATTTATAAAAAACTTAAGGGACATTTTGCTTGAGGGGAAAATAAATCACATACTGTCCTTTATTAAACAGTTCATACTTATAAATTAGGTCACATATGTGAGGAAATGTTTTTCAAAAATATTTTTCTATGTGGAGTCCAGTGATTACTGTTGTAGCAAAAATTATAAGTGAGAGAATAAATTCTTTACATATCTTTATGCACTAATAATTTTTTCAGGGTTCTTACTCTCCATACCAAGGTAGTTATGCTAACATCAGATGCTTTATTTCATATGCATAATTCTAAATATAGTTGATTGTATTAAAGACTTTTTTTAAGTGCATTAAGGAAATAACAAGTTATCATATACTCACACACACACACATATATGATTTCAGATTGTTGGAATAAATTTTGTATTACCAATATGATTACACCCGTACAGGATTAAATCATCCACACTTTACTTCATGACTGCTAATAATCATTTTTTAAATAGGCATGCTATAGCAAAAATACCCTTTTTATAAAGAGAGTTTTAAAACAAGATATTATTTTAATAAGTTCTCTTTAAAGCTAGCAGTCATAAAGTTAGAATTTAAAGGATCAGTGCTCAGTATAGAATTTTTATTATTCCATTGTCTATTTGTAGATACTAATAACACCATATGGTGTTAACACTGATGTTGACATTGATGCTAACAGCTGTCACCAAGCCAGTAAATTACTTAGAATTATGCAAGGCACATGGAGAGTTAAAAATTTGATTACACATTTATACATGTTTGATTTAAAAGTGTCCTTTACTCTAGTATAGTAGTCCCCCCCCAATCCATGGGCCATATGTTCCAATCCCCACAGTAGAAGCCTGAAACTACAGATAGTACCGAACCATGTGTACAATATGTTTTTTCCTATGCATAATAACTATGATAAAATTTAATTTAGAAATTGGCACAGTAAGAGATTAACAGCAATAATAAAATAGAACAATTACAATATACAGTAATAAAAATTATGTGAATGTGATCTCTCTCTTTCTCAATATCTTATTGTATTGTACTCACCTCCTTGCAATGATGTAAGAAGGTAAAATGCCTTATTAAGGTGATAAAACTTTCACCTTTCACTTAAAGGAAGCACTTTATGGCTTCTCTTTGGCATCTCTGAATTGCCAGCATCATTACTCTTGTACTTTGGGGCTATTAAGTAAAATCAGGTTACTTGAACACAAATGCAGCGATACTGTGACAGTTCTGATAACCAAGATGTCTACTGAGTGACTAACGAGTGGAAGGCCTCTACAGCATGGAGATGACAAAGGTCGGATTCCCGCTACCGGCAGGTTGGAGCGGGTCTCCAAGATCATGCAACACAGACCAGCATATTATTTAAAACTTATGAATTGTTTATTTCTGGAATTTTCCATTGAAAATTTTCAAACAGTTGTTAACAACAGGTAACTGAGAGCCCAGAAAGTAAAATTTCAAATATGGGAGAACTGCTATAGAAGTTAAATGAAGCAACTATTAAAACAGAGAGTCTTTTTTTTTTCTCACAGGAGAAAATGTTTTTCACTCTCCTGCATTTATATACTGAATCTTAACAATAACTTAGACATATATACAAGACATACAATTTTATTTTTTCTATTTGAATCTTATTGATATATTCAAATACAATCTTGTTGCTCTTCATACTTGGTAATTTTAATTGGCAGCAAGAAAAATGATTTTCCACAAAGACTTCTCTTCTTGCCTGTAGCCTTGGAAGACTGCCAGAATTCTTTCAAATTGCTTCCATTCTCAATTATTTCTAAGTACATATCTTTGGTTTATAGATGCCTTCAGGGTAGGTTATGTGACATTTCTGTATGTGCTATAGTTCACAGGCTTATTCATCCAAGTAGTATTTTAATATTTGCCATGTATTTTAATAAGACAAAATTATTCAAGTACTCTAGTGTCTACTTGCCTGTTTGAAAAGGAAAAGAAAATATCTTATAGCTACTGAACCTGATAAGGCTTTGTTCTTAATTATAATCTCTGTGTAGAGAATTTATGAATAATGAGACATATTTACTTAATATTTAGTTAATATTATGTGACTTTTGCTGGCATTATCCTAAAAATAATTCAAAAAATAGATTGTTAGATATTTTTACGACCATAAATTGAACTATTTACAAATGATCAGTGAATATAATATTTGTCATTGCCAATATAAGGTGAACTAAGTAAAATAATATAAACATTATAGATTTTAAAGCCATATATATATATATATATATATATATATATATATATATATATATATTACATTTCTGGAGAATTCATGGCCTGTGCTAATATTCAGCCAATAATATGACTTTAATTAACTTTCAGGATATTATTGGTCCATAATTAATAATGACAGGAAAAAATAACGTATGTATCTAAATGTGATTTAAAAGGAATGTAAAAGCAGTTGTGTAATAAGCCTTTTCATACCTTCTTGTGCACATGTGGCATCCTCAGTCTGTGGTATAGACCAAATTTTGTGTCGGGGTTCATCTTGCCTTTGTGAATTGACAATAACAAAAATTTTCAGAAGTTATGTGAGACAATAGTAAAACAGAAGGAATGTTAAAAACAACATATAATTCTACACTTAAATGATATTAGCCACAAAGGTATCAAATACTCCAAACTTATCCCTTCCTAATAATGTATTACATTTTGCTTTTATAACTTCCCAAGTTTATGACCAGTGATATCACTTCGGTAGCTTGCAATCAGCCAGAATGGAAGGATAGCACAGGGGAAATTGGCAAATGGTATGAATCATGGCTTGATTTGTTATTAGAATTGTCTAGACTTAAGTGGAGATAAAAATGGTAATAATGGAGATTAAAATTTAAAAATGTCTATATATGTTACATTGTAAATAGCACAATCGAGGAAATATTTTTTGTATATTAGAAAGTTATTGCCCAATTTGGGAAAGAAGTCATTAACAAATTAATTAAATTATAATCTAGATCTTTGTTGTTTTACTTTTATCTTATTTGTCAACATAATCAATACATAAATGACAATGAAAATGGCTAAAATTGTCAGTAAGCACACAAAAAAGTGACTTTTTTCCAGTTTCTGTAAGGCCACAAGTAAGCACCAATTGAAAAGGAGGGTCTCAAAACATTGTGCGTGTTTTATGAATGTCAGTCAGTCTTTCTCATGGTCATTTCAATGTTTACTTTCTCAACGATCCCATAAACAGGGTGACCCAGTTAACAGTGGGCCACAATCACCCCCTCCAAGTTTAATCAAGTTGCTACAACTGCTGAACACTCAGTTTTCAGGGACATAGACTGATGTTGAACACTAATATGATAACATTTCTCAGGAAAGTCATTGCTCTATCTGGCAACTTCTGTTATCTCAGAGGGAGCAAGCTATTCTTCCAAGAATTAATACATACTCTGGATATGGTTTGCTTTTTCTCCATGTATTAGTTTTCTATTACTAATTTAGCAAATTATTAATAATTTAGTGGTTTAAAAGAGCACAAATTTATCATCTGAACAGTTCTGTGGTTCAAAAGTGATGCAGTTCTTTGTACCAGGTAAAAATCCAGGTGTGGCAAAGCTCCATTCCTTTCTGCAGGCTCTAGAGAAGGACCCAATTCTTTTCTCATTCAGATTGTTGACAGAATCCTGTTCTTTGTGTCAGTCAAAGTGACATCTCTGTTTTCTTGCTGGCTGTGACCACTCACATTCCTAGACCTCTTCTCTGTATCTTCAAAGTCAGAAATAACAGGTTGAGCCCCTGTCAAACTTTAAATCTCTACTCCTTCTACTTCTGTCTCATCTCTCTTACCTAGTCAGAAAAGATTGTTCACTTTTAAGAAATCAAATGATTTCTTAGTGTAATATCCCTGTCTCAAGTTCCTTAACTTAAAGGATCACATCTGCAAAGTTTTCTTTTCCATGTAAGAAAACATATTTATATGTTCTGGGGATTCAGGCATGGATCTCTTTGGGGAGGAGAATAATTTTACCTCCACATGCCTGTAGTTCCTCATCAGCATCTCTACACATGTGCTTAAATAATTCATGAACAATCACATGGTATCACACATAAAACAATCCTAGTCCGAAGAGACCACCTCAATGGCAAGCAGACATAGCAATGGGATTAATATGAGATTTCTTAGTTTTAGAGCATACCCTATTGCCTTAATCCTTTTGGACTGCCATAATAAAATATCGCAGACTGGGTGCTTAGAAACCACAGAAATTTATTTCTCACATTTGTAGAAGCTGCAAATCCAAGATCAGGTGCCAGCATTGTCAGGTGAGGGCCCTCTTCTGGGTCATTGTGAGGTAGCTCTTTAGGGCTTCTTTTATAAAGGCATTAATCTCATTCATTACAGCGTCACCCTCAGGACTTCATCACCCAAAAGTCCCATCTCCTAAAACTGTCACCTTGGGCATTAGATTTTTAGTATACTAATTTTGGAGAAAACACAAACATTCATGCAATAGTACTTCCAGGATTAAATAACAGCTATCTGTCTACACCTTATATATAATGATGTATTTCCTATAACTAAAATATCTGGACCTCAAAACAAAGGGTAAGAGTAAAATTGATCCTTTTCACCTTCATTCCTATTGACCCACTCCCAAAATGTATGTTTCACATTCCAGAAATCTTAGAGTCTGCCACTTTAAAAGAATTAGTTTGTACCTCCTCCTGTAGGGAAGAAATAACAGCATCTTGTTCTTATAGAATGTCTATATACTAAAAGAAAGTAAGGTTACCAGCTGTTCTGAATCATACAAGACCTAGTTTATTTGCCCCTAAGAACAACTTGGCCCCAATTTCAATCCCTCTTCTCAAATTGTTTTCAGGACAGAGTGATCCTAGTAATGACTTAAAACCACTTCTGTAATTAATAATTACAGTCAAGAATTCTTCTGATACCACTGTTACTACCACAGATGAAGGAGATTCCATGCTCTGCATCAGATGAAAAAAGGAGACCACTCTACTTAAGCAGTGGGTGAATCAGACCCATGGATATTTGTTTTCCAGGTGGCTTCCTGGACAGTTATAGCAACACATTCAAAGATGGAGAAAAGTAAATCTGGTAGGATAGGCCTTGAACAATGAAAGAAAGAAAATTGACTAAAGCTAGCGGGTAGTTTGTTCATTCTGCCTCCCTTCCAACAGTTCATTCCAAATTGTTGTGGTTTCATGCAGCATTTTAGAAGAAATCCCATGAGGTTTAGCCAACAATTGTGTATTGCAAAGTAGCAGACGACTTGGTAAAGCAACCTTGTTGTGTTTGCTCTTTTCTACATTACCCCGTTAACCCCATTCTTGCTTCCCTGAGACTGTATCTCCTTACATCAAACATTAAAACCTCATATTTTGTCTTAGATTCGATGTTCTAGGAAACTGAAGATAATTGATTATTGTGGTAAAACATATTTGAACTATCCAAATAACCCTGTAATAAATATCATTTTGTTATACTTATTATATTTTATTTTGTTACCTGGCTTTGCCAATATTTATTTAAGATTTTGGCATAAGTATATTTACATGTCATCTTGATCTTTCTTGTTATATTGTTTTTTGGTGGTATATCTGACAATGTTCTCTATTTTCCTTATGGTGATTAGTATTCTAATTCTTTTTTTTTTCAGAGTTTACTGTTTAGGTAAAACTAGGTTTTCAAGAAAATAATTTTCAATTTAACTTATATTTTTAAATTAATTTGCCTTTAATACTATTATATATCTCATTTGCTCAAATGGCTATTTCACCTTTATCATATCGTTTTATGTTTATTATATTAAAAATAGTAGTGTGCCTAATTAGAAACCATTGGAAAATAGTTTCTCTATTTTTATTCATTTTAATTTTGATCAATTAAAATTTTATTTTTTAAATGTTTTAATTTTAATCAATTTCAAAATAATGATTAAATTAATTTAAATACTATACCTCTAGTTTTCCTTTTGTAACTTCATGTATTCTTTTAAACTGTGTTTTTTACATTTCATGTTTCTTTTTAGCCTATTAATCATATAATTAATTCACTTAATATTTACTTATATAAAATATATGTATTTCTTTGAATATAATTTTATACATAAATAGAAATTTTATTTTAATATTTTTGAATAGTGCTCCTTTGTAGTCACATATATGTATATGTTTATACCATAATAAGTTATATATGTTATATACATATATTAATTTTCAGAATATTAAAGTAGCATTGATTATCTGATAAATAAAAAATTTTAGAAATGTTTTATGTACATTAAAATGTTAGACAAATATTTAAATATTTATTTATAAGCTTTATTGTTTGTGTAGTTTGGATTTTTGTGCATATACTAGATTTCATCTACTTTTTCTGTATAGATTTATTAATGTTTGTCTAGTTCTTTCTTGCTCTCTATTATTTATTATCTACTTTCTGAAAGTAGTTGTATTTAATGAAACATAAATGTTTATAACTTGATAATTGTCACTTTTAGCATTATCAAATGTCTCTTTTTATCTTATTTATTGTGTATTGGCTTGAATTACACCTAGACTAATATCCAGATCTTAACCACTACTTTTAAACTCTGCATTCATTTTGCATAGCTTTCTTATCATTTTATATTTTACCACCTGAATAATCCCCATGCATGCGCGCGCATGCGCGCACACACACACACACACACACACACACACACACACACACAAGCATACACTTATGTGGTACTATAATTACCATAAAGATAATATATTTAGCATGAAAATAAATGATTCGATGGACTGTGCAATCTAATCTTAATTTATATATTATTTTTAAGTCTTTTTGGGTATAAACTGGAATAGGTATTTTGCCTTCAAATGCTATTTTGCATCTCATTCTCTGTCAATCACCCCCAGTTGTAGCTGATACTAGTAGGTGAATTCTTGACATTCACTTTCTCTTTTTGTTTACTGATGGGACACCAAATCTGTTTATTAAGTTCAGCTAAAATATTCACTCTTGCAGACTCCTATACATTTGAAATGAGTCTGTGATTCAAACTTGATAAATGAGATGACATTTAGTAGGCCTACTGACAAAAATGTTAACAGATTTCTAACCATCTGTTTGGATCACGAACCAATGCCAAGAAGAAAACTATTAACTTACTATTGTAAAACAAACAACAGCAATAACAATAAACAACAACAACAACAAAAACTCTCCTAATTAGATTGCTGGAGCAGAAATCTAGAATGGACAGTATTCCTTGAAGACTTCCTTTAGTGGCTGTCCCAATTGTGTAAAGCCTAGCTCCAAATTTCTAATCACATGGGGAAAATTAGCTCCTAATTAGTCATACCACTGTTTTCAGATATTTATTGCATGCTCCTCAGCACAACTGTAATTGATATAGACATGATGAAGATATTAAAATTCAGTGTTCTCTTTTGATTGCCGGACGCCATTAAATACATATTAATGATTCTGGTAATAAACAATCACTTATGGGATACAAACTCTGTGCTAAATCTGGCCTTATCATAGGTAATTTTCATATGAGAATGTGGGTTAGAAAAATTAAGTAATTTAACCAATCAACTGGATAGTCTCAAGCAGGAAATTTAATAATGTTAGGTGTTTTCAAATTCTACTAATAGATATTTATCTTAAAAATTCAGTCTTTTTTTAATTGCAGATAAGTTTTTTTCTAAAGCAGCAATTGATATGTGATATTTTCATATTAGTATGATAATAAACTGTGTTTTTTACATCTCTCCCATGAGAACACAACAAACAGAAAATCTAAAAATATTATTTTTTTAAATTAATAACTAGTCTTTAACTCAAACCTCTTCTTATTTATGGTAGCATTAAAGAACCAGACTTAATTAACAAAATAAAAGACATAGTACTTACATTTTCTGTGTAGCTAATATACCATCATTTTTAATTATATCTTTAAAGTAGTGTAATTAATATTGTATTATTGATTCAGGTAAAAGAAGATGGGAGATTGTTTCTCTCAAGACTAAAATTCTGATATTTCATTTTATTTATAATTTCTGCTCAAAACTCTTTTTATCTGTGATTAACATGTGACCATGTGTAATTTAATGTTTTTGCTTTAATAATTTAGCTCAAAAGGATATTTACTTAAAGCTTTGTAACTGAGAGGAAAGATAACTAATGAGATTTCATAAGCTTAGAAGACTGGGATGTGTTGAGCATCACCTAAAAGATCTGCTGGAAACAACTTATAAAATTTAAAACAAGTCTTTCTGGTTTTATGAGCCAACAAATATGACCTATTTTATGCAACAGATAATTGTTGTTTCTGGTGAAATATGAATAATCAAATCAGCAAATCTTATATTTTTTGTTGGGTATGGATTCATAAGAGACTGGGTACATGATTTTACTTGTATATTATAAATGCAAATACATATGTTTTATTTTATTAATGTAATTTCATTTAAATTATCCAAATAATTGGAATAATCAGGGTCAACATGAAATCTGAAGATCTAACATATATTTAAATTCGTTTTCACACCTGGCTAGGTGATGGACTATTAATAATAAATGCCATATATTATACATTTTTTTCAAAAATAATCTAGATTTGTAGAATTCTGTTATTACTTTCTCTTTCTTGTATGTCTCACTTTTCATTATAGTATTTAATCTTAGCTAACCTACATTTTGTCTCATTTTTATTTTGTTTTGTTTTTGTTCATGACTTTTGTCAAAATTGCATCTACTTTTTTAGTGCAATTAGGGAATAGCCCTTTGGCTGGAAAGATCTTATTTATTAACACATATTTTTAAATTGTATTTATTTTTTAATTGTATCTTTAGTTATCCAAATATATGAAATAAATGACCTTGCCCTAAAGAATATTATTTAGTTAGAAGATAAGATACAATGATAAAAGGTATGTGTTAAATGTCATGTCAGTACTGCAGTATTGTTGATATTAAGGAGACTATAGATTCAGCATAATTTTTATTAATATAGAACTTACTTGAGGAAGCATAATTGACAGAAAAAATGCAAAAAAAATGTTGGGAATGCCATGTTTGAGCTAAATTTTTGTTTATGAATCACAGCCAGAACTCATTTTAGACAACCATTAGGAGTAGAAGATCAGGTTATAAGGATTGGTCTACTATGGAAGTTGCATTGTTTGGCAAAAAAAAAAGAAAAAAAAAGATGATAGATGAGAGCTACTTGTTAGGAAGAAGAGATGGAAACTAAACTGATGAAACTGTCAAGGAGAGAAAGACTGAGTTTGAAAAGTTGCTCAGAGGCAGAAGAGACTGTAGAAAGTATCAGATACTGCAGCAAACTTGGGAACATACAGTTCTAAATGTTAAAACTGCTGCCCAGTTTCATATTATTGCTGTTGTGTGGGAAGGGATAGCTTGAT
The DNA here is from genome assembly GCA_004027375.1 of Macroglossus sobrinus. NCBI lineage: Eukaryota > Metazoa > Chordata > Mammalia > Chiroptera > Pteropodidae > Macroglossus > Macroglossus sobrinus. Next base: position 386,831 of record PVKZ01000723.1, on the reverse strand, counting down.
ATTGCCAATTATTTTATTTTTTTGATAGATTTTTGATGTGTCATATGTTGAATTTTAAAATATGGTGGTAGTACAACTCACAGGTCGATGGACCAATCGTGTTCCTGTATGTCTATTATGAAAATCTTAAGCATCCAGTAATCACTTTAATTTGGAATGAAACATTAAAATTTTATTATTATTCATTAGAATTTGAGGCATAAGATGATATCATATTGTCAATAAAAAAGATAATGCTACCAAAATAAAGATATTTCCTCTGTCTCCTTACAAAAATATTTTGATTTCCTGTCTTTTATCTGAAAGTCAGAGCTTAACCTAAATACTTTCTTCTACTTGAATATTTTACAAGTTAGGCAGAAACTTTATAGTACATTTTTCATATTTTTAGATATTGAAAGGACTACAGATACAACTTATTGATACTATATTTGCTATTTTCAGTAGACTCATTGTACATTAGGCAGTTTGTTTATTTTCTTCAAATTGTTTGAATCATTCGTTCATAGATATGCCCTTAGTTTCTACTGAGTGAAAGACCCTATACTAGGCACTGGAATACAGCAGTTAGCAACACATATAAAAGCTTGTCTCTAATGGAACTTATATTCTAGTAGAAAAAACAACAACATTAAACACTCTAAAGAAAACATAAAACAGGTTACATTTGTGTGTGTGTGTGTGTGTGTGTGTGTGTGTGTGTGTGTGTGTGTGTGAGTTTGTGTTAGGAAAAGGAGTTTAATCATTGGAAGGTGGAAGAAGGAGAGGAGAGCAAGTTTTGAAATGATCTAGAATGGCCAGGGCTCCAATTTAAAAATATATATATATTAAGAATTTCAAGAAGCCAAGAGTAGAACATTAAACCAAGAGTAGGGTCCTTCAATTCACAGGGAACTACAGCACAGGTTGCTCATACATGGAGCCGGATCTGCTTGCAATAATTTCTGGATTAGAATGATGACACTGGCAGTAGTTAGAGATTAGAAGTTGAATATTGAAGACTTAACAGACAGGATTTCTTTATAATGTAGATAAGGGATGTGATAGAGGAAACAAATATAAATTTGTTATTTTTTTTTCTTAGCAATTAAAAGAATAAAATAGATCTGGACTGAGTGAAAAGGCAGCAAAGAAATTGGCTCAAGATTTACTGTCCTCATCCTTGCAATTTCATATAAAATTTTTTCTTCTGAATTATAACTTCTTTTATATTCTTTATCTGTTATCATTATTAACATATCTTCAAAGTTATTTTAATTTAAAAATTATGCCATAAATTTTACATTTATTTGAATAATAAAGCTATAATTTTGCAGACTAATCTTTTTTGCAGTTTAAGTTATTTTCAGGAATAATTAAAGAAAGTATATTAATAATTGTCATCTAAATATATACATGTGCTTTCATATGTATGTGGATTATTGCATTTAATTCTATATTGGGTATCTTAAAGATTCACAATTACCTTATCTACTTGAAAGTAATTATTGATAAATCAAACATGGATATTCAGTTAAAATAATTTATATCTAAATTTTTAGTTCTTAAACTTATGACTAAATGACAGAGGTCTTTTCACCTTCATTCATTCTTACATACTGATAACAAAATAATCAAGTTTTGGAATTAAAAAAGTAAATAAACAGCACAACATATTTTGAGATAGAAATTGATAAAACCTCCTATGTAGTAAGCTTATTATTTTTTAAAGACGGTATCTGATAGCATCTATTAAGCTTTAAAATGTATACATTCTACGAACCACCAAGTGAACTTCTCCATAGCTACCTCTGTGTCTTAATAGCATTCCTTCCTTCTGTTGACTTTTTGTTTTCTAATTTAAAATGCTCTGAGGACACAAATGTCAAGTGTATTGCTTATAATTGCATTCATACTTGTTATTAAATTCAATTAATAAGTATTCTCTAAATATATGTGAAAATGAAAGTATGCATTCAGGCTTTAATTTTTGTGCTAATCTTTTGCTTATTTTCTAATCAATGCTGAAAAAAGCCTTAAGATGCTCTTCAGCTCTGACTCTAGAGGTCAACAAGGACAGCAAAAGCAGAGAACTGATAAAATGGGTGGTGGGGTGTACAAGGCAGAGGGAGCCACCGTGATTATTTCCTCAGTGTCTGTTTTGCAGAAAGATCTTGTTATCTCTAAACTCAAGAAGATTATAAAGGTTATTTTTCAAGGTAGGAAATGTGTCAAGAAAACTATTCAATCTTGCTGTCAAAGATTTGTGTAGCTGAAAGCAGAATTTATATTAGAAAATATATTTCTTGTCTACATCTGATAAAACTGAGAATTTAAAATTGATAATTAAATTCATGTGTCCTAAATTTGATGAAGCCAAACAACTGAGGATTCTAAAATACTATTTTGACTAAGATATATAATGATTGTCAAAAGTGATGAAATAAAGTATAACTATACCATGTCACAGAAACTATAATAGAATGAAGTGCTAATTTCATGAGTTGTATTATTTCAATTCATAATTAAAATAATTAAATTTTAATTAATTATTAATAACATGGCTCTACCACAGATATATATTTCTAAATATAAAATATATGCTTACTACTATAAACTATCTGAACCTATCTCTGCACATCATAAAAGATATTAAAAATATTTGGAGAGTTTTACAACATAACCGTGCATGTTTGTGTTGTATGTGTATCTTAAAAGAAAGAGGCATAAAATATGTTGACATCAATAGCATTGTAAGCCACTCTGAATTTCTAATAAGAGCTTCTCATATTACTTTTCAAGTAATAATTTAAAATTTATTTGCATTATTTTTTCTTTTTAAGATGGTTTCAAACTGTTGTAATAAAAAAAAGCTATAAGGAGTACTTTATTGATGAATTTTAGTAGTGAAAAATATGAAAATAAAAAACAAGGAAGGACATTTATATTCTATCATTTTTGTAAAAATTTACTGATCTATCAACAGTTCTTTGAAAGAATAATTTCTCTATCACATGCAATAGTAGAGATGTTGATTGCCTATTTGAATTAAAATATTTTAAAGTGATACAGTAAATGACAAATAATTACCACTTGACAATATCTGTAATTCACATATATCATATTCAATCAATAATTTCAGGCTATCTAAAATTTTATAATAAAATTATACATATTTCATAATAATATGTCCACACAAAATTCACAAAATTAATAAGGCTCAAAACTATAATTTGAAAATAAAAATTATTCCAAGATTATTCTAATTATTATTTAAATTATTCTAATTATTAAAATTATTGGTATCAATGTTTTTATTTATCTCTGATATTTGTATATTTTTATATCCATACTTAATTTAGAATTGTGAGAGTTGCATCACATTTATTTTGTCTATAAACTACAAACTGAGCATGTAATGTGTCCATCTCATTAAGAGGTGATTTTTGAAACTTAACAAACCACGCCAAAACTTAGTGACTTGACACAACACCATTTTAATTGCTCATAATGTTCTGGGTCAGAACCTTGATCTGGGCTTAGATGAGGGGGTTTGTGTGAGGGATTTCACTTGGGATGCTCCTTTGGCTGCAGTCATGAAATGGTTTCACAGAGGTCGAATGGTCCCATATGTATTCACTCACATGTGTGACTACTGGATACTGCATGTGAACTGTAGTTCCTCAACTCTCACTTATGTGGTTTCTCGTTTTCCAGTGACTTTTATAGTTTCATATACATTTTTAGATTATTTGTTCTAGTTCTGTGAAAAATGCCATTGGTATTTTAATATAGATTATATTGAATCTATATATTACTTTGGGTAGTATGGACATAACAATGTTAATCCTCCTATCTTTGTACATGGTATATGCTTCCACATTTATTTGTATCTTTTTCAATGACATAATTTTTGTAGCACAGGCCTTTTACCTCCTTGGTTAAATTTATTTCTAGATATTTTATCTTTTTTGATGCAATTATAAATGAGATTACTTTCTTAATTTCTCTAGCTGATAGTGCACATTGGTGTAAACATGTAAACAATTTCTGAATATTAATTTTGTAACCTGCTACTTCACTGAATTTATCAATTCTAAGAGTTTTTGGTAGAATCTTTAAGATTCTTTCTATATAGTAACATGTCATCTGCAAATAATAACAGCTTTACTTTTTTCTTTTCAGTTTGAATGCCCTTATTTTATTTTTTTGTCTGATTGTTGTGGCTAGAACTTCTAATACCATGCTGAATAGAAGTGGTGAAAGTGGACATCTTTGTCTTGTTACTGGTTTTAAGAAAAACGCTTTTAGCTTTCCCCCATTGAATATAATGTTAGCTGTGGGTTTGTCATATATTGCCTTTATTCTATTAAGGTATGTTCTCTCTCTTCCTACTTTACCGAAAGTTTTTATCATAAATGGATTCTGTATTTTGTCAAATGTTTTCCCCACATCTATTGATTAGATCATATGACTTTTATCTTTTATTTGTTCATATAGTGTATCACATTAATCGATTTGCAGATATTAAACCAACCTTGCATCCCAGGAATAAATACCACTTGATCATGGTGTGTGATCTTTTTAATGTTTTGCTGAAATCAGTTTGCTAATATATTTTTTTTATTTTTGCATCTATATTTATCAGAGATGTCGAGTCCATCACCAAGTAAGTTCATAAACAGGTCCTTTAAGAGACAAGTCTGGGACGCCTGCAGTCCTCCATCTCACTCAGCCACAATGTCTGCTGGTTTTTACAGCCAGAAGTTGTGGTGACTTCTCTTCCTAGCACTGGAACCCTGGGCTGGGGAGCCCAATGTGTGTCCAGGACCCTTCACTCCTCTGACGGGACCTCTATATCTGAGATATCCCTCCATTTCTCAGCTGCCACATGTGGTTGTAGGACCAGCCCATTCCATGCCTCCATCCCAACTACAAGGTTCTAGGTGGCCTCTTCTGTGTCCCCAGGTGTAGGACCTTTGTTCAAGTAGACTTCAGGTGACTCCTAATGATGTTTGTTCTGTAGTTTAATTATAATTTTGATGTGGTTTTGAGAAGAGGCAAGGACAGTGTTTACCTACTCCACCATCTTGATCAAAACTATATTTTGTTCTTTATAGTGCTCATTATTCCCACCTTTTTAAAATATATTTTCAAAAACAGAGCAGAATATTGTCTAAATATAAAGAATCTTCTGATTCCTACAGAGATAAAAAAAACAAAAGTAAGGCTTTAATAAATAATTTCAATAAAACATTTGGAATAGAAAATATGTGGCACCTTTTAGTTTTGAGATAGAAATATGAAATAAATTAATTCAATAAAAGATGACATAATTTTAGCAACTTCAGTGTCTTATTTGTGGTATAGGCCTTTATCGCCAATAACAGAGCACCAATGTAGAAACAGAAAAATGGCCAGTTTGTACTGACTTACTCATAATGGATTCATATTAGGTAAGGGGAAAAAAGGAAGTTATGCATGTGAAAAAGGGAATGAGTGAGATAACTTCTACCATCTTAGAAAAATAAAAGACTTTTTGTTACTTTAACATTTTATTGTTCACTTCTTGACTTACTCGCAAGACTTCATGGTCATCACAGTAGTTATAGAATCTAATTTATTTGCAAAAATCTGTGTGAAAAAGGAGTTTAGATATCTACCTTGGTAATCATTTTCAGGGTCTAGTATGAATTTCTGTCAAATGTATCTTGCTGTTATCCAGTCTAAATCACTCCTGCTGTGATTTAAACATATTTCCATTTCTTCCATTCTCAGTGGAAATGCAGAGCAGCTGGTTATAATACTCCTCCATGCACTTGAAGGTTACAGTTTTAAAAGGCATTCATTTAATTTACTCAGAAAAAACTTATAAATCTTGGACTATGTTCTTTACAAGTTGATTGAAGGTTTTTAAGTGATCACACATCATAAAAAATATTAGTATGTTAACATAGCAATAAATCAACAAAGAAATAGTTCTTATATGTATGTTTCTTTTTGTTTGTTGCATTTAATGGTTGATAGCTTTTGAAATAGGCACCATTAGTTTTTTTTTTTTTAATTCCATGTGGATCACAAGAATATAAGAAAAAAACACGAGTGTATGGAAAAAATCTTTATAACTAAAAAAAACTGAGAAATCTTTATGAGTTTATTATATTTTATGTAATCACTTTGATTTGCTTCTTTTCAAATTTGAGCTGTGAAAACACGGCAATCTCGTGTGATTTAAGAGTTGGTCAAAAGATGTGTAAAACCTATTGAACTCAAGACATGAATTAGATCAATAATTGTCACTAGGTAGAGAAGACATAGTTGGGAGATAACAAGGTTTTATCTGGTGATATAGAGCATAGTAAACCTTCAGAAAGACCATCACCAAATATATGAGCCTCAAACTGCTCTTCTCTATATGTATTGCCTACTTCTACATCTCAGCCTCAATGTGAATTATTTACAGTAATGTTAGCATCTTGAAGGATTTCCCCCAGCATAGCTTTTTGATATTTTCAGCACTCATAGTTCTGGACTCACCAGGGCATCTTTCTATGGATTCAACTCATGTTTTAGTAAAGCTCAATATGAGAACAATAGCTTCACCAAAAATTAGTTTCTTTCCTCACCCTGATTTCACCCAATATGCCATTTAAATTATGTGAAACAAAGTTTGTAAAACTAGGTTTTTAGAACAGAGAGCTTTCTGGAGGATGCAGTGTTCAGACATTAACGCAGTATCTTCTCTCCTCCTTAGCCAAAGGATGAAATAACTGTTACTAACAAAGCTATAGCAAGCCTGATAGAATGTTGGCATAAGAAAATATCTTTATGCTGGTTCTCAATTTTCTGACCATTTCTTGGATTCTTAGCAATCACTCTAAGAAAAAAAGGAGGGGGGGGTGAGTATTCCAAGTATGACATTGTATCTATAAGAAAATTTACAGTGAGCAAATGTGCCTGGTAAATTTTCTTTTATATCTCTCAACAATATGAGAACTGCTTGTCTTCTCTTAGCAGATTACATAGATAAGTAACTTGCTATTTAATTTCATATATTAATTTTATGTTTTATATTTAATTTCAGAAATGAGGGAAGTACAGCTCAAAAAGGGATGCTCAACTTTGAATGGTACACTCAGATAAAGCGAATCTTCTGCTATTATTAAATATCCTTTTCTATATTTTATTAGATGTGTGTTCTATCATCATGTGGTGATCTCTTCTATCTTTAGATTTCCCTAACTATCAGTGGGCGTTTGAGTCAATCGGTATAAATTTGCCAATATTCTACAGCTGCACAGAATCCACCCCAAAGCCAGTGGCTCTATATTATTGCTCATGCACCTGTAGGTGAGCTTGCTATCAGCTGATCTACACTGGGCTAAGCTGAGCGGTCTGTTCACCTGAGGCAGACTGGCTCATGAATTTACTAGTCAGCCAGAGGCCAAGTGATCAATCTTGTGCTAGATTTCATTCTCCTTCTGAGATCCCAGACCTAAAGGGAACATATTCTTATGGAGATGAGAGAGCTGCAAGAAGGTCACAGAAACAGATGAGGTCTCCTTTAGGCCCAAGGCCAAAATCGACACACTGTCACTCCCCTTCATACAGCACTGCTCAAATACAGGTCAATTGGCCGAACCCAGAGTTAAGGTTAAGATTTATACATTGGCTGTTAGTGAGAAAAACCAAAAAAAAAAAATATATATGCCAAGATGTATGGATATCCTGAAGCATGAAAAATTAGTGTCAGTAATAAAATCTACCATATAGGTCTCAGTCTGTTCAATTTCCTAATTTTATCCTTCTTTCCAAGCTGCCTCCTTTCCCCATGCAAAAGATAATTTTTTAAAAAAGAGAGACAATTACTAAAAACTTTTCAAATTTAAAACTGGGATCAAAATCTCTCTCTTTCTGCCTCTCTCTCTGTCTAAGTTATATCTTATAATGTAGATTAAAATAATTTTCTTTTTAAATATATTTGAAAATTTGCCTGTGAACCTTATTAAGACAGAACTTTTTTTGGGGGGGATAATTCTATATTAATGATCTAAATTACTTTAATGTTTTAAAATGTTTTATATCTTCTTATCTAAGAATATTATACATGACTTATATATGTATATACATATATACATATTCATATATAATACATAAAACTATAATATGCTATAATATATATCAAGTAAATACATGTTATATCAAAATAAATAACAACTAATACCTACATGGGTTTCTTATATATTATCTAATATGTACATAGTTTCTCAGCCTTTCAAACATAAGGCTTTATGATATTTAATTTATTTCAACTTGACTGGCTCATGAGTTTCTAGACAGCTGGTTAAACATTATTTCTGGATGTGTCTATGAGGGTGCTTCCAGAAGAGACTGGCATTTGAGTAGGTAGACTGAGTTAAGTACATTGCCCTCCACAATGTGGATGCACATTATCCAATCCCTTGAGGACCTGAATAGAACAAAAATTTGGAGAGAGAATTTGCTCTTTCTCTTTCTCCTTCTCCTTCTCCTTCCCCTTCTCCTTCTCCTTCCCTTTCTCCTTCTCCTTCTCCTTCTCCTCTCTCTTTTACTCTCTCCCCCTCTCTCTCCTCCCTTTAGCTCTAGTCCTAGCTTTAAGTCTAACTGCCTGACTGGTTGATCTGGAAGAGTGATTTTCTCTTGCCCTTGGTGATCCTTGTCCTCAGGCTTTCAGACCTGGACAGAAATCTACAAAATCAGCTTTATAGTTCTCAGGCCTATGAACTAAATCACTGGCCTTCTCTAGCTCGCAGAAGGCAGATTATGAAATTTCTCAGATTCCAGAGTCATGTCAGTCGATATCTTATAATAAATAGAAGATATGTATTTTACTCATACATACCTCTTGGAGATCAGATACAGATACAATCTCTTTGAATATGTTATGTCTCTCTCTTTTATATCTATAAAGATTAAAAATAAAGATATCCAATTAAAAATTGTTTTTTTCTAATTTGTATTTCTAAGAATCTAACTACCTTTGTTCTCTGATAGAGTGGCAAACTTGTCAACAATCCTCATAACATAGTCTAATATATAAATACTATCTAAACATCAGTTGTGTAAATGTATGATAATGTTCATTCATCTTACAGTGCTTTTTAAACTATTTTTTTTAACTAGGTGGATATAAAAGTCCATATAAAATGATTTGAAAAGAACATGTAAGAAAGTAAAAAAGATCTATTAGGTTACTATTTTTACAAAGGGCAACAGCAAATTAAGAAATTCTTAAAGAAAAATGTTGGGTTAAAAATTTTTATATAGATTTTTAAAATAAAACTCTATAAATGATATAGAAAAAAAATTTGCTGATAAAGAGTGAGAGAGAAAAATTGAAATATTGAATCCTTGAGGTGATGGAGGGGTATGGCATTCAGATTACAAATGAAATGTCTAGATAGAGGTCGGGGCATTTCTTAATCTGTAATATGAAAAAAGTCAGAACATAAGCTTTCTGATGAAGACCCATTACTAGATCTAGGGATATAAGCATGAGATTCTTCTTTCCTGATTGCTGTCATTTTTCAAATAAATGTTAGGAAAAGTTTTCTTCTGAGTGTACAGAAATAGGAAGAAAAGATAAAGTTTTAAATATGAATATGGGATGTAAACTAGAGAATGGGAATGTGAAGTTAAAAGCTAAATGTAATAGTGCCCGTTAGAGATTTGTATACATAAATAGGTGGTACCATGTAACATTGTTATATTATTTTTTTTAGTTATAGTCTGATACTTAGATGTGAACTCAGAATAGATCAACATCTGTCAAGTGGCATATGACAGATGCAGTGAATAGTATATGACTTTAGGAGGTTGTATGGTTAATAAAGGGAATAAGGAAAGATAATATATAGTGAACAATTTGTGTAATCCATAGGTTGGAGCTCTCAGTAGAATAAAGGATTGTTGGATTATAGAATTTAGATAAGTGAACCAGGGAAAAATACATGATATTCAAGGGACAGAATCTTTAAAATATGCATTTCAAGGTTACTAGTGCTGGCAGTTCTTGAGTGTGACCATGTGAGCAAGTTAGCACAGATAAAGTAGAAAAATGATCATTGTAATTTTGATTTTATAGCTGTATAATAGTTTGACTGGATTTTCTTCATTGCCCTGTAGAAATTATTCTTGAAGGCTTTCTGCCACTGAATGACCTTGGGGAGAAATTTGAAACCAACCATATTGATTTCACCTCCTTTAACTTACTTGAATTTTACCCACTACCTATGGGTGCTTCAAATAGCTATAATAATAATAATAATAATAATAATAATAATAATAATAATAATAATTATAATAATTATATATATATATATATATATATAATGTCGATTGTACCTTAATCAATTACTAACAATTTTTTTTTTTTACTTTTAGTGGTCTGCTTTAGTTCTTAAATTTTAACAAATTTATATTCTATTATATTTTAAAATATTTTTTCTTCCACATTTTTTTGTTTCCTACTTTAGGTGAATCAATTATGCATTTCTTAAGTATAGTTGTCCCTCAGTATCCATGGGTTCCACATCTGCAGACCCAACGAACCGCAGATCATAGATATATTTTTTTTTAATTCCAGAAAGTTGATTCCTAAACAATACAGTATAACAACTATTTACATAACATTTGCTTTGTATTAGATATTATAAGTAATCTAGAAGATTTAAAGTGTATGGGAGGATGTGCATAGGTTATATGCAAATACTACTTCATTTTATTTAAGAGATGAGCATCTGAGTGTCTGTGCATCCACAGAGTTTGGGGTTCCTGGAACAAATGTCCTGTACATACCTAGGAGAACTATATTCTTATAATATGTATTTTATAATTATTACCTTCCTTCTAATTGATTTATCTGATTTTCCTCTGACTTTTCAGTGATTTTTTCATCTCTCTTCTCATCATTGATTTAAGTACTAAGTAGGAGAATTCTGATATTATGTTTTTTTTTACTCATGCTTGTTTCTATAATTATTTTGTTTCTGTTTTCATCTTGTTTAGTTCTACATTATCTGTTTATCCTAGCCTAATATTTTATATGTAACTTATTTTTATGATATTAAAGTTTCTTTTTTTACTCTAAGAGTGAAACATGTGTGTGAACTTTATCTTTAAACTATGATTTCCTCTTTCCCTTCTTTTTAAATTCCTCCACAATTTTTGCCATATAATATCTTTCCATCTTACTAATTTGTAACATGGACAGCACTGTCTAAATCAGATATTCCCAGACAAAGTATCTAATGATTTTGGCATCACATGCACACTTTATCTGAGACTGTTTTTCCTCTCCTCAGAGATTAGACTTGAAGGGTAAATTTGCAAAACTCTATTCTCTACCTTTTGCATTTGCCCCTTGGTAGATTTAGCCTTTGATGTTTAAGGTATGTTTAGGATAAAAGTCCTCAAACCACTTCTGATTTGAGGAATATTTTATTCTAATCTGAAGCATCTTAAAATTTTGAATAGCTTTTTTCATTTCAGGTTCACTTTTGGAACTTTGCTTTTCAGACACAATCAGCCATGAAGTTTTCTTCTCATTCCAATCTCCTTAGCATATCCCCAACTCCAGCAAAATGGAGAAACAGAGTCAAAGTTTCAAGAGTTGTCCAGAGAATTGTTAATCTGTAGAAAAGGAGAAAAACTTTGAAGAAACTGTAATGTCTATTTTTCTCTGTTAGAGTAGTAAACAATATGTATTCCATCAGCAAAATATTACTTCATTATATTGTACACATCAGAAAATTTATAATGGCTAAAATTTTTTTTCATTGAAATTTGATTACGGTTGGTTAAGAATCTTTGTAGTCTGAAGCAGATAACCTAAATGTTCCAATAATAATTTATTAAATAAAGAAAAATTGCCTAAATACCAGGTAGATATATTAAATATGAACCTCATTTACTTCAAACAGCTAGTAAAACAAAAACATATTCTATTGTATCTATATATTTTAAGACATTTATTTTACAAGAAAAATATATGTGCTTCATGAGTATGAGAACTTAAGTTAACCCTACTTCTTCCCTTCTGAGAATTTATATGCTTTTGTAAGTTAGAAAACAAAAGCTTTCTTAAACTTATACTTTAGCAGTAGGTATTTGACTTTAATTTTTTATAAAAACAAAGTGAAGCTTTGAAGCATATTTAAGTAGTGAAGTATTGAGTGAGAATCAGCATCTTCATAAAAAATACAGCTAAATGCAACCTTACATGAAATTGTAAGTTCAATATGACATGAAATCTGTCTGGATAAAAATAAAAAATCAAAAATATTAAGATAAGCTGTGCTGTGGAGCTGTAGATTGTGATGGGGAATGATCTTTTCACACATACTTTTATAGTTATGCAATTATGTGAAGAGTACATGCAAAAGTAAAAATTATTTTATTAGAATAGAGCTGTTATAGATGGTTTTATTTTTTTAACTGCTATCTTTATTATCTTATAATTTTAACTGTAAACTTAAAAAAATAGAAGTTGCCTAAATTTCATGAATGACTTGAAATTGCTGGGTGACACAAAGTTTAAATCAAGATGAGGAAAAGTAATTTTTTTCTTGAAATATACCTCAAAGACATCGTAGAGAAAGCATTGGGAGCAATGTCTGTCATTATCACACACTGTGTTTTTAGGAGAAAAGAGAAATGAGCACAAATCTGTACCTTAGGCAAGAATAAGCTCTGTGATTTCTGGCTCAGAGAAACAAAGGAGCCATGAATCAATTTACTAACTGTGGTGTAAAGTCGTAGACTCTAAGGAAATGCTACAGATTGCTTTAACTTAGTTTGTAAAAGATAAGGTCTGCTTCACTCCCAAATATCTGGAGATTACAATTGTAATAATCATGTAATTCTTTTTGTGGGTCATTCTTTCCTGTGCCACTTCTAAAGTTTAGATAGTTCCCTTGTTCCCAACCCTATGGCCTTAATAAGAAAACTCTGAGATTGTATGCAGTGTGGGGCATACTGGCTGTATATATACATAGCAAAAAAAAGAAAACAAAACAAACCTAAGGGCATACAGAGCTTGCAAAAAATGAATCAGATAAAGATGCAGATTGGTAACAGTGTGCTTGTATCTACTTACTTTTATATACAAATGTTAGGAATAATTGGAGGCACCAAACCAATAGAAATATTCATATCAGATATGAAAAAAAATAAGACATTAAAAACACAGAGATTAGAGGATAATATAGTAATAAAGAAATAGAAAGTGTACAATTAAGGGCCAAGTACATAAACAAATATAATTTACAAAATATAAACAAATGTATATAAAAAGATGATCTTGCAATAAGGAAGACTGACTATTTATATTTAACAATACATAATACTTTAAATACAGAGTAAGATGTATAAATGCCACAGGGACACAAGGAAAGAAAAGAATTGTAATAATGAAATCTCTATAAACCAGAAATCTAACAGAAATTCAAAGTAAAATGTTCAGGCTTATCACAATGAGCCAAGGAGTGATAATTTTACATCTATAAAATAACTGAAAGGCAGCATTACTAATTAGCTAAAAATAAAGGCCTTTTAAATTTATTAAAAATTTTAAACTTTTAAAATTTGGGATGGGACAAGGCTATCTTATTTGTGCGACTATGGTTTATGTTAAGGCTATATAGTTGAGGAAAGAGAAGTAGTTCATTTAGCCTCACAGTGAGAACCACATTCAAACAAAGTAGAATGTGAAGGATGACAGCGCTGTGAAGTATTTTGGGGGTCTTGGTATCTATGTTAAGCAACCACAAACCAACTAAAGAGAGGTATTAATGAAGAGGAAAAAGGGGACAGAGGAGAGGGAGGAAGGGAGAGAGAAGGAAAGGAGGTCATTTCTATACTTTCATTCAGGGACTCATGGTTCACCTACAAAACAGTAATCCAATGAGTATGAAGAAGAGAAGAATGTGTGTTGGCAGAAATGGCGAGACCACCAGTAAACTCTTCCTTTCCTGTTCATGGTGGAGACTTAGAAGGCAGTGACTAGAAGGTGAGTGACTAGAAGGCAGATGCTGAACCAGGATCCACTGTTCCAGGATCCCTTGCAGCTATATGTGGCCATGTGACTTGTTCTCACAATTGAAATATAAGAGACCTCCTTCATTTAGAAGGAAAAGATTCTAAAATGTGTGTGTGCTTTTTCAATATTGTCTCTTTCCCTTTGTATCTTCTAGATGCAGAAAATGATGAGGCTCTTATAGAGAGGGGTACAACAAAATGGAAGGCCATGAGGTTATCTACCAATAAGATCACCTTTTATACTTTTATATGAGAAAAACATTCTTTACTTTATGGCCTGTTATAAATGAGGGCATATTTATTAGAATAGCTAGTATTACTCTAAATTAAAATAGAATAATAATTTGTAACTTAACAAATTTGGCAAGCAAAGATTCATTCTCTCCAGACAAAATAATTATGTACAGTACATAAGTTTTAATTATCACAGACATAAAGTGATAGTATTCATATAACTTCATATAACTCACCAAAATGTATGATATAAAAATGAAAGATAGACTAGAATAGGCATATACTGAGAAAAAATTGAACATACTGAAGATGAAATTGTAATTATAAAGTAAAAACAAACTAAATATTATGAACTCTAGACTGGGCAAATTTTAGGACATTTTAAGCAGAATTTAGGACTAAGGACCAATCATTCTTCATAGAGAGAATCAAAATATAAAAAATATAAAAAAGTTATTAAGAAACATGTATAGTATGTTAAGAGGCAGTAATATGTTCCTAATGATTGCTTCAGATATAGATAATTAAGAAAATGGTAGATAAAAAATACTGGCACTAATAAGGGTCAAAATTTGTTGCAATTCAAAGAAAGATATAAATCTTACTTTAAAAGTACAGACTATTTAATAGGATAAATAAATTCACACTAAAGAACACAGTGAAACTGAAAATATCAGATATGAAGAGAAAACCCTGAAGGACATTTTAATAGTGTAAGTTATCTACAGAAGAATGGCAATAAGATTGAGTTAAGATGGAGTAATGCCTTACAAGAGCTAAAGAATAACAACTGTCCCGCCACAAGTCTATGATGGGTGAAATTATCATTTGAGATTGTTAGCAAAATGAGAATATTCCATAAATCTAAGAACAAATATTTTACTACTCAGTTAATTTCCATTAAACAATTACTAAAGAGAAATTGTGGAATAACATTAAGAATGACAATTACAAATACTACTAAAGTATAGAGGGTTAATTATTTAAATATTATCTATAAACATTATAACTAATCATTATAAGTTAAAGAGTACAAATAAGATTCTAACTAACCATATGAAAGGTGATTGACCCAGGTGTCCTTTTTATTTTTAAGAGAGGTATAAAAACATAAACCAATAGTGTAATGAGATATGCTGAGCCAATTAGATTGATAAAAATTAATTTAAAGCCATAACAAAATTGGACATTGGAACACTTTAAAGAATGCTGACAGTGCTATAAATTTATACTATCTTAAAAAAAAAATCCCCCAAAGAAATTTGGAAGATTCTAAAAATCAGCATACAAATTTGATTTAGTAATTCTATACTATCAGTCTAAAATTTAAAGACGCATTCCATGATTGAAATCAATTATACATACTTAAATTTATTTCAGCCTCCACTAAACATTTCTATCAATTTTCCAAATTAATGGATATGTCTCCTGATCATTGTGGTAGTGCACAATTTAGACATTACAATAGCAGGTTTTCACATTTAGTAACATGAGAAACTGTTCAAAACGATGCAAATTTATATATGTGCATAAAGCAAGGATATAAATTTTCTAGTATTTTAAAAATATCTACATTATGAAAAAAACTATTTTGGGGATATAATTTTATGATTAAGGGAGCATTCTTTTCAAAGTAATTGGGAAGATATAGTTTAAATGTATAATATCAAAATACTGTTTAAGAGTCAATATGATTTCTGAGAGGTAATGAAATCATCATGCATTATACAAAGTAGCTTAATTTGAACCCATCCCCTTCTCTTCCAATATTGTTAACTAGCCAAATATATGTTATATATTTGTAAATAAATTAAATTGTTTAAATATAATTGAAATTGTTTAAAAAATATGACTATTTTTTACTACATTTTGGAAGTCAAAATATCCCTTATTAATAATTATACAATTGATTTTATTAGCATTTGCTTACCTTTTGCCCTGATAGTGATAGCTACACTGCTGTTAGAATTAGATCATCAACAAGTAGCCATCTTTTCTTAGAAATTATAGGCCAATGTTTGTTCAATATACCATGCCACTTGTCCTAAAACCATCTGTTTATTAAGTAAATAAGCATCACATCTTTGGAAACTTGATGAAAGACTAATAAATTCTATTGTAAATATAAACAGTCACTTGTATCAGAATTTCACAAATCAATACATATTTCAAATATTGGCCTGAACATTCAGTTGCTTTGCATTTTGAAAATATTTCTTGTAAAGAGCTATTTTTCTAAAATTTCCCAAAATGCTTACCATTATTTTTAAGTTTTCATATGTATGTGTTTAACACACAATTATTTTAACCTATGACTATTTTAGCAAAAATGTCATTTTCTACTCTAGTTTTTATTCAATCTTGATACATAATACATATAAGATATTTCACTGACTCCATCCTTTCTTTCCCATATCAGGTATGTACCTTCTTGTTTCTTTGTTTTCCCTCTGTTCAGAAACACACTTAATTTATTTGTTAAAAATATATAGAAAGTCAAATTTTAATATACGCCACTAATTTTAGGGGGTTTATCATCAGAGAATATACAATCAAATAACTGATCTATACTTACAAAGATGCAGATGTCCTTAAGGAAATTCTTTGCCCATTCAACAGTGATCCCTGTTAAACACTACAGTGTGTTTATTTGCTTAAAGTGCTAGAAACCCATTATTTCTTCAATAGCAAAACATGTTGAGTAATGACTAGGCTCACATTTTAGATTAAAATATACAAAATGTTTATTACACCTATATAGCAAGGAGACTTCATTCACCCCCTATTCTTAATCAATATTCTAAGGTTATATTTTTTATACAATGAAAAAAATTAATAGTAATTTAAAATTCATTTCTACTGCTACATATTGAAATTTATGGGGGTTAATGGATCTATTCTTTTACTTGCTAAATAAAATGTGTCTCCTTAGATGATGGTTACCGTTTCTTAATTAAGAATCCACTAAAGTGCCATCAAAATGTACATAATTTATTCCCTTTATATTATTGACCTGGGAATTTTGCCAATGAATAAAACATTTTATTCTGAGGCAAAATGGAACCTAATATTTTAAAACTTGGTAAGAAATATTATTTTTTAAAATTATTTTAATAATAGATCTATATTATAATGAAGAACAAATCAGGGCAGTACCTAATCTGACTTTTAAAAAGTAGGAATACTAGCTAAAATCTAAAATAATTGTTTCTAAATGAAAGCATATAACCTGTAGTGATGAAGGAATATATATATATATACATATATATATATATATATATATATACACCTATACACATATTATATATGTGTTATATGTATGTGCATATATATTTTTATTGTTGCTATTATTCTCTTACATGAAATAATTAGTGTTGCTCCTAACCATAGTTGTAACAGAAGGTAAATATATTAACTTAGTGTTTTGAAAGAAAAAGGGTGCCAGAAGCTTTATAAGGGAACAACTTTTAAACAAGACGGTAAGTACCAGATGGCAATACTCTGTAGAAGTTAACGGAACAAAAAAATTATTCACTTTTTAAAATTTTTATTTTTATTTTTTGATTCATAAAAGTTTTCTTTGGAAAAAAGCTATGAAGTCTTGAGAAAGTCCTTCATTATAAGAAACAACTCTGAAATTTTCAGTAAATGTGATTGTCAAAGCCTCAGTAGACATAGACAGAAATGATGACTGTGTCTTAACTTTGCTAGTCCTGAGTTTTTGTTAGTCTGTAGACCTTTTAAATCACCCCATACATTATTTTTATATATATCATTGGACTAAGTTGGTTAATATTTCAAATAGTAATGATAATTAAAAAGTACATAATATGAAATTGTTGCATTAAAGTCACATTTGAATTTTTGTTTTTATTTGCGATAAATTGTTTCATTTGAGGGTTGAATTTACTCTTTAAAATAACTTTTATTCACTAGAAAAGTTAAGATTCACAGTAAATTTAGTGCATGTCCTTTCTTACCATATGTCCAAAATATAGTGATGACTTAAATAGACGA
This sequence comes from Macroglossus sobrinus, assembly GCA_004027375.1. NCBI lineage: Eukaryota > Metazoa > Chordata > Mammalia > Chiroptera > Pteropodidae > Macroglossus > Macroglossus sobrinus. The sequence goes on along the minus strand of PVKZ01000723.1, from coordinate 368,525 downwards.
TTATCGTCAAATATACTAAAGATGTATACAAAGTAAATATCAAAACAATTACATATTGAAAATTCATATGAAGACCTTCCTTTGGAAATTTTTATTCATATTGTAATTTAAATAGAGGTTCTTTCTTGGGGAGGTAATTTTTACTTTTGCAACATTCAAGACCAATATGAAGATATGGGAATGTTTCCTTTAAATCAACTCCTGAAATAACTTACTCACCTTGTCTAGATTAACCACCTAGCTAGAAATTGCTTACTTAGAATGCTAGCACCCATATCATTGTTATATATCTATTTATTTTATCCCACATTTACCAATAATACACAAGTGACTTTTGAGTAAAAAGTAAATTTAACTTTTTGCAAATCTGAGACTCTGGTCATAACTGTTTTCTATTGTTTTGCTACTGAGTGATCACCAAAAATGACAGATTATAATTTACACTTTTTTTCTGAAATTTTAATTTAGACATATTCTTCAGCATCTACGAGGTCATGTGTCTGAAAAATTTTGCCTAAGAATTGTTATATGTAAAAGAAATTTATAAGAGTTATTTTACCTTTGCTCAAACAAAATTTCAGATGGACTCAAACAAAATTTTGAACATGTTATTGAATGTATTTATGTTGAACTATTAATACAGGGACTGAATTAATAGTTGTCATAACAGAAGTAATGGAGCAAATACAAAAACACAAGCGGTTGGTGAGGCTTCCCTCTCTATTTGCTGTTGTCAATGAAAAAATGATTATTTTGAACTCTACAAGAGCTGTCTTATTTTAGCATTCTCTTAGAAAACCCAATTCATAGCAGTGCCATCTTTCTATCCCCTTTTATATTGATTCTATGGTTCTAGGTATAGGTGTGCAAAGTGAAAAACTAGGGAGCATAATACAGAAGTGTGATTTCTTTGCAGTGAGGAAGAGAAATTATATGACTAAGGATGACCTGAAATAGAAGGTTAAAGTGGAGTCCCAACCTCCCTGAAAAAGAATTTTTTGACAATACACTAGTTAGATTTTAAATGTCTAATATTAAATTTTCCATTAATATTTATTAATTCTTATCCTAAAGTTCACATTTCCAATTATTTTTATAAAATTAGAATACAAAAGCATGCATAAGAAACTAATAAATTACATCAAACACTGGCTACAAAAGCAGAATATTATGAGATATTTTACATTACAACAAACTTTTAAAAAATAGATTGCTAGTCATTTTAGATTTTTTTTTCTGAAATGCTTTTTCTAGGATCACCAAATTCCATTTGTCATTAAAAAAACCTTGAATGTGTTTTTGTGTGTTAGGAGAGAGGATATAGTACTGACCCCGACCTCTCCTTTTCTAAGGAGAAGAATCCTTCTGATTAACACTCCTTCACTGCTTCTCCCTCTGGGCAGAGGGAACTGTCTGCCTTACTGGACCATTTGAGGCAGAAAGTGGGCAGTCAAACTGGAGTCAAACTGGAGTTTGGCTACTATCTAGAGCACATGTTCTTTTTTGTTATGCCCTGCTGTCATTTTTATAAGACAGGCTCTGCCCTGAAAGACAGTAAAGTCCAGCATAGCCTCTGACCAAGAGGATAAGTTTATATCCAGTTTTGGGGGTATGGTATCAAATTCCTGTTGATTTCTAATATTTTCCCATGTCAACCATAATAGTGATATGGTTATTTCTGTATCTACTTTTGTCTTTTTTTTTTTCCCATTGGATTTAGAACCTGCAGGTACAAATTTAGGGGCATCTTAAAATTCTCACATTATGCATCTCTACTCTTTGTCATAATACTATCTTTACTTAAACACAGAATTACGAGGATTTACCTATTTGCAAATGCTTTCCAACTAGCTTAAACATTAAAAAAAAATAGCATTCAGTAGCTTTTGTAATGGATCAGTAGGCAGATTAGTATATGGACTATGAAATGACCAGAATTATGGAATCGAGCACCACCTCCCTTCTCTGACCTCTCTCCAAACTCCCCTCTCAGGTCATTTCTGTCCACAAAGCTGGAAACAGATATGTGCTTCTATTTTTCAAAAGTGTCATAAACAGAGGGAAAAATATGGGCATGTTCTTAACTGATATTCATAGAAAACAAACAAAAACGAGGAGCAATATCTGAAATGAGTCTTCTCATTGATCTGGTTTAAGATTATATATGTATTCCTTAAACAATCACTGCTGGCAAGGATGGCAAATAGAATTGACTCAGAAATAGGTATAGTTTATGAAATTCAGTGTCTAAGAAAACAAATGTTGAGTTTCTTCTGTAGAAAATGTGCATGTTGGATACTGTGTGGAATAGAGAAATGGATGAGATATACCACCTAACACTTGAGTATCTGTAGAAATACTTAAGATAAGTGTTTATTTCAATACTAGATTATTTAATAAGAATCTTTTCCTCCCTCTATCAAGAAGGTTAAAGAGCATTTGAGGATGCACTGTGTGCTGACAATGAAAAAATGTAAATGAACAGTAAAGCCATGTGACAGCACAGTTCTAAAGTTATGCAGGTTTCAGATTTTTTTGGGGTAGTACAAGTAAGCTTTTGAAAAGATGAGTCTCTTAAAATGGCTGTCCACATGAGTAAATGTATTTTTTTTATATACAAATAAGAATGATAAAATTGTTTGCCATAATTATTTGTGACTTTGCAAGAATCATATGACTTCAGCAAATTAAAAAAAATAAATGATTTTTTAATTTTTCTATTCTTAAAGCAGTAAAGCATGAGACTGTTCTTCCTGGGGTAGGGTTGGGGTAAGGCATTATAAACCTTGTACTCAGAAAAATTTGTAGGTTTAGTTTAATAAAAGTAACAGTGACAAATTCTTGGGTAAGATAATACTTAGAACAGTTCACTTTCATATTGAGATTGTAAAGGAACAAAATTAACATTGAATGTTAATTTACTTTTGCATTTTGAAACATATTAGGCAATGTTCTGCTTTACTGCAGAAAAAGAACATTCATCTAGATGAGTCTCATTTAAAATAAATATGATTTGAACAAAATCTAAAATCCTGTTTTACTCTGCAATGTGAAAAAAAATAATAAAATACCCTTTAACCAAAATTACAAGAAGGATACTTAACTTACTTCAGAGGAAAAGTTGCATTTTGAAACACTAAATTAAATGTAAGCCATTTTAAAGCTCTTTTTGGCAAGAAATCATTAACCAATGCATGGCAATGTACACTCAAATTAAATAGCAGACATTGTTAATATAATGCATAAATAAAATATTAATATATATTTAGTTAAAGTTTTTTATTCTTGTTAAGACTGAATTAGTAGAGGTTAGCTGTTGTGGGATTGTAATTTGCCTTAAAACATTTAAAAGCTTATAAAATGTAGAAGATATTTTATTACTCTACTTTGGAGCTAGATTTAGAAAACGTGTAAGCATTCTACTAAATTATCACAATCATCTTTTTAGAGTTAAATGGCCCATGTGATTATAGAGGTTCTGGTCCTGCCTGCCAAAGAATGGAAGATCTCTCAGAAAGGTTGAAAAAGAGAGATGAAGGAATATTTCCAAAATGGTTTGAAAAAAGTTTTCCAGCTAAAGTTTGTAGTAATAGATTTATATAAGAATACTGCAATTTTTCAAACAACTCAAAAATACATTATCATTTTACTACTGTGGAAAATGAAAAATGATAAAATTAAATACTTTTTCCAAGGAAATAATAAAGTTATGATATAAAATTAGGGTTATCTAGTTCTCAATTATATGCAATTTTTATTATGTGATATTGTTGGGTCTAATTATGCATTGCAGAAAAAGTTTACAGGTATAGTTAGCCAGTCCAGTCATTTAAGTAAGGCATGCGGTGGAAACATAAAATATGGAAAGGCATGAGGTAAGTATATGGCCTGCAGTTACTTCTGGAGGGAGAAACAAGATGGAGTGAACTATGGGCTCAGGAATAAAACTCAAATTTGGAGAACATGAAGGACTGAACTGTAACTCTTAAATCAGTAGTATTTCTAATCCATTCTTTTATTTTGAATCAATAGTTCAGTGTATGCTGAAATGTGTAAATAACATTAAATATTTGTTCCAACATTATGTATTAAGGCAATAGTTGAATGACTAGTGATTTCATGTAAGGATTTATACTAATAGCAAACTAGTAAGATTATAAGTGCCTTTAGTTAGAACATTTCTGATCATTGTGATGATTTACACTCTGTCATTCTTTGCCAGAATAAATTTGCTTGATTTCATAATTAGCAACTTATTACACAAATTCAAGTTTCATATTCATTAAAAAAAAAAAAACCTTAATTTGAAAACATAACATTGTTACAACTACCAAACTTCAGACTTCAAAATATTCAGTTTATGGATCAATGAGAACACTCTGGTGGGATTGCATTCTTCTCAGGAATTTGCTGAAGGGGGTCTCAAACAGGAAAAATACCTTAATAACGTCATTTGTCTAGAGACACCTGGAAATGATCATGAATTATCTGCGTGATTGTAGAATAGATTTAGGAAAATCCATGAGTAGTTCAAAACGATCCTGAGAATTCAAAATGGAAAATATATTAAAAACAATGATAAACTATTTATCCATTGCAAGATTTACTAACAAATAATGATTACTTTTACTCTTGTGATATAATTTCATGTGTAGAACATGTGTAGAATATAATTTCTTTGGTAAAAATATGAAGGGCAAGCTATAAGCAAATAACATATTTTACATTTTAATGATGATTGATTTTCTAAAGATCTCTAACAGCATCCACATGAACTCAATGAGCTCAGTTTTATTTTAGTAGTTTTTGAATGATTTTTTATGCCAGGCAGAATTCCAGGTCCTGTGGGCACTAAATCAATTAAGATATTCTCTGCTCTTAAGAAACTTTAGGAGCAAGTCTTTGAAATAGTTACGTAAATTGAATGTTTCCTATCAGAGTTTTATGTTATACAAAAAGAACAAAAATATATGCTGTCTTTTATACATCTTTTCATTCTAGCAATTAACCACGTGCATGAGAAAATTAGATGATCATTAAATTCTAAAAGAGAGAAAGAGCAGAGCAAGCAAGCTAGCTCAAGACAGGAAGAGAGGGGAAGGAGGGGAAATCATATGTAGTCTTAAAGCTGTCATTATTTATGCTATTACATGTATCATATTTATGCTATTATATTTATGCTATGACTAAAAGATTCAGAAATGGATTTTTGAAAAACACATAGATAGTTAATTGTCTCTGATTAGGCAAGAGATTAAAATATCTTAATCTTGACCAAAATATTTTGATTTTTTTATATTAATAACACTTTCATTGCTATACAAAAGAATAAGCAAAGAAATCACATTACCCTACATGAAACTAAATATGTGAATCTTTCACACCTTATATTTGGGCATGAGAATTGTGGGTAATGCAAAATTAATGTATCATCTGGGGTAAAACTATAAATACATAGGCTATTTTTTTACATGTTGGCAATATAAAAGCATGCTGTTTATGTCTAGCAGTTTAATTTCTTATAAAGGTTAATTACTATTAATTACTATAGCTGACAAAAAGTGAGGGGGAGTCAGGTAAACCCACTGGAAAGGAAACATTGAATTCATACAGCTGTACACCTAACAGCAATCCGTGAATGTCTGAAGATTCATTTTCTCAGTACTGGTATGCATATGGTTGCAAGTTGTTTTTCACATAAATCTGTTAAATATTGTGTTGCATGTGAACATTTGCCCAGCTGGAGGATTGTTCACAAAACTCATTTTCTGTGATTTAATGAAACTAGAAATACACCAGCAAGAACAGTTTTAGCTTTGTATTCAAATGTTGGTGGATGTTACTATCACTTGTATGTTTATTAATATTTTTCTAATTATGCAAATAATAAATTTATGTTTCAAAGATGATAAATCTGGTATTGTGACCTTTGAATATCAATTTATACAAAGACATATATATTTCAATATCTTTCAAACCTCTTCCCTAATACATCTCCCCTCTCTTCCTCAAACCCCACCTCTTCTAAAATTTAGTAGTTCACAAAAGCTGAATGTCTTAGAGAAAATGATTACATAGTTTAGTGGAAGCTGTTTCTGGCACTGAATAAAATGAAGCATAGATTATATGATTCAAATGTACTAAAACAAATTATATTTTTGGAATTAAATTATAATTTTATTGCTTTCTTGATCATTTGGAAACCATTCTGTAATAAAAGATTATTACCATTCATGCATGTGCATAGAATCTCTCCAGATGCACACATCAGATCAGAAATTGTCCACCAGCACCTCCTCAGAAAAAAATTAAATTTTCATAGAAAATATTATAACTTGAAACAATTAATATTTTAATTTTTATAAAATAAGCTAATAGTCTAGTTAATCTTATAAATGTCTTTGAAATAAAAAGGTAGATTATAACATGTTCCAGGATTTTCCAAATTTCATATATTTTCTAGAATTATTTGGTCTAGGAACTTATCTCCTTAGCAAAAATCTATGAGAAACTTGATTTAAGGCTCTAATTCACAATTGCATGGTAATTCTATTTCTTTACAGGCTGTTTAATTTAATGAAATAAATACCTTTAAACAGATGCTGTACATCTAGATTTATAAAAAGTAGTACCTAGTTATTACTACCAATATATCCTTATTCTAATAAAGATAAGTAACATGAAAGAGAATAAAATTAAGAAATTGTATATATTATATGTTGACATTATTTAGACTATTCTTCGTTTTGATTTATGTTTTTTTCTCATTTATTGCCATACTCACTTTCTTAGTTATAGAGATGATATTAAAATGGAACTAGACCTGTGCTTTCAAATATGGTGGCTGATAGGCACAGGTGGCTAACAAGGCATTAAAATGTCGCTTGTCTGAACTGAAATGTGCTGTTAGGTATAATATACATACCGAATTTTGAAAATTTAGTGTGACAAAATATGTAGTGTAACTCATGAATTTTTAAAGAATTGTCTTCTTTATAAATCATTACTTTCATGAATTAAAAAATACACAAGTGTTTTGTTTTCCAACCAGGGCTTATGTATACCTTAATGTATAATCTGTACATGCTAGTCTATTTTACTATACTTGGAAGATAAGATGAAATTATGGTAAAAAAAGGAAAAGAGTTAGTAAATTGTGTATATGTGTATTTGTGTGTGTACATCATTCTGTTCTGAGTGTGTTTATTTTTGTTGAAGCAAAATATATTAAGACAGAAATTTTGGGTGTTATTGCAATATATGGAGGAACATTTGAATTGGTAGCACTGAATGACACAGAGATAAATAAAACTTACTTCTTGTAAGTGACATATCTGTTTATTATAGACCAACAGATCCAGATGAAATAATTAGAAATAACTGGAAAAGTGGGGCTCAATTAGGGGAAAAAAATAACTGTTTGAAGGCAAGTTAAAAAATTACCAAGTCAACCAGGGTTTGAGGGACCAAAATCCTAGAAAGGAGAGTTCAGTTAGATTAGCTAAAACTCATGCAATAATGCTTTGTGTGTTGGGATACTTGACAGTTTAAAGTGGCTCATGGGTAAAGGTTAAGAATTAAAAAAACAGACAGTTAGGCTATTGTGGTGTCAGGGAGTTTGAGAGACAACATGGGCTGCCGAGAATAAAGGGTAAAATCTCTAGGTTTCAGTTATAACCCACGAAGTGCTGTACTAGAAAAATCAGCAGTAGACCAGTCCTCATAAATGCTTAATCCTAGTTCTGAACATTCTTAGTCTCTGTTTAGATTAAGATAATCTGACCCTAAACTAACCACCTAACATAAGAAATTATGACACATTGGAGGAAAAAAAAAATGTTATTGAGAATTTAGTTTAGAATCTAGATGTACCACAAATTAATTGCTTGAGAATGCTACACAATTCCTCTTGTGCTTTAGTTTCCTCATGTGTCAAATTAGTTAAATAAAAATATTTTCAAGTTTTTGTTGAAGTTATTTTACATATCCAAGGTTTATAAAACTATGTCTTGCACATGCTAAAAAAAGCAATATTAGTCATCTTTATTTCTTACATCCATAATTCCAAAGGATATTAAGAGTTCTCAGTACGTGAAAAATGTGTCAAAGTTATTATTTGACAATTAGAATTCAATGATGACATGTAGAAAACTCATTTTCTTCTGTATTTATTCAGATAGAATTATTATTATATTAGATAGTTAAAGTCATCTGCTGAATTAAAAGAGTACTCTATTTTGCCATGAGTTATCAGTTTTGGAGTTAAAATTAATTTTGAAAACTCATTTCTATTTAACATAAAACTAACTTTTTTAAAGCTGTACTTTTGGTAATCTATTTATTTTTTAAGGAAAATATAAACATTCTTTTTCTGTTGCCAGCTTTTATATTTCTTCATATGCATATTGCTCATTTCTATCAATCTTCATAGTATAAAACTATCTTATATGACCTTGAAAGTTGAATTTTTAATTTAGTCTTTAAACTCATTTTTTCATTCAAAAATGGTTTTGTAGAAAAGGGCAAAATATTTTTTAACCTAATTTACTTTTGATGGAGTTTGATAACAATCATTGCGTGCCTTTGTTGAGAGTTCATCAGAGACATGTGATAAGGAAATATCTCACCTCTAAACTCAGAGTACACACTCAGCTTCTATTACTGCATTTCATTTTTCAATTTAAAGGGGCTAAATATCATCTAAAACTACTCAAGCATTTGAAAAGACTTTTGAACCACTAAAATGTATCACACATCAATGCCATCTAGCCTGTTACAGGATCCCTGCATGCTGTCCAGCAGGAAAGAACATTCACAGATACGTTGGCACCTGCTTTCTAGCTGCAACAGGCAGGGAATTAACATCTGCAAGGAAGAGATTATACCCATGCATCATATTGAGATTTTTCACACACTTCTGTTATTGCTTCAAAAATACCTCCCTTGTGACATATTCCATGAAGGAGCTAACAAATCTGCAGGCAGCAGACAACCTTGAAACACTGCCACTGCTGTTGAAAAGTAATTAATGATAATATCTTCTCCTCACCATTATATGTGCCATTTGTTTTTAAACCTCTTGGCTAAGCCACTCATGGATTGTTTTTTAAAAATTAAAAATTTTCATTTATATTATACACTGAACTACCATATTCTTTATTATCACTTACAAAATATCTCTTTGATTGTCAAATTAGAATTTGTATATATTAAAAAGAAAAGGAAATTACGATAATGTTTTATTTGAATATATATGACACTTATACTTGATCTTTCCCTTTAAAAACATGTGGTTGAATGTATCTTTTAATAATTTTTAAATTGCTCTGTGATTCTTCACCTGGTAGCTCTTCATGCTAGGGGATGTTGTGTGTGTGTGTGTGTGTGTGTGTGTGTGTTTGTGTAAATAAATTGGTATCAAGATAACCCAGTAACTTCCTAATTACTTCAAAGACCTCTCTGTATTATACAGAATATATATCGTGGAAGCATTTGCCATCTTGGTAAAATATAAACAAACTCTTTGCTCCATACAGTATATCAAAAAAGTATTGTATACTCTATTTTTATAACTAAAACCTATTTTGTTGGGGTCAAATTTCAATATCCTGGATGATCATAAGTGGTGGAATGAACTAAATATATCTCTGAAATTTACTTTATGTCAGGTAGGTATTATCTATTTGCTCAATGTAAATGTGCTTAATTTATTTTGAATATCAATACAAAAATGGGTTAGAAATATTTGTGAGCATTATTATTGGATAGCTACCTCTCACTGGGTGTCTATTAGGTGTCAGACACTATGCCAAGTATTTTACATATGTTAGCTCATTCGATTTTTTATGGCAATCTTAGAAGATGAGTTCCATAATTATTTCTTTTTAACTGTATAAGAAATTTAAATACAAAATTAAATAATTTTTCTAAAGTTATAAAAAAATAAGCAACATAGCTTAGATTCAATCTTAGGAAATTTACTAAAATTCTAGTATCTATTCTAATTCTCATATTTCTTTAAACATTTTTTTTAAATTTCAGACAATAATAATAACCATAAAAATACACCTCAAATAATTTATCACATAGATTGGATAAAAATTCTTAACTTTTTTTCTCAGTGGACTCTTTTAAGTCCTTTATTCTAATGTGTGAATTTGCTGTGAATTTTTTAACTTGTTTAATTGATATATATTTGTTCTTGTTAATCGATAGAATTAAAATATACTATACTTATAAAAGTAGAGAAAAGTCAGTACAGGTAACAAAATTGTTTTCAGATTCATTTTACATAGATTTTAGCTATAGGTTTATTATTGTACAAAATAGTAAATTAGTAAGTAATAAACTATATATATGAATTAAAAGTAATTTTTATAAAACATTATTAATCTCTATTCTTCAAAAAAGAAAACTTCTCTACTGTGAACTAGAATGACTGACATATTTAGTCCTTCTGAATTCTTTTCTATAAAAGATACTTAGAGAAAACAAAGTTTAAAAATACAAATATATTTGATTCCGGAAATTAAATTTACATCATTGTCTCCTGATATAGATTCTCCATGTGAATTAAACTATTCAGACCCAGTAACTTTTACTCCATAATCTGACAATCTGATAAAACCCGCTACATAAATGCAATGCAAATTTCCTTATGTTACATTCGCTTTAAACTGTCTTTGTGTGTGTTTTTTTTTTCATGAAAAAGCAAATCTTTGTTGAATCTTACTAGCACAGTCTATACTTAACATCAGGTGAAGTTAAATGGATAGTTGAGTCACAAATTGTATCAATCTGATCGTACTGCCATAATAAAGTAACACAAACTGGATGGCTTACACAACAGAAATAAATTTTCTTCAAATTCTGGAGCCCGCAAGTTCCATATCAAGGTGCCAACAGGGTTGGTGGCAGGTGAGAGCTCGTTCCTGGCTTGCAAATGACACTTTCTCTGTCTGTCACATAGCTTTTCTCATATGTATGGTGAGAGGAGGGGGAGAGGAAGAGGGAGAAGGAGAAGGAGAGGTAGAGGAAGATGAGAAGAAAGACGAGAGAGAGAGAGAGAGAGAGAGAGAGAGAAAACATGCAAGCACTGATTTCTCTTCTAAGGACACTGGTCTTATTGCACTTCATGCTCTGTAAGGCTCTAGATGCTGATGATTCAGAGAGAAATAAGATTTACTGCCTCCAAGAAGCTTACATTTTAGTATGAGAAACAGAGGGTAAATAAATGACTCAGTTTCATAATTAAAACATATTAAGATACAATGATAACCAAGTAGGGAAGATTGTTATAAACTTTATGGAGAAAACGATTTAAAAAATCACAAATGTCTCAATAATTGGTCATACAGAATAAACCAAAATTCACCGGCAGATGAATGATTAGAGTTCATGCACTGCTGTGATTACAATTTGCACAAACTTGCATGTAACTGCAAATAGTTCAGCATAGCTAGAACAGTGAAGGTGAGAAAAGGATAGGTGAGAAAAGAGTGTAGTGAATTCCATATTTAGGTGTTTGTACTCTGTACTAGCAATCAATGAAATTGTTACCTACAGCAGAATCATATTATCAGTCTTTTATACATTGAAAATAATATGCATGGTATTCTTCAGAGAGGTGTTGGGGAGTAAAGATACTGGAGCTTTGGAGCCTAGAAGATTTTGCAATAATTCAAGTGTCAGAAATAAGGACCTAAAATGTAATTATACCTGTAAGAGGGAACAGAGGACAGAGTCAAATAATAGCTTATGAAGTTGGATAAGTAGGTTATGGAGGGTGGTGATGAGCAAGGGGAAGTCAGTGTCAAAGCCTGGATTCCTAACTTTGACTTAACATTTCACGGGGTTGGATCTATTGCCTGTGAGTAGTTTTTGGCTGTTGTTGTGTTTGTGTGTTAGGAGTCAGGGGATTGTTGTTTGTTATGAATTGTCCCAAATAATGCACACTGAGTTGTCTGATACATGTAATCTGGTTGATAGTATATGAGCATATGGACATGGAACTCAGAGGTGCAGTATGGGTATGGGTTAGGAAGAGTTAACATTTGGTGTACGATAATGTAAGCAATTGTTTAAAGAGTGAATTGTGTATCACATGAGAAATGATGGACATAACTAGAGCCAAGAAAAATTTCAGACCAAGACAGAAATAGTTGGCTAACTCACCACCCATTCCCAAATGACTTTCTCTTGCCAGCTTTGCTCCAGAGATTGAAGAAGCCAGATACTTACTTCCCTGTCTCCACTGATGCTAGGAATAACCAATAAAATAATTCTTACTATAGAAATCAAAAACAAAAGTACTGAAAAGCTTCAAGAAAAGCTTTTATTTTCCTGATACAAGGTGGTAATTTTGCCAGTGCTATTTCTTTCCACCTTTTTCCTGGGTTGGCTATGAATAATATGACTGAAGTAGCAGCATAGACATTGTGGAAAAAGCCACTGAGATGTCCTTGTAGCTCACTTATGCAAGATGAGTGAGTCCTAGAGAGCTGCTCATAACATAATGTCTATGTTAGAGTAAGTACACTTAAAACATTGTAAAGAAGGTATACCTCATGTTAAGTGTTCTTTCCTTGCCCTCAAAAAAAAGGGGGAGTATGAGGAAACTTTTGGAGGTGATGGTTATGCATATTACCTTAATCATGATGATGGTTTCAAGGGTTTATGAATATGCCCAAACTCATCAAATTATATACATTAAACATATGAAGCATTTTAAAGGTATTTTTTAAAAGAATAGGAATCACATGCCTCCAAATATTTTATTTTGAAATAATATAACAAATCTATTTAAGCCATTAAGTAAAGTTCTCAATCTCTTGAAGAATGCTATATACCACAAAGTAGTAGTGAGTAATGCAAAGAAGGGAAACTCAGAAATAGTCAATGTTAATATACATTGTAAACTTTAAACCAAGAAGAAATTAAAAGAAAGCAAATCCAAACTGTTAATGTAAATGAAGAGCAAAGCATAATTTGATTTGTTAAAGTTTAATTTTATTTTAAAATTTAGAAAATCACCAAAATTGTATGATCTAAATGTATGATTAATACCTGTTATTATTAAATAATGCTTTCCAACCACTTTAAAAATTAGTATTAAGTATTCCTTACTCAGATCAAATTTGACTAATCAATCATCTAATAAACATTATTTTTCTTCCAAATTGGGAATAGACCTTTTAAGTTATAAAAGTAATGTATGCTCATTAGGAAAAAATCAGATACTATAAATAAAATGGTATATAATATCTAGCTTTCCTACTACCAAAAGAAAACTGTTTATATTTTGATACCTAAACTTTCAAAATTTTTTTGTTAGTTTACTCACTATTTAATACTTATCAACATGGTATGCAGAAATTAATGGAATATATGTATAGTAAAATTTTAGAGAGATATTTTTGTTATAGAACCACTTTAGAAAGTAGTAATGTTATTAGCTTTATACTCACTTTTTTTGCTCACTACTTATTTTAAAAACATGTTCTATTAACACATTTTGGAAATAAGAGTCCTTGCCTTTTGGCTCATGTTATTGAAGGGGGGACATACTAAATCACATTTAGTGTGGATTAATTAACACTAAGTTGAAAAAAGTAATCAAACAGGCAAAGCCTGACAGCTATGAAATTGATTAACTTTGCTTTGGAGAAGAAATGTTACAGCTTCAAAGCTAAAAAATAATAAAAGTGTGATTTGGCTTAATTCAATGCACACTTATCTTAATAATTAGATTTAATTAGATTATTTAAATTTGTTTTGTCATTTCACTATGGTTCAAAAGGCATTATGGCAATAATATTTATTAATAAGAAATATTATTGAAATTTAAAATTTACGTATGGAGTAAACTAAGAAATTTGAGATATAACATGAGGTTGATCTATACAGTTCTTAATTTGTCTTTCGTCTTTATTCCTTTAAATTTGGAACCATGTAATACTGTACACTTATTTAATATGTGTGCAGCTCTGCACTTCTCAGTTTATTATGATCGTGGAACAATAAATATAGGTTCAAGTTGTCAGCTTTTACAATAATTTAATGTTGCATTTTATAGGCATATTTTAATTAAAATAAGTTAATTCTTCAATTAACATGAAATTTTACCTTGTTAAGAGATAAAATGCATATTTTAGTTGCTTCAATTTTGGAAGACTACTTGATATAGTTTACAGATGATATATTTTGTTAACATGCTCTTTTTAGGGCGCTGCTTTTTTTAAATGTTAGAGGCACATTTGTTTTGTTTAAACAAAATAAGTAAATGGTGGTTTCACTCAGTTTAACAACTCCAGTGTCAACTTCTTTATCTTTATATAATTTTGCTTACAGTCTGATTTAACATAATATTGACAGAATGCTCTAACTCATGAGAGCAAGTTTTTGAGTAATGAGAAAAATTTGTCTGTAAAGAGCTACATGGTTTAAATTTTGAACTTTCCCTATTAAATATTATCAGAAATTATATGCAACTTATTAATTTTTTAATAACCACTTCACTTACAACAACAACAATAAAATGACAATGAAACAACACCCTTTGATTTCATGGTGATTATTAGATAAATAGCAAGTGGAAAATAAAAATGTAAACTAGAATACAGCAACTAATAATATTTTATTTCAAAGTATATTTTTATATACACAGCATTTAATGGGTTAATAAAAAAATAAGGGTAGACAAACACTTAGAAACAATCAAATTAGAAGAGTATTTAACTAAATAAACAAATTTGTCAGCCAAAGTAGAACATCTGGCTACCTTTGCTTAGAAACCATTATGTAGAATTAATGCCTTTCCATTTTTGATGCACATATTTAAGCTCCAAATCCATTTGCTATCAAAAGTATTCCTTTCGCACTAGCTGTGGAGCTGGATACTTGTTGTATTTGCTGTCTCTACTGATGCATTTACAGATAATATGTTGACACAGAAAATTTTGGTTCACCAAAGCCACATCTTACAGCAGGCAAAAGGACTTTAGTGATCCTGGATGAGAATACTTGTGTTTTATCATTATAAGAAATAGGTTTACTGGTTTAGAAAAGTCTGGATCATTGTCACTCAGACATCAGAAGCCCTAAATAGGCCAAAAAAAAAAAAATCAGCAGAAGGAATGCCAAAAGCAAAAGCAGATATTTTAACAACAGCTGTCTAGCTTCTTCTGGCCACTCATTTAAATGTAGCAGTGATGCCAGCTTGCAATATGAGTGCCCATCAGGTTTACGAGAGCCAAGAAAAACGAAGTTGCTGGCTTAAAACCAGGCATCTCCTTGAGGCTTAAAATCTGTTTTGGGGGTCTGAAGGCCATTTAAAAATATTCAAACTGTTAAATTACAAAGATTAGGGCACTATGCTGAAATTCCTAAAGGCTTTGCTCAAATTTCAGGCTATTAAAAGACTACATGTTAAAGAAATCTGAAACAAAATTTGATAGAAGTAAAGAGACAGGCTCTGACACTATTTGATCACAAACTTGAAGTATTCTCTTTGCTTTAGTTTCTACATCTGAAAGGAATATTATGAAACTAGACAACCTGTAATGTGCATTCCAGGACCAGTATATATTCATATATGATTTATTTGTATTTTTACTAGAATTATCATTTCTATTATTTTGATGACCTATTAAAAATACAAATACTTGACTTATGAATTAACATTTCTCAGCTGTCTTTCATTCTTATAGTTATCGAAGTAAGTTAAGTATCTTTAAACTTTAAACAAGTTTATATATTTGACCAAAGTATAGTTTTCTATTTGTGTAACATATATAATTTTGGTACATTATAAGTTTATAATATAACTTTTATACTACCCAAGAGGTATGCAAAATAAAGCAATCATGGGTATCATTATTATTAAAACTATTTTATTTTTGCCTGGTAGGAATGAAGTTGAAATTTGCTGAATTGCTTTAGTGTTCATTATTTGATCTATCCTAAGAACTATCTTTTGGAGACAAACACATATGACATATTCAATCGCTGTCACTAGTTACATTACACCTATAATGCACCTATTAACTTTTATACTCTGCTTTTTAAAAACATCTAATTACATTGTGTTACATTCCTTCCCCCCAAATATCGTATGTATCTTAAAGTTCATTTCATTATTTTTCTGCCAATAAAAATTTCAGATAATGAATATTTGAATCTATGCATTTACCCAAATTATGTTAAACATTAGGCACTCTGAGGCCTCTTAGTGAATGGTGTACCAACCTTCTTCCCTTGATTATTTATGCCCAATGGGATATATAATATTTTGTACAGGATTATGGACTTTATTTATTTCTAGAGGTTGAAATTTAAATAAATATAATAATCACCACCACAATTTATTGCATGCCTTGCTATACTTGATACTGTTCTTGTGTTTTATTTTTATGATCTAATTTAATATTCACAATATTTAATACTTCTGAAAATTTAGAAAAACAATAACAATAATGACATGCAACAGAAGGAAGCATAAGAGGGATGAATAAATAATGCTCGTATACCACTTACAGTGTTGAAACGATGACCTAACTATTTTGAGTATACCAACATATTTACTAAGAATGGTTCTTTTAGATAGCTATATTAATATTCTCATTTTAAAGATAAGGAAACTGAGACACAGGTTAAATTTTCTTTCTAAAGTTGAAGAGCTAGTATGCAACCCAACCAGAATTTTAAGACAGATGTATCAACTCCACTGTGATGTAATGCTTCCTAAGTTGGAACTGTTATTCACACTTTACATGTAAATAAAGTAAAACTTGGGATAAGTAATTTTCCAAACATTACAATATTAATAAATTTCAGAAATACGATGGAAACCACAAATGTCTAAATCTTATTTCTTTAACTCTTTTTTTAATATTGACCTTACTATCACTTGCTATACTAAGGTAAGAGTCCTTTATAGGTTTAGTTGATTTGTCAACTCTGAAAAACATACCTGACACGTCTTTGCCATGGCAGGTGTAGGTATATGAAAAGTTCATTGTCTATACT
The DNA here is from genome assembly GCA_004027375.1 of Macroglossus sobrinus. Lineage (NCBI taxonomy): Eukaryota > Metazoa > Chordata > Mammalia > Chiroptera > Pteropodidae > Macroglossus > Macroglossus sobrinus. The sequence continues at coordinate 351,500 of PVKZ01000723.1, read as the reverse complement.
TTCTTTTACAAAATAATTTTATAGCATGACATCTATCTGTATCAATAGTGCTGCAGTTGCATAAAAATCCTATACAAAAACATAGTAACTTAAAACATAAGTCAATTATTTGACACCTGATTATATGGGTGGGAATTTTCAGCTAGACTTAGCTGGGTGGTTCTGATAAGTGCACAGCATGGCTAGTTTTGGCTGAACTCATTTATGTCTCTGTGAACACATGGTGGGTTGGCTGGGCTAACTGGCTTATAATAACCTCATCTCAAATGTGGTCTTTTTCCACATGGCCTCTCATTCTCTTGAAAATTAGCCTGGCTGTTTTCAGCTATTAGAAGATGTAACGAGTGAGTATCAGATAGTAAGCCCCAGTGAGCAAGCTTAAAATTCTGCTTCCCATGAATTTGCTATTGTCTCATTGGCCAAAACAAGTCACACAGACAAGCCTAGAGTCAGTAAGTGAGGACTACACAGGTTTATGCATACAGAGGGGTATGAAAAATTAGGTCCTGTGATTGTAGCGCAATGCCATAATATCTAATTTTGGTATTTTAATATAAAATAGAACTTTTTATATTTCCAAATTACTCTAGAACAAGAAAGAGAGTGCACCTTGGGGTATTTTTTTTTCTGTATTTTTCGAATTATAATGTTTGGTCTTAATTTGTAAAATTCAGTGTGAAATTCAGCTGAGTGCCAACTAACAATGAACAAATTTGAGTTAATATTAAAGAATAAATCTAAAGTGTTGATGTTATTTTTTAAGAGCAAATAAAACAACAACAAAAGTGATATACCTAATAAGGAGTCTTTGTTATTACCATTTTCTCACTTGTTATATGTACATTTTAGCTCTTTTATAATATGATTTTTATTTATTTTCTTAGCATTTTTCAATTTCCTCATTTGTAGAATATAAATTTTAACTCCTACTTACTGGAAATATATGCCACCTTTTCTAAACATTAGTAAAATACCTAAATTGTTATACAGCTTAGTAACTCATTTTCTGGGTTATTCCATCAGCTAGTGAACACAAATTTTAACATATTCAGAGATTTGATTCAGTAGATAGTGTAAGATTTAGGTACAAATCAAAGCATACAAGGCTTAGGAGAGCATTTGTGTGTAGGTAAAAGATTTAAATTGTTTTTATAAACATTACTTATCTACACATTTTTTAGGGCTTTTTTGTTTGTTTCATGATCGCACATTAGCATTCAGCTATTTCATATATGTCCAATGTCCATGGACATTCCTAAATTGCTGTCTCTACCTAATAGAAGCCTCAGGAAATTAAGATGCCAATGTCATTATGGTTATTAAGCCGACATTTTCTAAATTATCCAGGAGACACCATGGAACAGCATTGATGAAAAATCCTAACACGGGTTAGATGTGAACCAGCATCCTTTTGCCCATGTTCTCTTGCATAGTGATCATAGTGAAGGCAGAGAGAAGAGCAGACATTCAGTTCAATCAGCGTTGAGTCTGCTTTTCACGAGCCTTGACCCTTCTATACCATTATAGCATTATGTTTTATTACATTCAGACTCTATGTCTGTTTTATTTTTTTTCTTTAAGGATAACAAATTGGTTTAGGAAAATTTCTGTTGAGCTTCTTGGAAACAAACACTATTAAAAAATAGAAGAATGGTTGGTACAGCAAGGAAGTGCTGTGAAGTCATCTACTGATGGTCATTTTTGCTGTACATATATTACAATGATAGATAATATATAAAATAAAAGTTATAAACCAAGCTCATAAAAAAGATGAATATCAACCAGCAAAAAATGTACAATGATTAAAAAAAAATTAGTGAGTACACTTATGCTTTTGTCTAAAGGGAATTCAGTTCCATATACAATGACGCAATGGTGACCAGAAATTTGGCTTGTACCGCATAACAGGAACTAAATCCACTCCATAAGATATGAAAAAAAACAAACAAACTATCATTGACAAAGAGGTTACAGCTGCTTTTATCTTTGATAAGGTGACAAGAGGAAGAGGAAGAAATTTTGGGGAAAAGAAAGCAGATGACAATGTTAGTGACTCTTTAATAGCAAAGTGAGGGCTAGCATAAGATTATAAACTCTCTAGAGTAATAGATTTAGAGACAGACTTTACAATCAGGCAATTCTTTCCACTGGTCTTTACTAGTAGCTCAGAGAAGACTGAAGGCAAAGCAAGATACCCAAAAGAGACCTCTCTGTGAGGTAGAGATAAATTAGACCTGAAGAATTCATTAGGGCAGGGTAGAAAACTGATATGAACATAATAGACATTTCAGGCTTTTTCTTAGTCCATGGTAGCAGCCATCTATACTTGGAAAAATAGCAGGAGAAATGACAGAGATTGTGCTAAATACCAGTCTTAGGGCCCACTAATGACTGAGAAAGTCTCTCTGAATCTTATACCAAGCATCAAACACTGAACATCTGCATCTAGAAGAGGGGCAGGAGAACTGAGAAAGAGATTGCTCTCCTGGGTTGCAATTGCCCAGGGCCAGCTGAAGGCTGAAGACAAGGAGAACTAACTGAAATCAGATATCCAGCAAAATAGAAACTTCTGGTCTTGATCTCAAATAATTCGTGGTATATAATGAATTGAACCTAACAAACACAGGGTGATGATGATGATGATGATGATGATGATAAAAATGATGATGATGCAGATGATGACGATAAGAAGTCTATTTTAATGTAAGCTTGGCAGAAGAGAAGGCTTAAAATTTTCTGTATACAATTACCTTTCAATTTCTAATGTTATTCCACCAAATGTCTGGCATTCAAATGAAAAAAAAATTACAAATCACAAAAGAAGCAAGATAGCATGTCATGTTATTAAGAAGTGAAACATTCAACGGAACCATTACAAGAGTATCAGAGATTTTAGAATGATCACATTTGTACTTAAAATAACTGATTACACACACACACACACACACACACACACACACATACATACATATATAAATATACACATATATATAAATACACACACACACACATATATATAAATATACACACACATATACATACACATACACACACATACATATATACATTAAGGAATCTAGTAAATAAATGGAACAACATTTATAACCTATAGGAAAGAAGTAAAATAAAATAAATAAAAGAGCCAAATGGAAAAATGTTATGTAGCAAATTACTCTGTATTTGGCTTATCGACAGAAAAAATAAAAGCTTAATAAAGTCGAAAACAAGTTGAAAATACAAATGCAGTTCGAAACAAAAAAAAAATAGTGGAATTAAAAAAGAAGAAAAAGAACAGATAATCTGAAATCTGTAAGAAAATTCCACACAGTCTATCATACTTATCATTGGAGCCCCAGAGAAAACATGAGAAATAATGAATTGAGCATTAAAAATATTTGGGGGATGATGGGTTAGAGTTTTTTTTTTTTTAATTGAAAGACATCAATCCAGATATTTGTCCCAAGAGGAATATGTGCAGAGAAAAGTATACCTATGAACATTAAATCCAAATCGCACAAAAATATAATTTATTAAAAGCCATCATATGAAGAAAAGGAAACATAAAAAGAGGATAAACAATTAAAATGATGACTCAGTGCATCAAATAAACAGAAATCAGTAAACAATGGCATGACATTTTAAAAGTTATGAAAAAAAACAACTGAACTTAGAATTTTATAAATCGGTGAAAATATCCTTCATTAGTAAAGTAACATAAATACATTTTTTAGGCAAGCAAAAGTTGAAAGAATTTTCTTTGAACAGACCTATACTATAAGAAATGAAGAAATAAAAGTTGGAATTATAATTTCAGGAAAAACTAGAAAATATCAAAAATCAGTTACCATAGAAATATATTTGTATTTTAAAGTATCAGGCACAAAAAGAGAGTAGAACCAGAGTGTCCATCAGATTCATTAAAATCAGCCTTTTAAGAACAAATAATTCCCACTTTATATCAGTTTTTCAAGAAGTTAAAAATAAAGACATTCATCTAATTTACTTTAGGAGAGTATAATTTCCTCCATGTTCTTTCTTTCTGTCTGTCTGTCTATCTCTCTGTCTCTCTCTCTCTCCCACACACATACACACACTAAAAGTTAAGAAATGTGTTCAGCAGAATTGATAGCCAGATGCCATCTTCCGACTCCTGAACAAGTTTTCAAAGGCCTAGTTTAGTGTCTATTTATTCTCAAACAGGGCGTTATCTGGTAACAAAAAAAAGTGTACTGCTCGAATTCACAGAACTTTCTATCTAGTAGAAGATATTATATTTGGAATAATGTAGCTGTAAAAAAAGACAATGCAAAAATGTAAAAAAAATAATATAATGAATGTACCCAAATTCGTGATAAATAAATTGATAAATAAATAAGTAAATAAATGATTCAGTGAAAAGAGAGGGTAAGGAGAAGAGTGAAAATGAACAAGAATACTGCCTAAGTAAGTTAAGGCAACAGTATGACTGAACCCTAATTTTCTTTAAGGACTCAAAATAAAATCCCAGTAATATAGCCTTTTATATTCTAGACTGTTGTGCATCCAGTAAATTGAAATTAATCTGGAAATTCAAAACATCCTCCCTCCAGATCTTTGCTTACTTATGAGGTGGGCACATTTTTATGATGTGTTTAGCTAGTGGATTAGTGAAGTGGGTATGTCAGAAAGATTCAGTTTGCTAATTAGTGTTTTTAATGAGTTTTTGTTTTGTCACTCCCTAGTAGTCTATTTACCGTTTTCCATACTATAGTATGGAAGCCAGAATCCTAGTGGGTTTTATTTAACTCAAAGTATTTCTACTAGATCAGCTCAGTCATAATATTTAATGAATTCAGTTAATAGAGGTAGTAAGGTAAGGTGCAAGAGTATAAGATAGTAATAATGAGGCAAGGTATAACAACAAATATATAAAAAAAATATAAACATATAACAGATGTGAACACTAAAATGACAAAATCGGAATAGAAATGTGTTAATATAAAATTTAACAAAGAATTGTCTATATTATACATGTTACTACTCTATAGGCAATAATATTTATTGAAATGAAGTTTTAATGATCTTGAAGTTAATTTCAAACTATTTTAGTCTCATAGGCTGCATGTTATGAGATAGATTATTTCATTTGCAAATTTGGTGGCACTGGTGAATACACTGCAACTTATAAGCAGTACCTGTATATCAACCACATTGATTTGTTAGTATGTTGCTACTCTATAATTATACTTTTTATGGTAAGTCCTAGTTTGGCACATAAAATAGCAAAATGAAGAAATATATGTCTATCCGTTGAGTGACTGTCTATAGTCCAGAACAACTCCTCATTCAGAAAAACTTAACTCTCCTATATATTCTCTGGCTTTCACTGTATTATAATTTCACATTAGGAGGGAATTTACAGTTAGATTTCAGACTTGGTGAGTGCTAACTTTGCACAAAGCTGACATTGGTTAACTCTATTCAGGTGAGAAGCTTCTTTTAATTTTCCTGGTTATTTTTAATACATACATTTGATTTCCAACAAAATATGTTTCCTTTCCCACGTCATACAGCTCTCGGTGGAAGTGGCATCTCAGCTAGAGATGGTGTTCCCTTAGACATTTGATGTGTGATGGCCACATGAGTTGTCCCCAGTGAAATGTGAGCAGATGTGAAAAGTGTTTAGTTAAGTTAATTAAAAATCAGAGAGCCTTCCTCTTGTTCTTTCTTTTTCTTTTGAAGGAGTGAGAGCAGGCGACTCGTTTCTGGGGGACAGCAGAGCTACAGTCTGGAAACAACCTGGTCCCTAAATCACCACACAAAGTAGATAATCCCACATAAGACAGAGATATCTACATTAGGTAGCTAAACAAGTGAGAAATAAAATTCCCTTTCATTACGTCATTGAAATGTTGGCGTTTATCCATTAATGAGAGCAACCCTAATAACAAAAAGAATTCAGAATTCTTCTTTACACAGAAATATATACTTTTTAATTACAGTATCTTAATGATCACTTGAATGATTGTAGATATATTTACATAATGGTCTCTTAAAAATGACCTATCAAATGAAATCCAGCATGTATGAATATATATGTACATGCACATGAATTATGCTTATTTAAAGCATGAGATAAAATCAAAGATCTAATGTTAATATTTGGAAAATTTCCTCAAAAGCAATACACATAAACATATTTTTACTCATGCAGCTTATCAACACATTGTGTAATGGAAAGGCAAATGGGAGAATATGTTTTCTTTCTCTAGGGAATACTTCACTTCCTCAGTTCTTTTTATTTTATCATCTTCATCGCTATGGGGATCCGGGAAGCCTATTATTAAAACAATTCTTAATCTGACGGAAGAGAAACAAGCTGGTGATGCAGATGGGATCTAAGTAAAGACAATGAGCTATAAGAAAGTTCAATGAAATCATTGAAATCATATTACAGGAGGAATATACAGAACACTCTTTTCCCCATAGAAATCTGTAATTATATAAAATTAACTTTAGAACCCCTTTGCTTATTTTTACTCTATGATGGCTGGAGGCCACATAGCTAAAATATGAAAACAGAAAAAATTCAATTAATCACAACTCTACTTTTAATAAAATATTTTATTACTTTACCAATTATAAAATTATACTAATAAAAGTCCTGTACACATAACTGCCAGAAGTTCATTTGAAGAGTGAATATGAGTTTGGCTTCAAACTCTCCTATTGTTGTAAGGTTAGTATCCTTTATTTGCGAAGAGATTTCACCCTATCTGTTCAGTTACTTCTAACTAAACAAGGAATAGGCACCTCTCATAAGTGAGAACAATCAGAATTTCTTCCCAAGGAATTTTTAATTGGGAATGTTAGAAACAGTTTTCTCTTAACACTTGGAGGTTGAACTTTTAAACTAAGCAGATCTGAAATAGGCTCTTTTGCCATATGGACTCATTGGCCTTATGGAGAAAGAATATTGTCTCAGGTGACCAGAGAGATAAGAGAAGGAGAATTATTGCTGATCAGGTCCTCAGGGATATTTGCACATCTTTGTGATAACTAACTCTTCTGCCTTTCTTTTAGGGCAGAACCCTGTATCTTTTTCTTTTTGCTTAATCTGACTTTTTCATTAACGTTCTATTACTTGAACTCCAAAAAAAGCTCTAATAGAAATGTAAAAAATAATGTTAGAGGAAGAAATGAATTTCTTATTCTGGTAACTTCTTGAATCATTTATGCTCTTTGACATGCTGGAGAACTGCTTCAGCGAAATTGAAAAGCTTCAGCGGCCTATATTGAGAATAGAGGAAGGACAATTGCCTCCTCATTTTTCTGAACTCTAGAATGTATTCTGTCTTTGAAATCTGGGAACTTATTTCTCTTCTGTGTGTAAAAGTTTAACTTCTCATAGATCGCCCTACAGCAGTTAAGAACAAAACCTCTTTCTATTCAAAGTGGTCCCACTTTCCATCTCCTTTGGCAAAGTATGACCCAATTAGTATATTTCTAAGTTTTACCTTTTTTCTGATAAATACATTTATGAAATTTCATTGAAAGTAAAATCAATCATTTGATGGCTTTAAACATTGCCTAACTTACTTCTTTAATTGTAAAAATGTTGTGTGAAATTTAAGACTATAGGTAATAAGTTTAGATTCTGAGGTTATATATGGTTGAGGCTCAAAAGAAAATATATTTAACTTTAAATCTCAGGCTAGTGACCTCATGCTATTCATTCAGTCATACCTAACTGAACCAGGAGTAGGTACCTATATTATTGTTTGAAAGCGCTACTGTAATTTATTCACTAGAAAGAGTAAGCAACACAATTTATTTTTGACAAGTATGGCTCTTGTTTGAGAAAAGTCGATAAGAACACTGTATTTTATTTTCCTTGTAAACTTTTTTTTAAAATTTTGAATGGAACATACATGGTTCTGTGTTGGGAGCTATTCTTGATGAATGCCCTGTAGACAGGGTTGGAGTTGCCTGCAAGCTAGAAGTTTGCAGAGCAGGTGGGCTTGTTTACTGAAGGAGGAAATTTGGCTTAATGTTGAATGTTTCTTGCCCCAGGGAATAAGAGACATTCCTTGCCCCAGGGAATAAGAGACAAAAACAGGAACAAGGATGTTTAGTGAGAACTTACTTAAAGGTCAGCGATCATTTGCATATGTGTGGGTGTTGATCTCCAAGGGTACATATATGCTGTGCTAAATACACTTCAGGCGCAGTATTCACTGTTAGCCCTCCCGACTCTATCTTTTGTCTCTTTGTGTCTCTCTTTTTTCTATCTTTCTCAATCCTCACTCCCTATCTGCAGAACTGTTCGATCTTAGCCTGCGGGCTCCGGCAGTTCTGCTTATTCTATTTATTGTACAATTCCTGCATGAAGGACTGTAAGGACCAGGTGACAAGGACCTAAAGCACATTTAAACAGAACCGAGCATGTGATGGAGTCTCCCAAGCAACAGACCTCACACTGCCGATGGAGGACAAGCAGCACCAAACAGGACACAGAATGGGTCAGAGAAATATGAACAATGTCCCTGTTCAAGCTGATGAATGAGCTATGGCCAAAGACACCAAGTAGATTAAAAAGAGGGTCATTCTGAAGACTCTGGCCCAGGCGGATTCTTGATTTGAGGTCTGGATGAGAACTGCCCATGAACTCTTGGCATTTTTTGTCCTGCTGCAAAGTTAGCTTCAAATAGTGCATTTGGACATAGTGTAAATGTTCAGAACATAATTTTTATGCAAGCTACTCAGCAACCATATTATAGAAACATTATCATTCAAAGACCTGAAAGCTAAAGTACCACAACTATAAATATTTTTTCCAGCAATTAACTCTCAGCATCATGTTTAAGTGTAAACACAGTTTTTGAGGAGCCAGGGCACACAAGGTTTGATAAAGTAATATTTTGTCATCCCCACCCTCTCTTCCTTGGGGTATAAAGGACTCTATTCACAGTGACAGCTTTGTCAGTTAACTCTAAATCAAATCATTCAAAAATTTGAGGAAAATAGACGTCTGGATAATCTTACATGTCTTCACCCAAAGAAGAGATTAACATGTTCAATTTCAAATTCACAGGGGTCTAACCCAGGATCCATCTGTCTTAGCCAGATGCTTTATTTTTGTTTGTTTTCTTCTGTTTTGCTTTTTCTTACTTTGCCCTGAGAACAGCTAGGACAGTCTATAGAACCTCTCCACTCAATTCTTCCTCAGAGAAGGTGGAGGTTTCTTGGAGGAAGTCAGGCAGGTAACACAGAGGGCAATAAAAGACTCCTGTGTCACAGAGATGTCCCATCACTGCAGCAGCAGCCTTTGGGACAGAGGTGGGGTTGGGAGATTGACTCCCAGAGAGGCCTGGTGGGAGTCGAGCTTCTCTGTTCTAAACGTGGTGCCTTTGGTCCCTGCCTGAAACCAACAGAGAGACAGAGGCGTCAAAGCCTGGACCTGCATTCAAATCCCACCTTTGGAACCTTTACAACCCTCTGGTCTCCAGGTCACATGAGCCCAGGCCACTACTCTGCAGCAAGTCTACAGTACTACTTAGGTGAAATCAAAGTTCAACCCAAGGACCCTGACATAAAGAACTCTGCACATCCCTGGGGCAAGTCTGTGCAGAGGTGCCCCCTTGACATTAGAAGAGAGGAGACCATACTGCAGGCCCTCAATGCCTCAATGATAAAATCAAGAATAAAACCACATTGATCAATGTCCAGCCAGCCTACAGACCAGGAGAGAGGGGGTTGCACAAGGTATAATGTTCTCTTTTGTTTGTTTGTTTTAAAGAGTTAAAATGAGGAGAAATGGTTAAAACCAATTGAACATTCTTTAAAATCTATCCTAAGAATTATAGAGGCAAATTGTGCTGTAGACCTCCTTGGCTAAGTGTATCAATGAACATGTCCTCAGTCCTCCCTTATATTTTGACTACTTTTTTTTCAGCTTTATTGACATAAAATTGACAAATACAATTATAATATCAAGTGTACAACGTGATGATTTGATATATGTGTATTTTTGTGATAGGATTCCCACCAAGTTAAATAAACAAACACATCCATGACTTGACACAAATCTACCTTTTTTTTGTGTGTGTGAGAACTTTTTAATTCTACTCTCTTAGCAAATTTCAATTATACCATACAGTATTATCAATTACACTTGCCATGTTATACGTTAGATCTTTAGACAGTATTCATCTTTAAGTGCGCACTGTTCTCATGGAGACTGCTGTCACTTTGTGAGGATGACCCATGGTAAATCTGAGTGCTGACTAGGGGGCAGCTTGGCAGTGGGAAGCCAAGAAACTGGGCTGCCAAGAGGCCTGACTCTTCTGTTGGTTCAGCGATTCAGTACAATAAAAAAAATGGCCCCACACCACAGGTAGTCTTAACATTGTTAATTTTCGAAGTCAGCTTCAGCACTTTGTTCCCCAGAAACCTGAATTCCTGCAGCATCAGGCTGACATAGGTGAAATTCATGCATATATACGAAAGGGTTGTGTTATGACTGGATCTCTATTATTCACACATACTTCATTGCAATTTCAGTTTCCAGCCATGATACCACCTCTTCCTCTGCATCTCTGAAAACAAAATTTGCTGCAAAGTCATAATACAAGGAAAATGCAACAACATCAAAAAGATAAAGTTCCAGTTCTTCATGTCTTCTATTTTGCATATTTTGTTTTGAAGGAATTCTGCCACTCTGCTGTTCCACAATTTATGAAGGCTCACTGCCTTCTGTTCCAATATTTTTATATTATTTCAACATGTTTCTACCTCTCCTTTGAAACTGGGGGACAAATAAGGGCTGATTGTCTCTTCTCAATCTTTAGCAGGTTTCCTTCCTCACCACCCAAAGTCATGAACCTTGCCAACATCAATCCAAGATCCAATAATGTAGAAACAGAATTTACAGATTCTGTTAAGCATCTGGAACGATGTTATGCCTCTGACTGGGATGTCAGGAGAGTCCTCTCAATCCTTGAAAGAAAGATGACCTGAGTGGATCCTCCCCCAAAATCTAGCATATTTATACTGCATCTTCCTGGAAGTTTTAAACTACCTGTTAGGAAGCTGTGATCCATGCTAAAACACCTTTATCTGTTCTATTCATCATGAAAACACAGTCATCTCCTACAAGGCGAGAAGATGCCTTAAACATTTCTTTACATTTTGTGTTTTGCAGTTACTTCTGAAGCTCTTCTCCCAGCAATAGGCATTAACTATCTATTGCTTTGAGAAACAAAGCGGTGACCTTTCAGAAGTCAAAAGGAATTTTTTGTTTAACATCAGGTCTTATTTTTCTTCAAAGATCATCAGGAAAAGCAGAAAGACCTAGCTTCAATTTTACATGGGTCAAGTTGTAAACTCCCTTGGGCTACTGGAAGATGTGTGCATGGATACCAGTAATCCCTTTGCCAAATGGGATTCTGTGAAAGACCTCAAGACCACATCCAGTTGTGGGAAGGTGGGTGCAGGCTTTCTGGCCTCTCTATGCTCCTAAGACTACCTTGAAAATGCTAAAGAAAGCCAAAATGACAGTGGCCCAGTGCCCCTTGATATACATAGCATAAATGGACACACAAACAGTCCCAGGGTTTTTCCATCTTTATCATTTTCAGGTTCCTATTATTTGGTATTTTTCTCATTTCTTTGTGTGGAGACTGTGCTACAGCTAATGTAAGCAGCTGGCACATGACAGCACAGTCCATAGCTTCTCTCCAATTAAAGGTAGTTCATCAATTTACTTTTGTTGTTGTTTCCAAAACTTTCACAGGATTTAGTGATACTATAGACTCTTACAGACTTCTTTACACAAATAGTTGTTCAAATTTCTGGTTATATGCATGAGCCTTGCACAGCCTCCTTTGTCCCAACCGTGGATGCAGATATTAAGTCCCTGGAGGAGGGAGATGGGAGCTGCTTCCAGTTCTTCTACCAGCATTCCTAAGAACACAATTTTAAGTGAAGCAAATTAAATTTCTTTTAAATTATATCACTCCAACAAAACTTAGCCTTGAACAAATGGAAATATTAGAACCCGATACACTCATTTTTATATATAATGTTATCCCAATTCTAGTATTTAAATACCACACATAAACTCATATTAGACGATATAGCATATTTGAATGATCTTCAATATCTCACAACATTTTATTGATATATTCCTAAATTTTAGAGTAAAGTCATATGTTTAAAACACCATTTTACTGCTGAAAAGACTTTTAACTTTACCCATCTTGTATTAGGCCAGACTTCATAGGTTAAGGTCATGGTTTTTCTTAAGGCTGCCCTCACCAGTTACAAGTTTGGGGTTCCCTGGGCCACCATAAGTTTTTAACCAGCTAGCTATAAACGTGTGGGTTCTCACTATACCTTTAGGTTTAATAGTTAGATCAATTAAAAATATAGCAACTAAGAAAGAGCTATATTTTTTATTACAATTTTATGACAGCAAAAAGATACAAATCAGAACCATCCCAAGGGAGAGACACATAGAGAAAAGTCTAGAAGGATCCCAAACACAAAACTTCTGTTGTCCTCTCCCCATGGTGTTAGAAAGCATTAACCTTCCTACACATCACTGTGTGACACTACACAGAGTTGCCAACCAGGGAAGCTCATACAAACTTCAGTGTCTAGAGTTTTTGTTGGAGTTTTGTTACATAGGCATGGTGGATTGAATCGCTCACTGGCCGTGGTCTCATGCTCAATTTCCAGCTCCCCTCTCTTCTTGATAGGTCTGGGTGATATCACATGGCTCAAAGCCTGAATCCTCACATGGTTAGTCTTTCTAGCATGGCCAGCCTCCATCCTGAGTCACCTTCTTAGCACAAACTATCTAGTTGCCCACACTGAGCCACCTCAATATAAACCGTTAGGTGTGATCGAAGCCCTGCATGAGTTGCAATGACATTCCTATCACAGGGAAGTTCCAAGGATTTAGATTTGCCATCCAGGAAACTGGGGATCAAGGTGAACCAAATCTGTAACTGCACAATTGCTTTATATTAACCAAAAATGAAATAAAGAATACTTTATAGTGCAGGTGACATTCCACTATAAAAGCCGAGAAACAAAATCAGTGTTCTCACTCAGATAGTAAGCTATCCAAACATTATAGAGAAGTTGACCCCAACACTCTCTGCTAGTTAAGCTAGAATTGTCCCCTGGAAATATTTTTAGAGATATTATACCCTATGGAAATAGAAAAAAAAATTTTCCCTCAGCATTTCATATCACAGTAGGTGTCAGAAACAGTGATTTTTTAAAAACTGTATTCCGAATAAGTTAGTTCGGACTGTGCACATTTGGGCATTAGCGGGGGACATGGGGTCACATGGTAATGACCCCACGAGCCAGCGAATTCTGAACAAAATGGTTTCTACATATGTCTACAGAACAAATTAGGAGCAAAATCGTACCCGAGACACTTGAATGTATAAATGGATATATAATATTGTACTATCTGTGACTAAGAGGCAATGGGATGTTTTCCAGATATTGTGGAATCTAACATAACAACGTGCTTTAAGCGCCTTTAAGCACCTTTTCTGAAGGGGGCCTTCATGGGTTCAGATATTAGTCACTTACCAGCTGGTATTCATAAGACTCTTTCAGAAAAGCGAGAAATTTAACTAAAAACAACTCATGAGAAGTGATTAAACAATATTTGACTCATAGCAAATATTTAAGAAATGTGAACTGATGGGACTAGTAGTAGTAACATGTATCAGAAAAATGTTTAGCATACTTTCTTCCATCTAAATTACAAAAGGCTTCCACTTTAAATGCAGAATTATGTTTACTCAAAATTAAAAATATGCCTTTTAAAACAGAGGAAACACTAGTATTCATTAGAAGATATATTTTAAAAAACATGTTCAAGAGGAATAAGGCTCTGTCTTGTGTTATTGCTGTGCAGCTTTTGATAGCTCAGCACTTGTCCCGCAGAGAGCAATGCAAGAGACAGGAGACAGAGCCCGCGCTTGCTGGTGAGGTAGGCGAGAGGATTCTTCCTTTTCCCCTTTCGCATTGCTTGGCTGCCTCCATGACTGCTAATCTCATGTAGCTAAGAGACCACTTCTAAGCAGTGAATGAGGGCATTTGCTTCTTTGCTTGTGGAGCTTATCGATGTGTAAGGCCTTTGTTTGGATGAATATTGATTTGCCCCACTTTGAAATTCCTTCTCCATAACATATCATCCAGAATAGTTTCCTTTCATCCTCCAGCCGTCCAGAGGCCATTTTCCTGACAACACAGCCAGTCTGTTAGCTACTGTCTAGAAAGCTCTATAAATCCATAACTGACTGTTGCTGTGGAGTCAGAAAGCATTAACCTCCCTACTGAAATAGCACTGAAACAAGAAGCACTACTCTTGATTCTGCTCATTTAGGAAATATGTCTTTGCTTTCTTCTGTCAAATCTAGCTATCACAGGTCACGCTTCTTCATGTGCTACAATTAACATTACTTTGCTACTAACATTCACTCTAAACATCTTTTCTTTCTTTCCTGTTTCCCAAGCTGAAGCCTAATGGCTACATATAAGTCAAAGCTTATTAAAAATATTCTAATCTATTACAAACTTTACTAGAGACTATTTCATGTTACAGGAACACATTTTTGTCTATTAACTTCTAAGGCAAAGAGGTATTGTATTTGTGCAGGCAACTTTTTGTAACGTTAAAATGAGAATTAATTTGAACTTCTGGATATTTCAATATTATCATGAGCTATTTTTCCACTTTTTGTATAATAAAAGCTTATTTTATTTCTCAAATATCTGCATATTAGCATAAATGTCTTTAAAAACATATGGGAATCACAAAAATACATGGTGACTCTGTCATCAATTTGAATAAAAATATGTCCACAAAACCATTCATGTACTCTTAGAATTATAGTTATACACTATTGCATTACATTAACATTGTCTTTATAAATAAATGATATCCATTATACCTGACCAGCTTAAAAAATGAACATTTTTTAGTATTTCATTATATAATAAATATGGTAACAAATATGGGAAACATGCCCAAATATGGGCAGATGAGTAGTTCATTGTGACAGCTGCTGGGTTCACAAAATCATTATGTCTTATACTAATATATTTTTTTTCAGTATCTAACTTGCTATAACTAAACTTCATTGACACTTTCAAAAATATGAGCTTTTCTCCATCTGGCACATGGCTTTTAAAACTCATTTGCTGTAATTTAGAAAATCTGCAAACAGCTGGCAAAAAAAAATGTATTTTTATTAAGCATCGTATTTGAAAGATTAGTAACTTTGCCTACACTTTTAAAACCCAGAATGTTTTCCTCATTTTTTGACTCTGTAATCTCTACCATCTCTTTCTAAATTTTAAGAGACTAAATTGTTTGTTTTTTAATTATCAACCTGTACATTACCTCTTATATTTAAATTTCATATGTGGATAATTCAATTGATCATTGGCCTTGAAAATAAAAGCATGAGGAGCTCCTTTTCTTATCTGCTTGTTTTTACTACAAAGATTTTGGACCATGTCTCTCAATCCATATAAAATTATTGAATGAATAATTCATGTGTTTCTGTTTTTAGACTTCCTTCTTACACATATTACACACCATATGTATTTTTTATACTACTAAAAATCAGCTTATATCCATAGTTATTTTACATTTTTCTGATTTTCTCATACCTTTCATATTAAACAATAATACTGGTAATTTATAAAGATGTCTCTAGAAAGTATAAATATATACATGCTCATTTGAAATATATAAATTTATATACACATATATATGTTTATATAAATGCAATCTCATAAGCATATGGCTGATAAAATGAAAAATTATATTAAGGTATTTAAGAAAGGCTGTATTAATAACTATGAACTATTTAAATAAATAAAATTGAGTCTTGGTTGCCATAAACTGGGTGATTAAGTATTCAGAAAACAACTGAAAAATGAAGCAGCTAGGAGTATGTAAACTATTTACAAAAATATTTTTAAAAGCATTGTAATGTTAGCTAGAATAACTAAATAATGGTGGGAATCCAGTATCAGAAACAGTTTTCTGGGGCACATGGCCACAGAAATGATGAACTTGACAAACTTTGATTCTCCAAGACTCAATGTACACCAAGGCATAAGGATGCAATCTCAGCATCTGCCAAAACTGAATTCAAGACCCTTCTTTTAAAAAAATACAATCCCATAGGGCAATAATTTCTGTGAAAGTGAGAACCAAGTCTTAAGTCTCTTCCTGCTTTCTCATCTAAAGAAGAATAAAATAAAAGTTGCTTATTGTAAAGCAGGAGGTCTGGTAAGAATTTCCCTGAAAAGATGTAATCAGAAGCAAATTTTAACATGGATTTAAAAACCAAGGTAACAACACATTTTCAACCCAAAGGCGATTGTCCTAAATTTCTTCTATAAGCAAGTATGCACACATTGTCTTTGGAGTAGTTTTCCTCAATAATTTCACAAATAATTTCAAAGCAAAATGAGCAAATCATGGTTGAAAAAAAGGCCAACTCAATGAACAGATATATGGTTTATTGATTAGAAGACCTAAATTGTACAAATGTGAATAATCTCCAAATTGGGCTAGAGATACAAGAATATATGTCAACATCCCATTCTAAAAAATTTATTTTGTTGATATTACTTGACAACGTTTCCTAAAATTTATTTGAAAAAAACAAAGAGCCAGAATAGTCAAGTTACTTTTAGAGAAAAATAACAGAGTTAATGGACTTTTTTTGTCATAAAGCTGAAGTAATTGAGACAAAATTACTTCAGTGTAGGAATAGAAAAATATATTAATGGAACAAAAAAGAGAGCTCAGAAATAGACCCATATTATATGAACATGGTATTTAACTGAGACTGCATTGAAGATCAGGGAACAAAAGATGACATTTAAAATAAATGGTGCTGGATGATAGCCAACTGAAAGACATTGGATTATAGTAGTTAAGGACACAAATCTCGAGCCAGATATCTACATACAAATCTCAAATGTATACTTACCAGCTTTGTAATCTTAAGCAATTAGTTAATGTTTATGTGTCTAAATTTCCTCTTCTGTAAAGTGGGGATAATAATGGCATGCATGTCTCAAAGTGATCTTGTGGAGATTAATTGAGTTAATATGCATAAGGTATTAAAATTAATTATTGACAACTAGTAAACATAACATGTATTATTACCATAATTACCGTAATTACTTTCATCATCAATAACATAATCATCATCTTATGGGAAAATAAACAAATTTATAATCTTACCTGTAAAATAAACAAAATCACTTTTCTGAAAATCACTTTTCTGAATGAGAAAGACAAAATTTTAAAGATGTTTATTTCTGTGTTTGAAGGATATAGGTGGGTTTTTTGACATAGAGATAGAAGACATTTATATTGTGTTGTTTGAGAGATGATAAAAGGCTTAATATTTTCCAATAAGTTTTTGTGTTTATAACAATGTTGTCACTTAACTGGCAGATAATGTATATTTGTGTTTCAATACATTTTACAAATTCTTAAAAATCCACTTTACCTCTTCTTCTTAGCTTACCTAAAAGATTCTCATCTCTCACAGAGAAAATGCTGCTTTCTATTCTGAATACTTTCTGGCTCATCCAATTTCATAATTGTGTCTTCTCTATATTCCAGCAGTGTTCATCTCACAACTCTCAATTAACACTCACCACTCCTTCTTATAGTACTTTTAATCTGCACGATGGCTAAAAATTCTGACTTTCCAGTAAGACATATCTAAGTTTGAGAATAAGTTCTAGCAGTTTTTAATTGAAGGTCTGGATAAATAACAACCTTTCTGAACCTTAGTTTCCTCATTTATCAGAATAACAATATCTGATTTATGAGATTTGGCTGGCATTAGCTTTAATATAAACAACATGCATATCATTGCAAGTCTGATTACTTTGCACTGTAAACATATCAGCAGAAAATATTAAGCTATATTGTAAATATCCATCTGACTACCATTAAAAATATCTTGTAAAAGACATATTTAATAAGTACTTTTTGTTTGTTCTGGGAGCTGACTGCTTTAAAGTTCACATCTCCCCATTTTACTGAGCACTAAATATCGGGGTTTTTTCCCCAATTTTTTTTTTTAGTAAGTGCCACACAAAAAGGTCTAGTTTTAGAGTTATTGAGAAAGGAATCTTTTCTCCTCTTCTATTATGCTCACATAATTATAAAATAAAAATTGAAGAAAAAATTAATGGAATAATATAATTTTTCTCTTGTGTATGAAGCATGTATAGCTAATGGTCCTTGGTGCTCTAGAGCAGGGGTCCCAACTCCTGGCCCGTAGACCAATATAGGTCTGTGGCCTGTTAGGAATGGGCCACCCAGCAGGAAATGAGTGGCCAACCAGAGAGCTACACTTCATCTGTATTTGCAGCTGCTCCCCAGCTCTAGCATCACTGCCTCAACTCCACCTCAGATCATCAGGCATTAGATTTTCATAGGAGCACCAAAAACATAGAGGACCACTGCTTTTGAGTGTTTTCATTAGGTTCCATTACCTTATTTAAATAACACTTCTTTTTTTGTCATTGTGATTATTATTTGATGTGCTTGAAAGACTTTTGTCTTTCAAAAATGAACACTCAGAAGAGCTTTTCAAATTTGTATTCAGCTGATCATTGAGACTCCTTAGCATATTTAATTATACAGGAGACACTGAAAACAAATTATCACAGATCGCCTCTTTGTTACTACAGAGATTCCTTTCTCTCTCAAACTCTCTCTCTCTTTCCCTTTCAGAGGCATGATTTTATTTGTATTATGCTATAAATGGGTAGAGATATAATCTTTGTTTGCCATTATTTGACAAGCAATACATTCAGATTATCTAGGCAAACTATACTACACATATCTTTCTGACAATTTGTATGACAGCGATACACACACATACACACACACACACACACACATACATATGAATATATATATTCCTGGAAATGTATCCAGTGTCTTTTAAAAAAACTTTGCTTTGAATGAATATTTATTTTTATGAAATACATTTTAAATGTTAATGTAGACCCAGTCAAAGAAACAGCAAACTTACAAGAGATTTTCATACTTACTTCATCAGACTCTAACCTTTGCCACTGATGACGTGCTATCTAGTCTCTGTTTCAAAATTTTTAAATGGAAATAGTTACTTCTCAATGAGGTTCATTCAACTTTTGTCCATATATAACTTCACAAAATGTTATTTTTTACTGTCTGAAATTTTCTTCCTAAAATTTCTACTCAAATAGTGCATTTTTAATTTTGAAGTCACTTAAAATAAGCCTTTTATTTTTTCTTCATTAGAGACAGTAAAGTATACAAATTGGGGAGGCAAACATTTTCTCTCAACAAAAATTCATTTGCACTCTATTAAGCATTTTGTATAAATTTTATTATTTAATTCTCACAAAAGTTTTCTTGAGCAGGTATTTTTAACCCATTTTTGCACAGGAAAAAAAAAATCAATACATAGCTTGTAATAATAAAAGATAACTACATTGGTTTTTTCTTTTCTTTCTTTAAGAAAAATAATAGTTTATGTGTTATTAACATCATGACCATTTTAACTCTTCTTTAGAAGTGTTCAGATTTGTATTCATTACCATACTTTATTTTTTTTTCTCAATTCTTTTTTAAACCTCATTGCCAGGGAAAAAGGAAGAAGGAAGAAAGGAAGGGAGAGAGGGAGAGATGCACCCTAAGACTTGTGTTCTAAATTGAAAAAAGATAAGTATCTACATACTTTTCAAAAGTATAATTTGAAATCTGTAACTAACTATATAAGTATAACTGAGAAACTTAAAGTCTCCAAGTTTGTATTAAGATATTTTTGACACATCATAACTCCTGGCTTCTAAGAGTGTTACTATCTATAATATATTTTTAAATATGGTGTGAGAAAAGAAAATACCTATATGTCTAGAATTGTCACTCATAAAACTAATATCAAACAAGTGGCAAAAAAAGACATTTTAAATATCTGTAATCATTAAAGAATAATGTATAATTTTTAAGTCATTTTCATTTTATAAATTGAGATAAAATTATAGTTTTATCTTAAACTATTGTTCCTTATACTATCTATCTTTCAATTTTATATTAACATATTTGGATCACAGATATATACATATTGCCTAAAGAATTGAACATTGATTCCTACATCTCAGCAGCTTTTACTCTTACCACTTTGTTTGGATAATTTTACATGCTTAGGTAATAATCAAATTTATTGCCCAATAACGACTGACAAATATTGACTGGAATGAATTTTAGCAATTTACATGTATTCACTAATTTAATCACTATAAAAAAATGTTATATGGTTATGTACTAGCATTCTCCTCCTTATAGAGAAGATGCTGAAGCCCCAGAGAGGTTAAGTGATAGGACATGAATAACAAAGCTTGCTAATGGCAGTATTTGGGTTGAAATTCACAGAATGCAGCTCTGGAGTCCATGCTCTTAAGCATCATCCTTATGTTAGGCTCCATTATCTAAAGTACTCACAATCTCTACAACTGTAGGTTATATTTAGTTAATTTATCTTAGAGCTCCTGGCACACAACACAATGTATCGTGATTGTTGATTAAAACAATACTTACCTAGTGAACAGCTATATCATTATCACACATGTGCACACATACACACATTCACACACACACAGAATCATTTTTAGGATTATCTTTGTGGTCCAGTCCACTCTCAGATTTCATCACTTTGGGAAACTAACAATGGGTGACAGATGGCTTGGCAGATGGTGCTAAGATAGACCTGTGTGTGTATATATGTGGTTACAAATCACCTATCATCATTTTCTGATACCTTTAACAGGACTTTCTGGTAATGATATTTTGGAAATCATTTATTCAACAATTTGTTACTAAGCGCAAGATGTTCTGCTTTTTACCTCAAAGTGTGATTTGAACCCTAGCATTAGCAACATCACCGGGGAACTCCTGAGAAATGCAGAATCAAAGGCCTCATCCCAGATCTGCTAAATTAAAATCTCTACTTTACCAAGATTCCAGGTGATCCATAGGCACATTCAAGTTTAATCAACAATGTTTTAAAGTGTCCAATGGGCTCTGTCTTCTGGTAGCTTACATTCTTCTGCGGTGCACAATACTATACACACATGTGGCATTTACATGTAAGTGTAAATTAGTTGAAATGAAATAACATTAAAAATTCGGTTCTTCACTAACATAAGTCACATTTCAAGTTTTTAATAACTACTCATGTGGCTAGTGAATACCATACTGGATATAATGAATATGTACTAGATAATACTCTACTGGCAAGCACTTATAGAGAATATTTCTGCTGAAAATTCCATTGAAAAGCACTGCTCTGGATTAAGGATAAGCAATTTTTTTGTTGTTGTTAATGGCCAAGAATAAAATATTCAGGCTTCGTAGTCCGTGTAT
This sequence comes from Macroglossus sobrinus, assembly GCA_004027375.1. Classification (NCBI taxonomy): domain Eukaryota; kingdom Metazoa; phylum Chordata; class Mammalia; order Chiroptera; family Pteropodidae; genus Macroglossus; species Macroglossus sobrinus. Next base: position 330,028 of record PVKZ01000723.1, on the reverse strand, counting down.
GATCTCTGCTTCATAATCTTCTTTGTTTTTCAAACAACCACTTAAAAATGTAAAAGCAATTCTTAGCTTATGGGTAGTTTGAAGACAAGCTGTGGGGTGGGTTTGGCCTACAGGTCATAGTCTGTAGGTCTACATCTTAGACGATAACTTTTTAGATAAAAGAAGTCTGGAATAAAAATATTTATAAAAAGAGATGTACGAAGCACTGTGTGTGACTCCAAAAAAAAAAAAAAAAACCTAAAATGAAAAGAAAAACACACAAAGCTTCTAGATTTTATTTTCATTAAAGCACCCCTTGATTTTAATTTAAAATTTTTTCTATAAACATAATGTAAAGAAGGACAGATGTGGTCAAAAATATATCTTGGTTTTCACCCAGTGCTAGAGCAGCCCTGAAATCAAATATAGTTGTACCAAAAAGAGACTGACAGCTCAACACTCTAAAGTGATAAAAACTTGACACCTGTAATTGGAGGTTCAGTATAGCAATTCCAGGTAGCAATAAGAATAATATCAAATCTATTCCCAAAACAAGAGTCTACTGTATATGTGGCCACTTTTTCTCACAAGAAGCTCAAACTCCTATAAAACATTAAACAATTGTTTCTGTGAGAACCTTAAAATATTTCAGTTGCATATTGAACAAAAGCTATGCCAATCTACACCCCTTATCGACCACCTATGTGCATGGAAATTCTGTTTCCTTCTGTAAACAGAGCCCTGAAGCCCTCAGAAAGCCACTGCATAGTGAAACCTTTGAAATTTTCCCTAAATATTGAGGCTCCCTGGACAATGGAATACGACGCCTTAACATGGCTTATATATTGCTTAAGTTTTATATCATACAGTAATTTCAGTCCAAATGAGACCTTAACATGTATTAGAAAATTAAAGAAAACAAGTCCAGTGGCAGACACCTGACAGTACTCAGAATTCCTGTTTCTCCAAGCAGTAGAGTCTCTTACTGAATCTCCCTCTCAGGGTTCCATCTCATCTTCCCTTCGAATGTGTTTCCTCTGAGAAGGCCACTCTCCTAATCCATAAAAAAAGCTTCTACCAAGCCTATATATTCTCTTTTCTGATGTCCCCAGACGTCTGGACCCTAACACTGGGAGCAGACCAGACATACAGGTTTTTAGTACTCTAAGAGTGAACTTGACCCTGCAACATATATAGTACAGTAGGCATCAAAATAATTTTTAAAATTCTAAATTCTTGACAACTCACAAAATAAAAGCAAAATAACTTTTGTGAGATATATCTAATTAGCAAGTTAAATACTATATTATTTTATGATAAATATCAAATGTATTAATGTTCACATAGTGAAACTATAATTACGTTTTATTTTACTGATTTTGTTGACAAAGTTTACAATTTTTACAATAGTAAATAATAAGAGCATACTTTAATGCTAAAAAATACATCTTTCTACTTTATTTGTGTTAAACATTTTAACCTGATTTATGGTGCTTAAATTATTCCATGTATTTAAAATTGCCCATTACTTCTACTTGTCTTTCATTGTATGTAGGAGAAAACCTTCTATCTCAATCTCATTAAATTATTTGCCTGATTATGTAAATTATAAATGTTTTAATAAGTTACTTGAAATACATAATGCTACTAAAAGCTAATTGTAATGTAAATTATATTATAGTATGCTTGCTATTTTAATTTTACTCCTCAGCCAGGAGGTATGAAATTTGTAGCTAAGCATTCAAACTGTAATTACTCTAATAAATGTGCCATCCCTTGCATATATTTTCAAGCTCTTATTCACTAAAAGAATTATAACTATGCTCCAATGACAACAAAAAAACTTGATTCTTCCATATCAGAAGATAATTGAATTTTAAAACTATAACATTTAAATAGAAAGGTGTTTATAGCCTTAAAAGCATATTGATATTTGCACCTAATACATGATGTAAGTTAACTAAACTCTATTTTCATGTTGCATGCATTTGCTCTAGATTTCATTAGTTTCTAATCAAAAATATAAACTAAAGAATATGGGGAATGATATTATATTAATATATATTAGCTGTTATTATTAATATTATATTATATTTTATAAATATATATAGTAGCTCTTTGGGCAGAGAACATAAAAAGGAATTAGACTATAGCTGAAGGCAACTGTAGATAGCAGCCGCTCAGGGCGAGAGAGAAAAACAGGATGAAAATCTATGTTACATCTTCATTGCTTTTGGTCGTTATCAAAGACATCATACCTTGCCAATCAAAGATATCTGCTGCCTGTAGGAGACCTTTATCAATTGATGCAGCATTCATCCTATACAACTCAGAATGTTAGCAGAAAATGTTCAACAAGTTAAAGACATAGCCACAAATCCCAGAACTTAGAAAAAATAGTGTGTATAACACACTATTTGAGGATTATTTTTAATTTGTTTGTTTTCTCTGTATTGCAATATCTCTACTAGAATATGTTGTATGAGCTGTGCTTTATACAAGAACAAAGCAGGTAAACAAATCCTGCTAAAGCCTTACTACAAAATCCTGTGACTTCCAAGTGGTCAGGGAGTCTACATAAACCTCAGGGCACACGTGTGCAGAAAAGAATTAACACTACATGCCTGAGACTCTAATCCTAAGAATGTCCTGCTTGTCAAGGTGACTCTTGGGTGGTGTCTGGGAACTTGATGGGTAAGCACTTTCTTAAGCTAGTATCCAGCTTTCCTCAGTGATAAGACCAGTTTATGCTGAACATCTGCCTTCATTTTAGGAGTCTGAAATTTAAGTATGTCCTGGTAAGGTGTAATAAAGAGTCTAACTCCATATTTTGATGTTTGACTACAAACAGCTTTTAAGCCTTGTCCCTTATTCTTAACACTGCCTGCTCACATCTGGGTAGGCTAGCACAGAAGTATGGTGGCGCTGGCAAGAGATTCAAACTATGCAATCCTCATCCCAGCCCCAGCTCTTAACACCATAAAAACCCTACACCAATCTCTTTTCCAGGATCTGCTGAGTTACCCTGCTCTCCATGCCACTCCATGAAAATCCATGCAATTATCAACCTTTTTCAGACCCTCTTGGTTGTGACTGTGTGTGTGTATATGTGGCACCACCAGTCTTGACATGTAAACCAAATTTTGTATGAAGGTTCATTCTGCTCTGTAGGCTGATCAAAAGGTAGATAGTGCTGACGACGCCATCCCCTGTGAAAACCTTGAGTACTGATGAGTTTCCTGCAGATAACATTTTATATTATGTCACACTCTTTTGCTGAAAGAATTGAATCTGTTCTATGTGATGTTACTGGGAAAGAACTCTTGGAAACTTATACCAGATTTTCTTCAGACTTTGCCCCGCTGTGCTTTTCCTCTGTTGATTTTGATTTATATAATTGTGCTATAACAAACTATAACCATAAATCTAACAAATTTTTTAGTATTGCAAATCCTAGCTCCTGAAAACAAATCTTGAGATAAAGTATATTTAACAGGCTTTTGGAGTATGTAAAATAATTGCTTTCGTGCAGACTAATATAAATATGCTTTGAAAATTAAATTAGTTTTGAGATTGATCTGGACAAAATTATAGGCTCCTGTTTTAATTTGAAACATTGTTCTCATTATAAAAGTAATATTAACTATGTAAATTGCAGGAAAAAATCTTTAAGGAAAAAATGATAGGCATCTGTTTTCCCATTATCCTGTGATAACTTTGTTATGATTTAAGTGTGTGTACTTTACATGTGTATGTCTCAATCTATTTTACTCCTTCTGTACATATAGCAACTATCTAATTAATAAAGATTTTAAAACACTTTAATTTTTTTTCACTTAAAAATATGTTGAGCTTTTTATTGTTTTGTCTGTTTTTGTTTCCAAAACATATTTTTATGACCTTACATTATAATTTTAATATTAATATTTCTTATTAGTCTGGAAGAAATCTGCACAAATATTCGAAATATAAATAGAGGCTATTAAGAACAACTTTATGCCAATTGAATTTGACAATTTGTATAAAAGCCATAATTTTTAAAAAGCACCATCTAGTAAATAAAGGAAACAATAGATAATTTGAAAGTCCTATATTTACTAAAGAAATATCACTGTCCATATAGTCAACTATAACAACATTCTGCAGCAGGCTCAGATATACAAGTAAAGAAGTAACGCAAACTGCAGAGGGCTGAGAGAGAGAAGTGAGTTGGAAAGGATAAATAGTATAAATTATAAGAGAAATGGAGATTTAAAGGGAATTGCAGTGACTTCTTAAGGACTACCTATAAACTGCCTAACATTTCTGTGGTTCTAAACAAAAAAAAATAGAGAGCAAGAGAAACATATATTTAATTACTTAGAAAATATGTCAAATGGATTTTATAAGAAGGAAATTCATGATTTTATTTGACCACAGCAGGGCATTTTATGCAGAACTGAGAGTGTGTAATTAAGCTGACAAACACGCTCATTTCAAAATTGTCTCTCTCTGTCACAAACTGCATTTTTAATACACAGATTATTTTTAATTCAAGATAATCAATTTAATTATTGTATTTTATAATGCATTTAAAAATGTTACTGATGTTGAGAGAAGCATACAATATACATACAGAACAATGTGATTGTTATTCTATATATGAGTTTAATTAGAACAAATCAATTAACCTTTTATTCTGTAGTGAAATAAAATTTTATTTATATAAAGTGACATTATTATTCTTTAAAAATATTTTATTTAAATGTAAGAAAATGCTTTATCTGTCACGATGAATCACTTTTTCATATTCCTATTAAACTTGACATTTTAGTTCCTCTGAATAACATTTTAATTGAAGGCCGTGAACCCAAAAGCTTAGACTTATTTACTGACATGAGAAAAACTCTCTACACTTTTATTTTTCAGGTTACCATTCTTATTTCATAATATTCCTTTAGCAATTTTGAATATTATCATAGATGTTTAATGCTTGCTGATCTATCTTGTCTTCAAACCATTTTATATGCATTTCACATACACAAAGAATTAAGTAGAATTTATGACCAATAATGTGATCTCTTAGCTCAATCTTTCGTATAATGGAGGCTGTATATACAAAGGTTGCTAAAGATTTTTCCAATATTATGGCTCCAGATTTAATTCCTAAGACTCTTTTACATAGAACATATGGGGTTAGGGAGATATTCCTCATTCCCATTAGTTCTGTTATTGCCTTTTGTCATATTTTCTTATACAGACTATTCTGACTCCATCCTGTTATACATAGAGATATTATCATTTCTTCCTTGTTCTGACCTGTGTGTTACTGTGATTTCCATCTGCTATAAGCTGGCAGAGATAAAACTTAAAAGAAAGAAAGGAATGGAGACCTTGACACTTAGTCTTGGATATCAGCTTGCAGAACCACAGTCGAAAGTATTCCACTGTGAAGAGAAATAGAAAAGGAACTGAAGTCTAGTATTTAAACATGAGCAGTTTTCTCTGACTTAGAAACATTTGTCTTCTATTCAAACAGTAAAATTTACTTCATTTTTATGTTTCGCTCTCCTGAACAGCTCTTCTCATTTATTTTCTTTTTCTTTCTTGGTTTGAGCCATGCCTCAGCCTTGCCTGAGAAAAGACTGATGACTACTTTTCTAGTGATTTACTGGACCATCCACTCCATTCACTGTGGGAAAATCCCACTCCTTTATTAGTGTTTTTACTTGCTAAGCAGCACATGTCAAATGCTGTAGCTGAAACTGCTTAGCTGCCCATGTCAATTCTTTAAAAATCAATTTTATATTTAGTGTTATATAACTTTTAAAACAGGCTTCAATTGAAGCTATGCTAAATATCTAAAACTGGCTTGTAAAATAATTTAACACAGTGGCCACAAGTTCAGACCCAGGTTAGTATTTATTTTGTATCTTTCTGTGCCAATTATTTCAGACTTATATTTCTAACTTTTATAGGAACATTTTCTAGTCTCTGTCTCATTTCTAGTCATCACTATAGTTTTAATAGGAAATATGGATATTGAGTTAATTAAAAAAGAAACGGACAAAAACAAAACTGAATTACAAATAAATATTTAATTTTGAGAATTAAGATAATAATAAAAAGCAATCAATGGTTAAAGTTGGGATCATTTGCAAAGTTTACATGTACTTACTTTTTAATACTACCACCCATATTTCTGTAAGTAAAGAATATAAAATAAGGATTGAAATGGCCATCATTATAAATCAAGATCGGATATGCATTACCTTTTTGTTTATGAAGATAGATATTTTAAGTAATTTAATATTTTATAATCAAATTTTGTATTTATATTATCATTTGTTTTAAGTAACTTTAGCTTAATCATAAATTTAAATAATTTCATTATGTTTATTGCAAAAATTAAAATGGTGGAGTCAGTGTCTTCTCCTGTTATCAGTTAACTATAAAGAAAAAGTATCCAAAATTTGAAAATAAGGCAAAAGAATATAGAGTATGATTTCATTGTCTTTAAGGGTATTGTTTAACAAGCCCTCCCTCCACTAGCCACCCACCCCCACCTTAAGATTATTTGATTATCTAGAAGATTGTTCCTGTGCTGACTTTGCTTTTTACTATTTGATTAAAGCCCAGGCAATGTGAAGTTTATGGTAATATGCGGATTTCTGTTTCATGGAGAAGACAACCCCAGAATTTATAATTTTATTGCCTTATAGTACTTCACTAGTTCTAAATCTAATTCAGCAACATTATTTTAGCATTGTTTATTATTTTTTCAAAATGACTATTAATGTGCAATTTTCAAAATGGTTTTTGAATCAGCTTTATCATTATACTGATTTTCTCATTAATGAGCTAATAAATGTTTATATTATACTTGTAATAGAGGCATGCCTTTAACTTTTAAAAATTATATTTTGATAGTTTAAAATGTAGATTATGCCTTTATATGTGTCCTATGTTTCATTATTGAGTTAAATGTTCAAATTTCTGCGATTGACCAACAAAAATATAAACTTTTTTAGATAAACTTTAATTCCCGTATAATTATACAGCTGACAAAAATGATGCGAATTAATGTTGAATTTTCAGAAACTCCTCACTTTAATCTCAGTGCTGTTTACCACTAGACTTACCACAGCTCAATAACCATTTTAAGAGGCTATTTGTTCACTCGTTCATGTATCTTTATTTCTCTTTGTACGTGTTTAAACCTTGAACTCATTTTATCCCCCTTCCTCTGGCTCAATTCTTTATACTATCTAATTGGAATTACTTTCTTCTGCTTACCTCTGTCCTAAGCCAGTTTGTCCCCCAAAAATCTAGAGTCAAGTACATTTTCTTCTATTGTTAAAACTCAACTTAGTTTATAAGGATTAAGGTATGAACTTCACTCATCTATTAGGAGCCTAAATACTCATCATCATATTTCTTATTGAAACTACACACACATTTAACTCAAAAGCAACAAAAAATTAAAATTCAAAGTTTAAAAGTTTTATATCATTTACAAAGTACAGTAAGCGAAGTATATTTCTAAAGCTTCCTCCACTGAAACATGCATAAAAATATCAGGGAATAGATATGCAAATTTTACTTGGATTGAGGAATCAGCATCAGGAAACTATGTTATTTGCATGGTGTGAGTATTCACAACTTTTAAAACCAAAGAATAGTAAAATTCCTCCTCTATTGAACAGACTGCTTTTTTCCCGGGGATAGTTTATAAAATTTTAGAGAAAATTACGTTAGGATTTTACTTCCCACTATTGAAAAATATATAATAACATCTACCAATCAAAATCATCTTTTTCTTATGCAAATTATCTTACTGAAATGTTCTCTCTGCTCACTTAAATTCTATTCCAAATGTCAGAAAGACTTCTCCATGTTCCCTTTGCAGAGTAAATTGTACTGCCTCAGAAATCTTTTATGATTGATTGTTTAGAACATTATTTTTACATTATTATTTACATATCATTCCTTTGCCCATATAAATTGAAGAAATCAACCTACTCTCTATCTTTCTACTGCTTCCTCTGTTTAGTTTATCTGAAAAGATAGAGTTTATTGTTTTTAAATAAATCATTTTTATAGTCTTTGCATTCAAGGGCAATTCTATTACCATTTTGTTTTAGGAAACTTTATCCTTCAGGGTTTGGTTAAGAGGCAGAACCTCTGTGAGTGATAAAACAATTTAATATGCTGATATGAAGTTATAATTGTGAGACAGAGTTGGGCCCTTTATATAAGTCTGCTACCCTGGCATCTAGTATTTGTCCTAAAGTCAGCAGGTCTGGCTATCAGGAAGGAAAATGAATATGAAAAGGGAGTAGCCTGGCTAATTGGACCCTTCAGAGTTGAGCTGGAATCAGCTACAATGAACTGGAACCCATCTTATCTCTGATCACTTCTATCCTCCAACTCCAGTGATTTCTATAACTTGCCGAAAATCTGGTACACTTTATTGCAGAACTCCATATGAAACTCACCTAGCAATGGAGGGAACTAAATACAGGGATTTGGTGGCAGATGAAAGAATTAAAGTTCAGTTGCTGCACTAAGAAGATGCAGAATTTGGAAGAGGTGGGGGTCCTGAAGACACCAGTCACCAACAGAGTGAACTAGCAGAGGTGTGACGATGTGCTTGAGCCATAGCAGCCCCTGGACTTCTGTATTTCTGTGCTTCACTTGTCCCTACTAAATCTTGTACACATTTGTCTCATAGCCTAACTAAAAAGAATGCCATCATTGTTCCTGGTCTTTTTAAATATAAACTACCTCTTTTTTTAAAAAAAATTTATTCACCTCTAATTTATCCACATACAGCTTGATAATATTTTTTAGGTAATTAATATGAGTGGTGAACTTTCTACTTTCAAGCATCTGGGAAGTTTTGATTTCTCTTCAAAATCTGAGCTATTAAGCAATTGTTTATTAGTGATTGGTGGTATTGATATTTTTGCTTTTGTTGATTTGAGACCTCTAAGGACATAACTTTATTTCTATTTTCTTTTGTAAGTATCTGTTTTTCTCCTAAATATGATTATAGGAGTTTATACTGATCTTTGAAATTCAGTATTTTCAGTGGTATAGTTAGGTATTATCTCTCCCTATTGATATTTACTATAAGAAATGAACTATTTTTATTTGCAGATTCACATCTATTTCACCTCAGGATATGTTTTGTTTAGTAATTATTTAAGTGTCCTTCTGTTAGTGGCTAAGTGTTTTGTTTAATTTATTGCATTTTTTATTCTTTAGGAGTGAATTATTTGTATGTTGATGTGCAATCTATTTTCAGTCCCATTCAGCTGTTAATTAAAGATTTTTTTTGCAATATTCATTATTGCCATTATCTACAAAGTTAGAAAAACTCATAGATTTCAAAAGCTCTTTCACTATACAAATAATTAGATATTTTTCCTGGTTGAGTTTGTATTTTCTGCTTTGAAGATAATTTAAATTTATCTCTGCAATTAATTGCATTATTCAATTTTTCGTATATCTGATGACACTGTTATATCAATTTTCATATACATATTTCCACCTTTCTCAATCCCATAACCCCTACAGCACTGAGTTCTAACTTATAACCATTTTTATTTTTATGATTTCAAAGTTGTCTGGTTTTGCTTTACAACCAAGTCTTCTGTTCTTTATTCATCAATGGAAACTAAAATTGAAAACTCATAAACAATATTTCTGCTATCTCGACTTTATGCACATTTTTTTATGCTGAAAAATATAATATGCCAGGATTGCATTTTTTCTCATAGATCTAGTGTGAAAACCCCTGGTTGACTAGAAGTTGGATGTTATTTTTAGACATTAATGTCACATACTTTCTTAACTGCTTAACAACATACCACTTTTGAAATTTATATTTAGACTATTTTATTATGGATTTCTTTTCTTTTTTTTTCTTTCTCTCTTTTAAATTTCAAAATGTCTTTCTTATATGTACTATATTTTCGTTAGAGATATATACTCAATTTGATGCAAATATCTAGTATATCTACTTTCTACTTTCCAAAAATGTCTCTTTCAGATTTCTCCACATTCCTTCTGTAGAATGGTAAAAAGAACTACTAACACTCAGGGTATGTAAAAATATTTATCCATTTTGTTTTTTTGTTGGTTGTTTTTTTCTTTTTCTTCATTATCTGGAACTTCAGCCTCCTAGCAAACTGGTATCTGTGGCAGTGGATAAAATTGGAACCTACGGAGACTAAAATTTGGGAAAATTGTAAAAGACTCCAATATTTAGAGCTGTGGTTTTAAGAGAATGAAACCAATCTCTGCTGCTTTTCTTTTCTTATTGGCTTCTCAGCACTTAATGATGAAAATGGCATTATTTCCTGAGGGAATGGCAGAGTGGACTAGTTAAAGCTCTCCCTTTATGTTTGGAAGAGTTACTGTGAAGATCAAAGAAAGGAAAGAGCTCTGAGAGTGAGTTCACAAAATTTTTTGTGAACTCCTCAACTCATCACTGATTTGAAGAAGAGTCTCAAATCAAAAATAAAATTTCCTCCTTAAAAAAGAATAAAAATATAAAAAAATAAACCATAAAAGGCAAAATAAAGGACATAATAAATATATGCTATATCAGTAAAATTCTTAACTTTACCTTGTAAAATGCACTCTTCTCAATTGTGCTAACTTTTCCCTTTTCATTTTCACCAAGTGGTATGTCTTCTCTCTAACTACCCATCCTCTAAATATAGATATTAATACATTAATTTATTCATTCAAGTTACACTCATTAAGTGCTAAAAGAGTCTAGGCACTGGTGTAGGTACTAGGAGAAAAGTGGCCAGCAATATAGGAAATGTCTTGCTTTGACAATCAAAAAACATTAAAAAGTATATATTTCCATTACTCTATAGTACATTAATTATGTAAAATCACTTTTGCAACAAAAAAAGATTAGTACAGTGGATAGAAATATTGCTAGAAGCCAGAAATGAATGTGAACTGCATAAACATAACACTAAAGCCAAACTCTCCCTTATACACACACAGTAGATGATTTCAACTTATGATAAATACTATTTAAAATAAATAAATAGGAGATAATGAAGGTGGTGTGTTTAGAGAGTTTTACTTGAGAGGACATTTATGCAAAGATATGGACTGAAAATAGAAGCATGCTTTGTGAATGACTGGGGAAAGCTTTCATGGGATGTAGAAGAAAACATATAAACCCCAGAAGGCTGGAACATGTCTAGGGCCTTTAGAGAACATAATAATACTGATGTGAATGGAAAGATTGATAAGGAATGTGAGGAATGGGAGTTTTGGTTGCAGGAATAGAAGAGGCCAATCATGCAGGGGCTTTGTAAACCTTGATAAAGACTTTAGACTTTTATTTATTTATTTTTTTGGCTAACAACAGAAAACATTAAAAGTATCATCAAGAAAATTATATATATATATATATATATATATATATATATATTAGATGCACAGTAGAATGAATAGTATACAGTAAGACTGGGACAAATGAAGAAGCTAAAGTCCTAGAGTAGACAAAGGGATAAATTCCATCCTCCATAGAATGAGTTTAGATGACAGCAGAGATGTTTCTTTCAATGTGCCAGGAGGGACTAGAAGCAGAATATTACCAGGAAGCTAATGAAGGTTAAGCTTCAAGACCACTTTCTTTCATGAGTCCATGGGGATCATTAATAATGTATTCCCTAGGGCATCTTCTATGTTGTTTGTAAATTTTGTAAAATAACCTATTTCTTCTGTAATTATCTAACATTGTTATTTCTCTCTGTCAATGTCCTCCCCCATAGTCACATCTCCTGGTGTCAGATGGTGTCACATTGGCCGTAAGCATTATTGGTATCTATATAAGAGGAAGATGGCTAAAGGGCACATTGAACTGGGCTTTAGTGTTACGTGTTTATGTAGTTTATATTCATTTCTGGCTTCTGGCAATATTACCACCCACTGTACTGATCTTGTTACAAACATGATTTTACTCAAATAATGCATTGTAGAATAATAAAAATAATTTGTAACTTTGACATTTATTCTAAACACAAGATGTGCTAGAAAGGTTTACTTAATTGATCTGGGAAAATTGGATTATATCTTGATGTTATGCCGTTGGAAGGATAAAAGCCTAAACATGTATGAGAGAAAGACTAAAGTGACATAGTATGCAAGAGTGAAGTGTATTGAATTATTATCATTAGATTTTTAGAAATTCAATTTAAATAAACAATAGAATTTATCCCCTTAGAATGAAAAAAGGAAACAGAGGATAGCTGTTTACTAAATTATATAAATACTTAAACACATTATTTAACAAATTATATCAATAAGCTATTATAGGACAGTACTTGTCATGTAACTTTTCTTTTATAAATAAATCTATGAAAAAAATATAACTATAGACAAGTTCTTACTTCTGGATTTCCTTAAAAGGAAGTTAGTGCCATATAAACACTCGATTGTTCCTTCTAAATTCCCCCCATACTCACCAATCATAGTTATATAGTATAGCATCATAAACTACCAGGAGATGCAGAATGGTATGTCCTTTCTCTGCTTTCTATAAATTACACTCTTTTCACTTCTCCAGTATACTCAGAGCAATAAAAGTGAAAGAAAAAAGTAGCTAGTAACTATTGAGCACTATATGTGTAATATCCTGAAGCTATATGATTTTTTTATTTTAATGATGGATTACTGTCTGTAGCCCACAAATTAGACCAAGTGCCATCTATATATTTGCTAAAATGCAACAATGATAGAATTATTTTTTGTTCTTTGGAAAGAGAATTGGTTCTATATTTTGATAAAATAAGATTATGAAGTAGAAAGAACATAGCCCAGATTGATGAGCTCACATTTTCAGTTACTAACTAGTTATGCCACTTTGGGTAAAATAGTTTATCTTTGTGAACCTCAGTTTACCAATTTGTGTGAAAACGTGGTTAAATTTATGTCCTCTAAGTTTGTAGGTAGTACAAAATTATACCATATTACTCTACTCTGCTGGAGATACAAAGAATTAGTCATTACATTTTATAAAAATGATTTTAACAAACTAAAGAGACACTATTTTATGTAAATTTACTTTGGAAATACCAATATAATTGCATATAGTACCATAGGTTAATTTTTAAATATTTTAATAAAATAACTCCATAACTAACACATGATATTGTGCTCTTCATGTCTCAGAAACAAAGATATTTTCACTTGTGTTCTATATAATTATTGGGAACCATTCATATTCTTTATTCTAGGTGTATAGAAGATTCTGCAGAATCATACTTATTTTTTTACAATGAGCTGAAGAAAAAGTGGAAAGAGTAAACACAAAAAGCCTCATATCATTTTCCAAGTGAGTCATTGTATGACCCTCACTCTATCTAGTATAGAATTGACAGAAATTTTTGATGTAGCATTAAAAAAATAGAAATCTAGTTTTATACAATGTTTGAAAATCAACAAATGCTCTTCACTTAAGTAAAATGTTGCAACACATTTTTAAATCTTATGAGAGCTTCACAACTATTTCTGAAATGATGGCATAAAGATCACTGTAAACATAATTCCTAAACAAATATAATTGTGAAAATGATATTATGCCAATTTCTAAGTCTCTGAAAAGTGTTCTAATGGAATGCAGTAAATAATAAAAAAAAGATTTATTCAAGTAAATCTACCAAATCTTGGTAAGAACAGCGAGAATCTATGTATGGCATTTGAACCATGACTCTGCCTCTACTCACAAGCTCAGCATGACAAAAATCTTCACTCTTGCATGTGCCGCTGAGATCGCAGGGCTTCCTGTCTGCAAGCAACCAGTCAGGGACTATAGTATCTCCCCAGGAGGGGCAGGCCACCCGCATTTTTCATCTACTATTGATTCTAATTGCAGAAGCTCTATGCCAGGCAAGAACAGCTGAGGAGGCTGGAGTTCTCTTCTTCTACTAGGGTTGAAGCTTCACCTCGGCCATGGCAGGCAAGAGTGTGGCGGCCACAGTGGCACTTACTGCTGTTTAATTGTGGGTTGAGGTGTCATGCAGGGAGAGGCAAGCCCCAATGACCATAGGTTACTGCTCTTGCAGAGTACTCTCACTCATATAGTAGGAATGTCATTCTAAGAGATGTGGGCCACTGTATCCATGCCCAGGTCTGGAGCAGTTGCACAGGGTATTGGCCCTGGCAGAGTTTCTGAAGCGATTCCAGAGAACCTACTTCATTTGAAATAGAATTTGGAAAATAGTAAGCTTAAGAACACTTTATAACAAAATGAAAATTTTGGTGGTAAGAAATTAGGAGTAGGCTGGTGAATCCATAAATCAGCAAGCAAAACTCTACATAAGCTACAAGTTTACTAGAAAGAAACAGGGGAAGAGATTGCTAATAAAAGCCCTCCTTGGGTCATACCGAACCTCAATGACAGGCTAAGAGAATACTCTTGAAGAGGGTCACCTAAAATTAATATGATCAGACTGTGGAACAATTAGCATGTCAAAAAAAAAAAAAAACAGAGAAATTGGCCAGCAATTAGTTAATAGCTGCATGTGATGTCATCCAAGGCTGTGCCCTCTGAAGAACAAAATCAGAGTATTCATCCTGCTGAGAAGATAAAAGGAAGTATGCCCAACTCACTAAACAAATAAACAGACAACATCAACAAATAAACTCTGCATGGAAGGTGTGGGATTATGGGGTATAATGGTGGTGGTGGTATCAGAATCCAGAGTTACTATAATATATTATCTAAATTATTCAATTTCTAGTGAAAAGTTATGAGATAACAAATAAGCACACAAAAAAGAGCATACACAGAAAATAAAGCAGAACTTCCCATGAAGGGACCTAGATCTTGGACTAAGCAGACAAAAACTTCAAAATAGCTACTAATAAATTTCCAAAGATGTAAATGAAACCATACTTAAATAAGTTAAGGAGATATGATGACAATGTCTCATTAAATAGAGTATATCAATAAAAATAGAGAAATTATCAAACAAATTAAATGGAAATTCTGGAGTTGAAAAGTATAATAAATGACATGAAAATTCACTAGAGGGACTCAACTGACAAATGTGAACTGGCAGGGAAAGAATAAACAAAAAAATAAGAAAATCTGTAATAGATTAATAGAGATCATGCAATCCAAATAAGAGAGAAAAACAAATGAAGGTAAATGAACAGAGCTTCAGAAAAATGTGGGACAGTTACCTCCACCAACATACAAATAATAGAAGCATAAAGAGAGGAGCAAGAAAAGAGAATAGAAAAAGTGTTTGAAGAAATGATAAGTAAAATTTTCCAAATTATGATAAAAATATTAATTTATATACTCAAAAAATTTAATTAATGCTTATTAATAATCTAAGAATATTTTTATCCAGTCACATCATAGTAAATATATTGAAAACTAAAGACAATGTCTCAGAAACAGCAAGAGAAAAATATCAGTTCAAGTATATGAAAACCCCAAAAATAATAACAGCTAACTTTTTTATCAGGGAAAAATGGGGTACAAAAGTCAGTGAAATTACATATATATTGTGCTAAAGAAAAAAAAAGTATATCCAATCAAAAAGTTATCTCCAGTAAAACTCTCTTTTAAAATAAAACTTAAAAAAAAATACTTTCCCAAAAAAAGATAAACAGAGATTTATTGCTATTAGATTAGACTTATAATAAATCAGAAAGAAATTCTTCAAGTTGAAATCAAGTGACTCAAAACAGTAATTCAAATACACATACATGCAAAGAGCATGTCAAAAGTAATTACATAATTATTAAAAAAAACAATATGCTTGTGCAATCTTCATTTTAGCTGATACAAAAATTAGTTTCTTAAAACTATATATATATATTTGTATTGTTTGTCCTATCACATACAGAAATGTAATGCATTTGATAAAACAGGTCAATCAGTGTTTGGGCACAAAATTTTATTGGAGAAAGGAAATGATAAGAGTTAACAAATCAAAGCCACAGGAGAAAACAGAGAATCAGAATGGTTAGTAAGTTAAAGATAACAAACTACAAATATGTACTTTATTTTTTTTATTTTCTCAGCTTTTTAAAAAGACTTAAGAATGTATAAAGTAATAATTAAGACAATATATATTTGGGTTTCTAGCATAAATTGATGTAACATGTATACCAATTATAGCCCCCAAAAAAGAGTAAGAAGGAAAGGAGCTATATTGGAGATGAATATCTGTATGTTACAGGAATGAAGCTAGTATAAGTGTGAAGATAATTATGATGAGTTGACATGTTTATGGTAAACCCTAGAAAATAACTAAGAAAATAACCCAGAAACAATATAGTGAAAGTAATTAAAGGAATTAAAATGTTTCACTATAAAATATCCGCTTAATGAAAAATAAAATAGTAATGGAGAAACAAAGGAGCAAATAAGACATGAAACATTTAAAAATAAAAATAAAATAGTACGCATGAATCAAAATATATCAATAATAATATTACATAAGAAAGGGTTATACAAAACAATCAAAAGACAGGTTGAAACACTAGATAATAAAAACAGGACTAAACTCTACTGGAGTCACACAGATCGACTATACAAATAAGTTAAAAGTAAAAGGATAGAAAAATCTTCATCGTCCAAACAGAAAAAATAAGAAAACTGGAATGACTATAAAAATATTTGACATGGATTTTAAAATTTTAAAAATGCTGCCATGAGTAAGATATTACTGAGCCATAAAAATAAGTGAAGTACTGGTATATGCTACTACGTGGTGAACCTTGAAACAATATGTTAAGTGAAAGAAGTCAGCCCTGAAATGACCACATATCGTACAATTCCACTTACATAACTTAACTAATTGTGAAATAATTGTCTTTAGGCTATAGCACACCATTTTTAGAACAAGAGCTACAAATATAGCTTTGTCCTAGAACAACCACTCATCAATTTAATCAGCACCATACCAGCTGTATAAAAATGTCACTCATACAGAAGCATAACTCTGCATCAAACTACATATATTTACATTTTACCATTTTAAAGTTGTAATACATAAAAATATTGATTTAAAACAAAAAATCAAGAAGAAATCCTTTTGTATCTTCTGGTACTTTGAAACCTTTTCAAATTAACTGGTATTTTAAAAAGTAAACTTCTAATAAGTTAGATATAAAATTTAGTTAGTGATACTTAACACATAGATTCTGCTCTATATTAGTTGAATACTCTGAAGCAGCACATGTTGATGAGGTGCCAAAACCTTTCAATTAATTAAGTCACTATATTTGGCTGTGCCTCTGGTGGATTTACCACTTATCCCAAACAGGTGTTGATGTATTAGAACATTTCTTTCTGGTTGATTCCTGATTAAACTTGGACAAAGAACCTGACAGCTGTCATATCTTTGTTTTCTATAACTCTTTCCTCAAATCAGAAAGCATCTAGCCTTCTACATGAGAAAAATGTAGAGAGCCATCTTGCACAGATGACTCTAAAATTAGCAAGAGGTATTGAAAGACACATTATTTTAACCATCTCTTACTCAGCCATAAGTTTATTTAAATTGAACAGGAGCAGAAACTTCTAAAAAGCCAAATTTATTGTATGCAATTAAAAATTAGAATATGTCATTTATTTTCTTTTGTTTCTATCCTTTTATCCTATTGATAGGACAACATTTTCATGGGCTCAGATTCTTACCCTCAATATAACTATCAGTGAAAGTAGTATATATCCAGTTTTCACTCATGAGTTGTAATTTAGCTGTACCGGATTCTTTCTAAGGTCTTTTTGTCCAGAGAATGTTAAAGATGGTAAGTCAGATCTCAGACTACCAACAAAATGGAAACTTTTGATTGGCCCTCTGTCTCTTTATAGAGACTCAAGTTATTTCGACACATTTTGCTTGCATTTGTAAAAATAAATATTTCAGAATAAAATTCTTATGTAATCTTTATATTCCCTACAAATGCTTCTTCCTTTTTGATGGGAAGGTATAAAGTACCTTATATAGTATCTGTTAATTGCCTTGTTTTTAAGAAATTGATAGCATACCTTCTTTTGCAACAAGAAAAATTGAAGTTTATTCATCCATCCTTTTCTAGTATTTACTCTGACTAAAGAAATACACAGTAGAACTATTAATGAAACACCTGAGACAAGTTGTATTTTACTTATAATTCTTCCTTTCCTTGGTTTCACTCGCCTCATGTGTCACTTTCCTCCTTGCTGTTTTCTCTCTTCACTTGATAAGCAGTGCAGGTGCACATAATTCCACCATCTGAGGCCAACCAAATAAAGGTCTGGGTCTGGACTTTGGTTAAAATATTACTTAGTTAATGGGCCCTGCCTTCCCCCAGAAGCTGCCAAAGTGATTAGGTAATGCCCTATAGAGTATGGTACATTGTGGTGATTATTAACTCATGGAGAAACTCATTGACAGTATGTAGAGGAAAACAGAAGACAGTGGTCAAGTTAGAGATGGTTTTTTGTATGGCCACTTGAAAGATAAGAGAAACACTTGTACAGCAACTTGCTACAACTCTCCATAGATTGTTGTGAAGCCATGGCAGGTGCATTTGCTTTTCATCTTTCTCTAGCTTGATCTCTGTCTTCCTCACTCCCTCTGCTCTGAAATGTCCCACCCAAGAAACATTTGCACATAAGCCTTGCCTCAGTCTTCAAGGTAACTGGATCTAAGTCTCATGGGCAAGGAAGCTTTGTTTCTCCTCTGGGGCAATCCTTTTCATGAAATTGTGCTATAGGCTATGTAAGAGAGTTACATACCTTATTGTGAGGGTCAGAGAAGGGTTCCCAGAGGAAGTGACAAGTGGACCAATATCTGAAGCAGGATAGCGTATATATTTTTAACATATGCCTGAGTAATAATATTTGATATCCTTAAAACCAAGAAAAATGTAGACACGATTATGATTTGATTTTATTCCATTAACAAGAACAACAGATTTTGTATTTTCCCACCTAAAAGAATAAAAAGTAGAGAATATATAGTATATATTAATCATTGATTACACAAACCATAAAGTCAGAATGACCTCAGTTCAAATTCCGGTATTCTCTAGTTTGTTAAATTCTCTGAACCTCAGTTCTAGATTTTGCGATTATAGAAAAATAATATTTGAATAAAATGATTTTGTGAAGGCTGAATTAAATGAGAAGATATGTCAGAATATAGAAAATAGCTAGATACTACAAACATTATTTTTCCTTATTCTCTTATGAATAAAAGTTGTCTTCTTACATGCTGACCATAAAAATTATCGCCCATTAGCCATTTTGGGGCTGAGCTGAGAAGGTTATTTCCTTCTACCTTTTATGGGTTTGTTTAATTAATTAATTTTTTCTGCAAATATATTTTTTAACTACTATTATTACAATACAGCAATAACCAAACAAGTAGAAAATCCTTGTCTTTTTGGAATTTACAATCAAGAGGATGGGTCTTTTTCAACTTCTATAATCTCCTCCAAACTACTAGATTATTTTTTTTCAAACTTAATATGTGCTAATTGCCACCCATAAACCTAACCAAATATCTCATGTCTTTGTTCTCCTTTAACAATCTAACACAGTTTATTTTAAAGCCAAGTTTCTACAGTCTGTAAATATTATTTTTTGGCCTTTCATTAACTTCTCAACCTACTGTAATAGAGCTTCTACCCTTTACTGTTTAATAAAACTGTGTTTTCCCCAGTTTACAAATTATTTCTTCATTTCAAAACATAATGAATCCTCTTCAGTTCTTCTCTCTCTTGACCTCACTGCACTATTTAATTTGTGGTCCATTAATTTATTCTTGAAAATGTTAAGTTTCCGTGACACTATTCTCTATTAGTTTTCTTTCAGTTCCCCTGGGCAGTCATGCTAAATATTGAATTTCAATTTCTTTGACTTTGTCTCTTTTGTTAAAAAAAGAGTGTTTCCCCCCTAGGCCCTCTTATTTTTTTAAATGTACTAGTCTTGCTTCTGAAACCCTTTATTGTCCCCCAACACAGGCCTCCCTCCGCCATGGCCTTACTACGCTAGGCATGTCTCATCAGTTCACATACAGCTTCTGACACTTGTCTCTTTACAATGTTTAGTACCTCACTGTGAGGTCTCGTGGGTGAGAGCAGTACTTTCATCAAATTAGTTTTATTAATTTCTAACATAATTTTGATTATAGTCTAAGCACTCAAGAAATGTGATTTTTAATATAATATTAAGTGAAATAATTAATGAGTGATATTATTCACTCCCATGGCATATACTCCCTACCACTTCTGGTGACTCCCATATCTTTATATCAAGCTCTTTCTTAAAGAAGTTATTTCTTTACGAACGATGGGCCCAGAGTTATCACTGTAAAATAAGCTCAAATCTTGACACCTTTCTAGCCTAAATTTTTTCAGCATCTCTTAATTTTCTTTACAAGATAAAATCCATACTCCTTAGTAGAGAATACATGTTTTTTTTTCCTGACTTCTGCCTACAAGCTACATGTAATTTTTCTTTGTAATGTCATTTGGATGAATCGGCTTGTCTAGAGTACAATTCCTAGTTGTTCAGACACCCGATTGCTGTTTCTATAAAAGTATATTTTATATATGATTAAACTGCATAATCAGTTAGTCATAATCAATTTAAGTAAGGAATATTATCCTAGATAATCTAGGTGAACCTGATTCAATCAATTGAGATGCCTTAAAGGCACAGTTTAGGCTTCCCTAATGAAGATCAAGTTCTGCCTACAGGCAGCAGTTTTGACCTATGCTTAGGAGTTCAAGCATGCCCTTCCTAATGTCCTGAACAATGGAATTTGGACTTGACTACCTAGCTGCCACAACTGTCTAAGTAGATTTCCTACAGTATATATCTTAGCATATATCTTTTACTCCTTCTGGATGTCTGGAGAACTTTGACTGATTCAGATATTTGTACTGAGAGTAGTTATAGAGAAATAGAATCTTAATAATAAATTTTCTGAAATTTTTTTTTTTGGTTTTATGTGACACAGGATTGGTTTTCTAATTTGATTTGATTTAGAGACACTAATTATTCTAAGTTTAGTGGGAAAGCCCACAGCATAGTATGGCAATAGAGATATACAAAATATTACCATTGGATACTCCTAACCAAATACTTATGTGAAGCAAGATTCTGGGAGAACCATGTATTTGATACTTTGGAACATTTTTGTCAAACTAATGAGTATAATGAAATTGACTGGTTGTCCCTAATTGAATTGGACAAAGTGGAGAAACAAAATGAGCTCAGGGATTCAAACTGGCGGCTGACGCTCCACATATATCTCATGAAAAGGCCCACATCTGCCCTGAAAGAATCACTCTCATCCTGGAGTGACACGGCTGAGATTTCTGACAACTAAACCTGGAGTCTGAAACTATGAGTGGCTGAATTACAATACAAACGATATTTTACTTTGCAGGGTGTTTTCTGTTAAAGGAAGGACATTGAGAAAAAATAGGATTCTAAAAATTGCAATTGTGATGTACGGGCAGATCCTGATGAAGTTGGCCACACTGAACCCCCACATTCTGACAAGTCTTCTTTGCCAGGGAGACTAGCTAGCCCTCATTTTCCCAATGAATCTGTTATGGCCTCCCCTTTCAGGGCAGTTTGGATTTCCCTCAGAACCTACTCCTGCCACACCTCTTGTTTCTACGCCTATAACTACTCTTGAGTTCATACAATCCCCGAGTGAGGTGCAAACTGACTCACACAGAGTTGTGCTACATACCAACAGGATTGTGTGATTTTCCCAAATTAGACAGACAGAAATCTGGAGAATATATGTTGGAATAGATTTTAAGGGTGGGAATCATACTGGAAGGAACATAAAGTTGAATCAGGCAGAATTTATTGATATAAGTCCATTAAGTGAAGATTCTGTATTCAGAGTTTTAGCTTGATGAGTTAGAAAGACTCTTAACAATTTGTCTGTTTGGTTGGCTGTATGTGACATGGACCCAAAGTTGCCAACACCAAGTGAAGCTAAAAAACCAAAACTACTTTATATAGAAATAGAATCTTAATAATAAGCTTTCTGATTTTTTTTTTTTTGGTTTTGTGTGACACAGAATTGGTTTTCTAATTTGATTTGATTTAGAGACACTAATTATTCTAAGTTTAGTGGGAAAGAGTACCAGTAGCCCAGAGCATAGTATGGCAATAGAGATATACAAAATATTACCATTGGATACTCCTAACCAAATACTTATGTGAAACAAATGTAAATCTCGTTTTATAAAAAAAGGAATTTACAGGTTTAGAAATTTAGGGAAATAAAATAAATTTATCATTAAAAAAAAAAAAACCCTGCTCCTCCTCCTTTGGGTGAATCTATAAGCATACTTTTCACCAAGACTATGAGTAATAAATTTATAAGAGGAGATCCAACATTTTGAAATAATTTTGTGGCCTTTGTTCTTTGTCAATCTCTGCAGATAAGTGCTCTTCTTTTGAGAAACAAGTTTTGGCTTGCTACTGGGCCTTAGCAGAGACTAAGAACTGAGTGGCTCATCATGAATAACATGTTGTCTTAATGAACCAAGCCACAAAGATGAGCATGGAAAGCAACACTGCATTATCAAATGGAAGTGATATGTATGAGAAAAAGCTCTAGCTGGTCCTGAAGGCACAAGTATCTTGAACTTAGAAGTGGGAAAAATACCAAGACCCCTACCTACTTCTGCTACATTATCATTTCTCTCTGTCTGTACTTATAGTTTTATTAGGAATTCCCTATGACTAGTAGACTGAAGAAGACAAATTTGAGCCCAATTTACAGGTAGTTCTGTATGAAACATAAGTACCCACTGGAAATAGACAGCTGTAGCACTATAGCTTCTTTATGGGACATCCCTGAAGGACACTGGTGAAGGGAAACCACCTATGTGAAGACAACCAGCTGTGTGACTCTGAAGAAACTCATAACACCACTTCTGGCAGAATTTATTGATATAAGTCCATTAAGTGAAGATTCTGGTAAGTTTTCTCATTTGTGAAGCATAAAAATAATAACCACTGCATGAATATTTTAAAAATTATTTGAGATGATACACATGTGTTACATTGTAAATATGTAATGTTTTCTCTTATCATCTATTATTATTTTGTAGTGTCCCTTAATTCTTCTTAAATAATGTGTATTAATATTGTCAAAAATCTCCAGTTTAAGAACTATTTAGATATAAACAGAAGGGGCTTAGTAATTGATAGATAGAAGTGACCACTCAAATTTCACATGAGGAACTGATAAATGGGAACAGATACCTAATATTAGTCAGACATATATGATTCATAAAATTGAATAATATAATTGACTGAGAAACCCAGAGTTATATAAGTTTATTTAAAAATAAGTATGCAGAGTCTAATTTTCAAAGATTGGATATTTATAATAATTTATGATTCACCAACATTTTTCATTTTGGATGCACACAACATATTATCCATAGCAGCATAAACAATCATACAAAAAAAAAAGAAAAACAAATATCAAAAAGAAATGCCTGAAGGTTTGAGTTAAATCAACAAAGGATAACTAAAAACTGACATCCTTTTAAAATACCATTATAAAACAAAAATTCACAACAGGAGTTAGAAATGTCAACTCAAAAGAATGAATTTCTTTGCTCTTGTCAATGTAACAAAAGGCTTAAAATATTGTTTTGAGTATATTCAATCTTTTCATATTTAAAAATATCTCAATGGCTGAAAAATTACTATTATCCTAATTTAAAAGCATACTACACATATACCTTTTATGCTCTTATATTATGAATAACCCACAGGCATTTTGCATATCTCTGTAGAATTTTGACAGGCATTGTTAATAGTTGAAATAATCTGCTGGGGTGTGAGCAACTTCTAAAAACTTTTCTTTTCTCTGAAAAAGGGATATGTGGAAAGAACATGTTCTCTTCTCCTATGGATTTATGTATTCTTGTGTGAGACTAAACTTTTGAAATGGCTTTGTCCATTTTATATATGAGAGACCAAACCCGGGAATAAAAACCAGCACGTTGAGGATGTCAGAGGTGAAAAAATGTAGAATCTGTTTCTTGATAATATTGTTGAACTTCTTATAAATTAATACTAAATTTGCCTTTTCTTTCAGTCTTTATATTAAATTGAAATAATAAATTTGCCTTATTTTAAGACTTCCAGTTATTTTTGCTTTTCCATCACTTGACCAAAAGTGTCATAAATGGCACATAACTCCAGGAGATATCCAAATCTGGGTATTCTAACACATCTCTGAGCTGTTATTATTCCTGTTATCTAAAACTCATAGTCATCCATAAGCTATACCCTGAATGTAGAATTGCACCAGTACCTGAGAGCTGCATATAAGCCAGCTACTTTAGAGCAGCTGGATAAGGAGAAAGGGTAGTCATTTTGTGTGGGTATCCGTAACACTTGAGTCCATGAAACTTGGTAAGATTTAATGATAGTTGAATTTCCCAGAATTTTGATTTCAGAACTATTACAATGAAAACCAATGAGGAAAAGCTGATAAATCTTGATAATTTTAAATTATGATGTTCTAGGAAGGAAGTACAATTATAAACTGAGTTTGGCTAACTCTGTTCTCTAGAAAACAGTGTAATAGCTAGCCTTATCAGACATAGATGTCTTGCTATCTTAGTCAAATATAAAAAACATAGCCTATAATAGATTTATGGTTCAAATGCAGCCAAATATAACTTCACCTATGAGACAGCTTGACCACTGGCAATATGGACCATTTGTTTCATGTATATATTTTTCAGGCAATAGTTTTTTCTACTTTAAAGTTACTATCATTGTAAATCTCCTTAGCAGATACTTACATATTTGATTTTCTTTTACTGGAGTATAGAAATTCAATTAATTTTTAGTATTAATTTTATATTTTGTAAGTTTGCTCAATTCACTTATTAGTTCTAGAAGATTTTATTTGATTGAGGGGAAATTTTTCTCTTATCTCCTGACATCTAAAATTGCTAAGAAAATCTTTGAAGAAAACTTTATTTTCTTTATCTGAATGCAAACAGAAGTAGTTCATTATACTTGATATATAGTATAGCTTCACTAGATGAGCCTCATAATCACTTTTGAAAAATGTTTTGTTTTTCTTGAAAAATGGTGATTCAACATATAAAATATTTTATTTCATCCTCAATTCCTTCATGAACTCTGCCTATAATTTTTCCCATAATTCATGTGTTTTATTGTATACATTTCTAATTCATAGTAAGAAAACTAAATAATAACAGAACCAATTTGAGAGCATAATATAAGTAAAATATATTTGTTTTACTTTATAATGAAATTTTCACTAAAAAAAATTATCAAAAGATTCACCTTGAGCTAAAATTAATTCACCTAGTCAGATGAATTCTCTGTACTGATAAGAAAGCTATAGAGTGTGTTTTTTAGGCAGCTAAACAAAAGTCATATTGTTAAAAAATAAGTAAACAATGCTAAAGAATTTAAGAAATTTATATGTTACTATGCTGTTTACCATGAGTTAAAAGCTTTTATTCCATTTGTGGCATTTAATTGTAATGACTCTGTGCCACGTCAAATAGTTTTGTGACATAACTCATCTTTACTAATATAAAATGTTAATCTGTATCTTGTACAGAGGCTACATTTCTGAACATATTTAAAGTAATTATTTCTGTAGGAAGTGATAAAACATAATTGGTAATATTTCATAGATTTAACTTTATTAATCATTTTAGATTTAACTAAATTTAAATTTAGTTTGTTATTTTTTAAAATTTATTTCTCCCAACTCAATCTTTTTATTACACACAAAAAAGTCAGTACTATTTCTGGTGTTTGAGACAATACATATTTTTTTTTCCTGTTGTAGCATTTACAATGGGACTGAGTCAAATTACAAATTCTCTGTCAGTTTCTAAATCTAGAACACAACATGAAGCTTTGTTCCTTACACAATACTTCCAAGTATTTGATTCATTTTCCTTGAAAGCATAAAGAATTAAAAAAATGTATTTTTTCCTGAATATCTTTTTTTAAAGTATACAGTTCTGCTGTCTCTAGTCTACTGCTTTTCTGACCAACTATGTGAAGTTAACATGTTCCTTTTTTGTGGATTGATCAAGCTCCTTGGCTCATTCATTTTTATTTACTGACAGTCCCATCTGAGTTTACAATCATGAAGTAGTAATATAAATAAGTTTTACTTGGGCTCTTCTCCTATTTATTTTTTTCTGTTAAACTCAAAATGTAATAAGGTACTAAATTTTATTTCTTTTTTTTCTCATTTTGTGTCTCAGTTGGCAAGATCAGACAATATATCCAAATATTTTCAACTTAGTTGCAAATATTAAAGGTCTATTAAACTCTTCTTTGAATTCTACATCATGATAAGATTAAGTGTGTAATATAATAGTTAACTTTCCATATCATGTTTCAATTTTGTTCAAATGATTCTGTGTCTAAAATATACTGTTTGTTTATATGGTGCGATGTTGTTGGTATTCTTACTCTCCATGTAGTTAAATATTTGTTTTATGTTTTTGTGGTGTGTTTCAGAAAAGGTAGTTTAACAAATTTTCATTATTGTCCTATCTTTACTAAAAATAGATAAAGGTTTAACTCCTTTAAGATTTGTGGTCCTTTTGGCAATTTAAAAATAGAACATATCCTGTATTGATCTGTATATACACAAATGTTTAAATATTTGAATATTGTGTATTTTGTATAATTGTATGCTAAAAACATAAAAAGTTTAATTTTAGATATAGTAACCCAGACTAGCAACATATTATACAGAAAAACAAATCCACTATAAATGCTCTGAAGTCATACCTTAAATAAGATTCAGCATATCAAACATTTAAAGAGTATACTCTGTGTGAAAAATACTATTAGGTGCACAGTATCTATATATAACAAACTATTTTAATTTAAATGCTTGGACATAGTTACATAGTGGAGCAGTTAGCACATCTACTTTATATGCCCTAGTGGAGCAGTGGTCCATGGTCTATAGCCATGCCACCCTAAACATGCCTGATCCCATCTGATCTTGGAAATTAAGCAAGGTCAGTCTTGGTTAGCACTTGGATAGGAGACCACCAAGGAAGACAATGTACTGTAGGTATGAATAATAATACCTAATAAAAACAAGTAAAAAATAACTGAATGCTTAATCGATATGAAGTCAACATGTGATTATAATATATGTGTAATTATGTACAGAAAATGTTTGGCATGACGATGAAACTTTTACAGTATAGAGAAATACTAAACATATCTTATTTTGAGAACTCACTCTACTTTGCTAGCACAAGTATCTGAAAAACTTAAATGTCATTGTGTCAATATAAAGAATATATCTACAAATAATTACGTATAATACAAATTTATAGTCACAATAAATAATGTAGCTTGTTTTTTTGACATTTTAAATTCTGATTTGTATTTTTATTTAGTATGTTATAAATAACAGAGAAATAAATAGTAAACATGGCAGTTTACTATTGTAAAATAGTAAAATCTTTGTGTGGAGTTAGTATTTAATAATTGTTTGAATATGTCTGTCTAATTTCCTAAAGACAAGTATATGGTCTCCAGAATAAAAAGTTAGTGGTATCTACCATTTTTCATGATAATTATTTCCAACTGTTCCTTTCAAAGTACTTTAAATTTTGGCTAAATAATTAGACTAAAAAATATGGAGTTCCTCAGGCAATGAGATGGCACTGGTAGGGTTATTATATAAAGAAGAGAGTGAAAATAAGAGTAAATGTTCTAATATAGATTGTTTTAATAACCTTCTTTTCTCCATATTGCTGTGAAATTCTGTAAATAAACAAAATCACTTTAAATAAACACACACAAAAAAATATACAAACATTTCCATGCAAAAATTATCTTTCAAAATTAGTTTTTCAGTGAATCATACTTACTCAAATTTGTTTATTTATTTAAATAATTATAAACTGTGTGATTTCTGTTAAATTGATAGAGATTTTAGTATAACAAAATATATAAATTACTAACTTCATTTTTCTATTCTTTAAAAAGTACTTTAAAGATTTTAATTTCTTTAGTGATGGAGGTATATATTCAAGATTACAAGTGAGTTCAATAAGTACTGCATAGAAAATAGCTTATTATTTAATAACTATAAGAAATAATCAATATATATAATAGTAACCACTTATAGATAATAACTTTGCATATCAATTTATTATTTTATTTTTCCAGTTGTAAATAGTGTAGCAAAGAACTTATTTCTGCAATTTTCTTTCATTAGAAATAAATATTTGTACAGCTATTCACAATTCATTCACTTTACAAGAACAAAATGTTCCACCAAATATGCCTATTATACTAAGCCAATATACTAGGGGTTTAAATAATTTTGTTCAACAGGTATATTAACATAATACCTTCTGAATAGATTCATTGTATTTTATTAAAATGCATACATATATTTAAATATTTAATATTCTCATTTAAAATATTTATTTATATTTCCCTAATAGTTCCTCAATTTTAATGTTTAAATTAGATTATTTTATCAATGTACTTATAATCTGGAACAAATATTTTTCTCTTCTAGTCTTGTGAATTTTATTACATAGTAATAAAATTACTATGTGAATACTACATAGTATTTCTTCCTCCAAGTCTTTCATACCATAAAAATTGTAATTATTCTTGTGCCTCATTCTCTTTCACCATCCATTATTCAATTACCAAATGCTGCCTGTTCTACCTAGAATTCTCTTGCATAGTTCCACTATACTTCAACTCTCCTGTTATTACATGAGTCAGGGAAACCATTATCTCTTACCTAGGCAAATATAAAACTAATTTTTCTCCATTCTAGTCTCATTTAATCTATTGGTTAGGTTTTATAGCCTTAAGCCAAAACCTAATATGGTTCCCTGGTCAGACTTAGCCCTACAATTTTCTCTCTCATAAATCCACCTAATAACACAGTATTTCATGCATCCCAGGATGTTGCTTACCTATCTGGAGCTTGGCAAATATTTTTCTACCTCTTTGTCTTCAAGGATAATATTCTCTACACTTTGAAAATTTTTTGCCTCCATTCTTTACCTTTTTAATTCTTAATGACCTTTCTAGACTTGGCTCAAATATTGAATGGCTGCTCACTATCACAATGATCTCAGAATTTTGTCTTTATAGGACTTATCAAAGTTTAAGTTTATATGAGTGATTATTTGTATATACCTATATAATAGATTGGTTCATAAATTTTATGACAGACAATCCTGTTCTGCCATAAGCCATAACATTTAACTTATAGAAATCAGTAAGCATGTTTTAATGAAGAAATACTTGTAGAAATGAGATTTTCTCAATTGTGAAAAAAGATAAGAAGATGAAAGTTTTCTAGATGAGTCTAAATGACTCTTGTTCTAGAGACATATCTTATTTCTACTTCTTTGAAAATCACATATTTGGTGCTTATTTAGATTTATTATTTGCTTTTGGGGGAGTGCTCATCAGTTTAACAATAGATCAAATTTATCTTCACATTTATGTGCATTTTCATTTACATAATAAGTATCATTTTTATGCTGATTTTTTTGTGCTAGGCACTTTAGTAATCATTTTACATATATCACAAAATTTAATCATTTTTATTAGCTTTCCTTCATTTTCTCATCTATACGCATATACTCTATCTTCTCTCCCATTAATTTGTAAAAAAAAAAAAAAACTTCCTAAACTCTTGAAGACATCCATTACAAAAATCTCAAATTCAACATTTAATCTGTTAACAAATTCTCAATAGCTAACCTCCATGTAATGGCCTGCATAATATGCCTTCTTGCTCCTATTTCTACAACTCTGACTTTGCCTACTATAATTGGTGACGTCTTTGTTTATTGAACTGCACTCAGAGTAAATATTAATCAATTGGTTGATTTTTAAGCATCGTCTTATTGGGAACTATTTTTTCCTATTTAAAATTGCATTTACTTTCAAGGTTTGTCTTTTCTCATTTTTATATTTTTTTCTTTAGCACTCATTACTGTCTGTCATGTATTTTGCTTATTCATTTGCTTATTTCCATTTGATAAACCATAACTGACATAAGAAGAAAAATTTTACTGCTACCTACTTAATATCAAAATAATGCCTAACACATAATCGACCTCAATTAGTATTTTTAATAGATAATATGATCTTATCTAAAATTATAAATAAAATGTAATAAAAGAAGACACAAGATTTGAATGTCTTCTTAACCACAAAACATTTTCACCTACCACTTTCTTGCATACTTTAACCTATGTTTATTAAGTTCTATATAATAATGTAAATTCTGTGTGAAACAAGTCATTTTCCTATGGTTAATATTTACTCATATTATATAAAACAGTATATTTTACCATACTGAAGATAGTTTACATAGTTAAAAAGTAAAGTACGTTGTTGCATAAATATTCAAGGCTCTTAAAAACATGATATTGTAGTTATATATTAACATAATGAAGAAAAGTTAAGTCTAATTACTACAAAGAAAACTTAGGGATGAATTCTTTCCGCACATGATACTTTTTAGTGAGTTTATTTATGGAAATCTATTTATCATGAATCTAGTTAATATTAAACTTTAGAGCATCTAAATCGCATGGACTGCTTTTAAGATATTATGCCTAATTTTTTATGTTATTCATGTTTTTATATCATCTTTATTAAAGAAAACTCTCCTATACCATATAATTTTTCTATGTATTCCAAAAACAATAGTTGCTTTTGAGAGTAGAATAAAAATTATTCATTAAGGCAAAATCTTCACAGGCAAAGAAAAAAAAATTTAAATAGCAATCAATCAAATATTGAACAATGGAAAGCTAATGAATGGGTGAGTGTTAACTAAATTAGTAGACCATAAAAATGGAAATTTTAAATTGGTAGTGGGGATAAATAATTGTCAACTTTATTTATAACATAGTATTTATTAACACTTCATGAATGACAGCATCTGATATCTCTGCAAGTAGTGATAAAACTGGTCTCATAAAACTAGAATAATCATTTGAAATTTATTTAAAAAATGAGAAGATTCTCTGTTACTTTCAGACATGACTGACAGTTCCTCAAACTAACAATAGAATGCCAATTTGTTCTCTAGAGATAATACAAGTCTTATTATTTAGAATAATTCAAACACTGTTATAAGCAGAGAGATTATACCAAAATCAGAAATTACAATTACATATACAAACTGAAAGCTGATAACAATCTCCACCTTCATCTTGGGGTCTACTATCAACAAAGATTTTCCAGAAGTAGTCTATGGGAAAACTGACCAACCAAAGAGGAAATACCACTTTCATTGATACTAAGGTCTTTCCCTAAAATGTAACAGTCTTATAACAATGAAGCTCCCAGTACAAACAGCTCTTCAGAAACAGTAACAGAAAACAGAAAGTTGGCTAATCTGCAAAAATTATTGAATCAGAAGGTAAAGGACTAAACCCAACAGATAATAAAAAACATAGGGACTATGCCAAAGAAATATATTTATATATTTATAAAATCTTCTCTGGAATATTATCAGGTTAGTGAATATATTTATTCTATGATAAAAACACAGGATACCATACAAAAATATTCAGAAAAAATGGAAATTAAAAACATAATAAAATAAATAAATTTTAAAAAATTAAAAACTTATTGGGATGTTTGAAAGACGAAGTTGAAGAAATAACTCAGAAAGTCAAAAATATGAAGACTAGGAGGAAAAAGGGAGGATTAACCACAAGAATTGAACATCAATACATAGAGTGTCCCATGCCCCCCCATACACACACAAAAAAATAGGATAAGAAATTAATATATCAATTAAAATGTGTCTGGACTAAGAAATATTTTTTAAATACAAAAGTCCACTGAGGCCTTAGCACAGTACATGAATTTAAATTTTACTAAACTTTAAAAGAATGAATGTCAGGCATTTTTAGAACACTGCTGAGAAAAAGAATACAGGGGAGAAAATGGGTCGTATTAGAGCATTAAGAATCAAAATGACTTTATATTTATAAATAATAACATAGAAAGCTAAAAGATAATAAAGATAGTGGAATAATGTGTTCAAAATTTTAAAGATAAATTATTTCTACCTAAATTTTACACCCATCTTAACTTTTAATTACATATCAGAATAAAATATTTTCAGACATGTAATAAATCAAATGTTTATCATGCTTAAGCTCTTTTTTCAGGAAGAGGGCATATACTGAGAAGATGATATTGCAGTTTATAAATCCCAAAATCCAGCAGGAAAGAGAGACATACCTTGTCCCCTGCAGGAGAGACAGACAACAGTTAGTTATGCACATGAACAACAAATAAAAAAGAAAATAGTGCAGATTGAATTAGATGAAAAGACTATGAGAGATTTCTTTAAAAAGAAAGTTATTGATAAACTAAAGTAATGCATACCTAAAGAGAAATTTTAGCTACAGGCAAAAAAAAATGTGTCTAAATTATTGATAAATAGTAAATTAAGCAAGAGTAACATGTATTAACTCTCAGTAAAATGAAGAATGTGCAGATATAATCATGTAAGCATGTCTACTACATGATTCATTTGTGAATAGGATTCACTTACCCCATAATAATGTAAACACTCAAAATTGACCTCACTTATATAATGGTATATTTATTTTTGGAAGATGGTAGATGAGAGATATATATCTATGTGTTGGGGCTTGTGGAAATAAAGTTTGTCTTCAACATCTATGGTGGGAAGTGAATAGAAAATGCGTGAAAGATCAATCATGTTTTCTGGAGATATTGAAATAAATCACAAGGACTCAGCTAACAGATTAGATATCAGTTACTTAAGGATTACTGAATTTTTAAAAACACAAACATTATAAAACTGGTTGTCTCTTTACCTGGGTGTGTAACTTTGATTAATATAATGATTTTTAATCAGAAGGTGCAAATAGTAACATTACCATCTACAGATAAAAACTTTGAGGTACATATCATTTTTCAGAGCAGATGTGCCATAGGCAATCAACATAACAATTATCAGAACACTAATTGAAATAAAAGACTAATAAACTTTAACTTGCAACTAATTTATATGTATCATGAAAAAATGATTAATTGGAAGAAATAAATCAGAGAGAACTGAATATGCTTGTAAATTTTTTGATGATATATGTATATTGTATTTGGCCTGAAGTGGTGTTAATAAGACCACTAGAGAAATGTAGTGTGGAGAATTTTCTTTTAAGTATCAAGTGAATTAACATGTAATCTTTTTGATTTAGTCGATTCTCTTCTTTGTTCTTTTCACAAAATAAATCAATTTGTCTCAAAT
Source organism: Macroglossus sobrinus (assembly GCA_004027375.1). Taxonomy (NCBI): domain Eukaryota; kingdom Metazoa; phylum Chordata; class Mammalia; order Chiroptera; family Pteropodidae; genus Macroglossus; species Macroglossus sobrinus. Next base: position 296,702 of record PVKZ01000723.1, on the reverse strand, counting down.
AAAGCTTGATGTAGTTTTATAGAGTGAAGGTTTGTTTTGGAATATGTGTTCCTCCTGCTCTGCCCTTTGGAGTATATTATATGGAAATTTTCATTTTATACTTTATTTCTAACATCAAAGAATGTGTACTAAAGCATTCAATGAGCTACATATTAATCAGTAATTTAATAAAAGAATGTTAAGATGATTGCTCCATTGGAAGCAAATTTGGTTAATATCTCACAGGGCAATAAATTTGGGGGGTTATGCTCTTCACTGGAAAAAAATAATTTACATTTCTATCAGACAAAATATACAAAGTAATATGTGATTTTCTTAAACTGAAGTCCTTTGGTTAATTATTTTATCATCACTGAATCAACATTCTACCATTAAAGAGGAGGGAACTTAGACATCTGATGCCTTGCCTCTTCTTCTTTTCATATGTATTTCTACTTCCCATCAGAAAGCCTCTTCACATCCACTTTAGATTGGATCCAATTTTCTGTATTCCATATTCTGATTTATCAATGCTCTCTAGTTAAGAACTATAGCGAAATCCTTTCCAGAATAAGAATGACTTATTTCCCAGAATATGATGACTCAGTAAATTCCTTTACATCTTTTATTCTTTTTGCATTTTCATAGGTCTAATTTTTCTTTAGGCAAATGAAGTGTTACACTCATTAGAAGGGATGCATATAAGAACATAAATATGGCGATGAAAGAAAATTTAACTTTGGATGGTGAACACATATGACATACGGCATATTATTAAGTTGTACACTTGAAATCTATATAATTTTATTAACCAATGTCATCCCAGTATATTGTAAAAAGAAATAAAGTACAAAGAAAAAAGCATCAAAAAACCATTTTTATAGCTAAATATTAATATTTTACAGTTTTAGTCCTGCATCTTTAATCCTTGGTGTTGCTATTAGTTGAGAATTATTATTCACATAAGAAAACATGAGATAATTAAGTAAATATCATTGATCCAAATTATAAAGAGAGTAAATGTACAACAAGGTTTTCAAAACGTCTCTAACACAAAGACTCTTTATCCAATAAGCTACACTGATTTTCAAAGGACCTGTTGATTCAAATATTAAATGTGATGTGTAGTTGGCAGAAGAAATGTCATGTTTTCTTTGAATTTTCTGATCAATGCTTTCTGAAATATGTGCTTTATAAAAGAGCAAGTCAACAACTAAATCAACGAAAGAAACAACAACATAATAAAGATTAGGAAAACCTTACTGCTATGATCACTTAATTCTGAATGTTTATAGTCTAGTATGATATTAATAACCATATTCTCACCAAATAGATTTGTTAATGTTTTTAGAAAATTTAAATTACATAGGTAAATATATTAATTTATTTTTATAATTTTTGAATTTACCATATGAATTACATAAACAAATTGTTCTGCAGCTGGTGATAAAAAAATACTGTCATTTTTTATTAAAGTACTTGATCAATAATCTCAATATACCTGTAAAATAAATTGCACATATTTAAAAACTATTAAAATACCTTATAATATGTATATTGACAGTTTGGTGGATGATTTATCTTATATTTAAAAACTCTAGTATAATTAGTCTATTTTAACACTGTTTTAATATTATTTTAATGCTTTAATGTTTAATTAGAGTCTCTGAGTGGTCCTTTAATTAATAGAATCCCTCCTCTGCATCTGTTTTCTAAATAATTGAGAAAACAAATAAATAACAGTTTGATGCCCATATTTCAGTTTGGAAGAGCATAATGTAATGTGAAAACATAATGAGTTGGCTAAGTGAACTTCAGAGTTGGCAGAAAGGCCCCATTTCTAGAAAGTTCTGTGCTTAGACTATTGCCTTATGTAGAGAATCTTGAAGAATGGAGGAGTGAAGGCAAACACATGCTAACTGCATATTAACCAACTCGCACATTTCCAAATTTAAATTTCATCTACATTATTTGCAAAGGGAGCTCCTAAGAGGCTCATGTTGGGCTTAGGAAAGTTTTCTTTTCATGGAAGAAAATAAAAGAGTTGGAAAAGTGCATTTCCCTTTAACACTTTATTTATTAATTAAGATTATTATAATTATAAGCATCATTTACTAAGACTGAAGTTGCAAAGTCTCTAATAAGAGATGAAAAGTAAGATTTAGTTAAAAAAAATAAAGATGAGCCAATGAATGAAACTATTTTCCAAAAATACAAGTATAATTGAAAAGAGCCATGAATTAGGATAGCATCATAATGTCCCTCTTTATGGATTTCTTTTGTTATAAAAATAAATCTTTGCTTAAGATATTTAGTAAATAGATTAAAGATTATGTATAGAAAACATTTTTAAATGAATGAATTGACATTCTTAATAGAACTGTAAGGAAGTTCTAAAATAATTTATCAATAAATACTCAAATATTTTTAATAAAGACAAGTACATTGAAGAGTTATTGTTACTTTTTAATTTTCATTTCTGATGTTATTTTCTTTGATTTGATGTTAGTTATCCTATGTCTATAGAAATCCTTTTTCACTGACAATTCAAGTAGTCCAGAGTTGTTAGAATATGCCTACTCATGACTTCCAATACTTAGTTATTAATATAAGAGAGTGAATTTAAATTTAGATGTAAACTAATTTTATAAACATTACATGTAAAACACTTGGTTAAATATTCTCTAGGAAATTGTGACGATTAAATAAAATAACATATAAAAATGAACCTATCTCAATCCTTAGCAAATAGTAGTTAATAAATAATAGCCATTGTTATTATTATTGTTATTATATTTTTACATTCAGAAGTATATCCATTGTTCTCCATATGTTTTTTTTGGTTACATATCTCAGAACTCTTTAATACTCTATAGTGTTTGCAAGTAGTGCTTATTATTACTAAACACAGCAGAGATACACTGCTTCTTTAGGGATAAACGTAAATTAAAATGTTTCCTTTTTATTATCAATTCACTCTTTTCATATTTTCTCTAAGCTACTGTCCCACTTTCTTCAACATAGCTCTATAAAAAATAATAAGTAGATTAATGCTTCTTTGGGAGAAAAATTTTATATTTACTTTGTCTTCCACCACTAAAATTTTCTTATCACTGAGCACTATAGTTCCCTTTTTTCCCCTTTTCTTTTTACCTATTCATAAACCATATCAGAATTTTCTATCAAATAGAACATTCAGTACTTAAAATTGCATAGTCTGACATTCATAGCATTCAATTAAACCATAAGTTTGGCATATTACCAAAGATAATTATTCTTTTTATCATATACTTTCACTGCTGAAAATAATTTATTTTGTTTGTTTTTAAACTTGATATCCAGCTGTCTCTAACTTCAATATGTCTGTATCATGGAAGAGATTACTGGGAGCCATTTGAGTTATTTCTATTGGGTGGCAAAAGATAAATTAACAGTGTCAAAACACCCAATTTGTGGTAGTACATTGTTGAGGAACAAACACATCTCTTAATTGGAAATTGACAACTTTGGCACCAAGCTGAACTAATCATTACTCACATTCACACTAGCTTCCATTTCCTAAAGCTCTATTAAGTCATTAAAATGCCATGACAATCTTCTCCACAGGTGTAGAAAACCAGATCTTTGCCTGTGGCAGACCTAATTAAGATAACAGCTGGATAGTTACACTTAAAAAGAAGAAATCCAAGACATAATAATGTTTCTCAAATGCCCCAAATGAAAACAGTAGTAGGGAGGTGGCTTGGTTTGTTCTTATCTTATTCCAACTTTGTTGAATGAAGATCATCCATTTTATAGATGCTTGCTAAATCTGTAACCAAATTATGATTTTAAAAAAGTTAATCATGTCTTCTAAATGATATTCATATTTAGGATATATTTAAATAATTTTAAACTTGGGGTGTATAGCTTTAATGATAGCTTCTCAATAGCAAAAATATATTTTGCTATTACTTTTGTTTTTCTCCAGTAAATGGTCTACTTGGTTTGACATAACTATTCTAAGAACACAGTTTCTCAGCCTTTGGGCAAGTGGAGAGGAAGGACAACTAAGTGTTATGAATTGTGTTGTTACAATGAAATAATCACTTGTTTACAATAGTTTTTGTGGTTCACAGTAGCATCCCTCTCTTCAGGAAAGTATCTGCTTTGACGTTTTCTTCAACAACAAGGTATGATAGAGATTTTTCTAAACCTTTGAAATTCAAGAAATCTGATACCTTACAAACAATTTGACATTCTTAGTTTGAGTCTAGAGTTACCTTTAGGGTAGACTACTCTTGTTTCGTAGTTCAATTTAAATCTGACTTCATTAAAATTCCCCTTTCAATAACATGAATTTTTGACTTTTTCCAAAATTCTCTTCCTAGACAAAATCCAAGATAATTAAAAAAATTTTTTTTCAAATATTTTTAACATTTGCAACTTTTTCCAACCAGTTTCTCTTTATGAATCAGGATTTGCTTCTGAATTATCTAGTAAATAAGTCTGTTTTTCTGGGAAATTTTTAACAAATCTGTATGGAAATTTTAGATACACTCTGTCTTTTTCTCTTTTAAATAATTAACATAGTGCCCATCTTAAAATTTTTTCACATTTACCATTTTTGATGAGTTATTTTGCATTTTATGTCTCATTTATCATTTATCATTATAAATATGCATTTCTACACAGAAATAAAAATTAACATATAAAAATTATTTTGATCTTATTAAGATAAATTTTCAATATATCTCAACATATATTTATATACAGTATAAACATATAAACTCAAATCAGTTTATATCTCTTTGTCTCTCTACTTTTACATTTATATCTATAGGAATCTATCTATATTTATCTATATGTTATGGGTCAAAGAGACTTTCAAGAGAAAGTTTGTATGTTGAAATCTTAACTTCCAGTACTTCAGAATGTGACTGTATATAGGGACGTTGTCTTAAAAGAGTTAGTTAAGTTAAAATAAGGTAATAATTAGTATGACTGGTGTCCTTATGAGAAAATGTAATTTGGACGCAGACATATAGAGTGAATTCTACCTGCAGGCTACCTTTGGACTGAAGCTATATGATTAACTTCTCTAAATCTTCTCTGGGTCTCCAGCCTACTGACATGCTTTGCAGATTTGGACTTACAGGCCTCCACAACTGGAGAGTCAATTTCTTAAAATCAATCTCTTGGTCATTCATCTCTCTCTCTCTTTCGCGCTCTCTCTCTCTCTCTCTCTCTCTCTCTCTCTCTGTGTATATGTATACACACACATAATACACACACATATATAATACACACACACACACACACACACACACACACATATTAGCTCTGTTTCTCTGAGAACTCAATACAATATCTAGATATAAAGAGAAAGAGAAAAAGGGAGTTTTTGCTAAAAAAAAAAGTGATAAATTTAATACTTTCAAATAAATAAGGTATTTTGTGAATTAAGATGTGTTATACTAGGGGAAAAAATTGTAAAGGAAGTAAACTGGAAATATTATTTCCATGAACAACAACAACAAAAATGTAAACTGCCCAAAACTTAAAAAATAGCTTCTATAGAAAGATATGGAGACAGAAAATAATGGTGACTATCTAATTGTTATAGTAATTTATACTGGTAATTAAAGGAGCAATATACTTGTATTTAAAAAAAATCAAATCTCACAAAATTCAAACAATTACAAATATGGGCTATTTAACCTCACATAGACAACAAATTAAAATGTATAAAAGTATACATAGATGCCCTGTCCCCCTCCCCAAAAATGAGGAAATAATAAAACAAAAATATTTGTAGGATTTGTTTACTTATTTAATACACAGTGGTTTAAATCAATTTAAAATGAAAGTGTATCCTTAAAATTGTAACAGTTGGGTTTCCTTTGTGACAAAAACAGTCTGCAATTTAAATTTATGAGTAAATTTATGAATGCTTCATATACATATATTATGGTTATTTATTCAATCTTTTCCTTCTCTTTAAAACCAATTCCACTTTATACCAAAGGGTAACATTTAGCAATTTGGGTAAAATGCTAGATAAAAGGACTTTTGATTTGTCTTCAGTACTACTGTTTAATTGTCTTAAGCATGATTTCAAGTGTACGTGGAGATTCTAAAGTGCCATTATACGTAGTCATAGATAATCTCTGAGAGGAAAAAATAAGTTAACTATTTTTATTTCTAAAATGGATCACTTATATGTCATAAATTAAAATATTCTGTAATATAGTACTATGCCAGATAATATAGGTAACACAAGGGATGCTAAGTCAGAGAGAAGATATCCAAAAACACTTCCCAAGGAAGATAAAACTTGAACTTAAAGAAAAAACAAGCAAATAAATAAGTTAACCAAATAGAATAAATTGATTTACAGGTCTTGGAGACAAATATATTGATTTTTGAGCTGATACACTCTGATCAACAGCTGAAGCCTAGAATTAGAGATATACCAGAGTAATGTTAGATGGCTAATGCCAGCTAATCTAGAGACATTTTCCCCCCAAATAGCTATGAGAAGCTTTTCAATAATTTTTTGACATTATCTGATGCAAGTGTTAGAAAACTCTCTCTAGACCTAATTTGGAGGATGTATTCGTAGTATCAAAACTACAATAATAACATCACTTTCAAGCAATTACTACTTAGGAGGTCAAAAGGTTGGCCCAATAAGCATTCTGATCATATTTTAAACAAAGAGTTAGTTGTATAGAATAGACAATGTATTTGAAAGAGCACACAATGTACATATTTTTATTCCAGAAGTCCTAAGTTATTGTCTCATTTTCAGGAGTTTGATATTATTGAGCTTATGTTGTAAAAATTGTTAAGAATTATAGCTTCAAATTTTTAAAATTATATTTATGAAATTACCATTTATTCCATCAATGTAACATTCATTTCTGCAATTCAAAACACCTTACAGTTAGTACTGGAAGTCTGAGTATAACCTTTCTGCAGGTGTAGTTCAACCACAGTAAGTGATTAAAAGCATCAATTAGAGATATGTAATTATAAAGTATGTGGCAATATAATTATACCCATGAATTTCTCTTTATGTTTTTATATCATTGATAGCTATTTAATACACCATAATCTATCTATCTATCTATCTATCTATCTATCTATCTATCTATCTATCTATAAAATTATTTCTTACAAATGTTTTCTTATATTGCTGAAAGACTCAATATTATCATCAGGTAAAACTTTCAATAGAAGCAGTTCATTTCTTCTTTTTTTAGTTCTTTTATTCTGATTTTTTCTATTCATTTATAGAGAGTACTGAATCTTTTAAATGTTATATAAAATGTATAATTTTTTATTGATTTTATTTTATTTAGGGGGAACTTGCTCTAAATGTTTGGAAACATAATTTAATATTTGTCACTTCTTAGGCTGAGAATTCAATGAAAACTATTTTTAGTAATAAATATTTTTAATAATATAGATTTACAATGTTTTTCAGTACTTAATTTTACAAACCTATGTTTCAGATGATATACACATGCCTGAAAAAGTTAAAGAGTAGTCTAGTAAAAGTAAAATACTTGCCTTTTAATATAATCAAACACTTGATAAATGTTACTTCTCATGTCCAGACTATCCATTTTCAAAAAAAAGAAGTTAAAACATGTATAGATTTTTTATAGTAAAGATTAAAATATAAAATGATAAATATGTGTATAAGAATATATATTTTGGAATTAAAAGATCTACACTGTCCCATTTTGTTTACATAGAATTGTTCAAGTCTGAGAAATTTACTGGTATTTTTCACATTGTTTTTTGGACCTAATCTGCCTTGCAGTTCTTTTTAAAAAAGCAATCTTATGTAAGATTATTTTAGACAAATTGGAAAATACATCAAAATTAAACTCTCTTGTCATTTTCCCCAAGGATAGCATTAAACATATAGGTATATTTTACTCAATCATACAATCATATATATGTATGTATATATGCATGCATGTGTATACATATTTATATGTCACAGGTCATTGCAAAGGGTATATATATATATATATATATATATATATATATATATATATATATATAGATTAGATAGAAAGATAGATGATAGATGATAGATAGATAGATAGATAGATAGATAGATAGATAGATAGATCGGGTAGAAAGAAAACAATCAAATTAAAACCTCCTAAAATCTGGAACTAGCTGTGTTCATATATTAATCGATAAAATAATAAAAATATTATAATTTTACAAATGCTGACAAAATTTTACCATTTGCTTCATCATTGTTTAAACCCATATATTTAATAATTTAACATGCTTATATTTTAAAGACCTACTTTAAAAATACTTGTTTTCATGTACAGAGAAAAGATGTCATTAATAAAAATGTTTAAAATACAGATATACTAATAGATCTTAATTTCTTTGTATGTGGGATAACATTAGTTCCATTCACTTCTGGACTTGACATGGAATAACAATTAGGGGCAACGTCTTAGAACAAGCATTGTTCTTCAATACCGAAAATAGAATAAGTTTATGTTATCATGGTATATGTAAATATGAGTCTTTTCCATTTCTGCTTTAGGTACTGGTTCACAAATAATAACAATTCAGCCTGCTTTGGAAAGAGCTCCAGAAACATATAACTCGAAATCTACGTAGGAGGTTTTTGTTAATAATTGAGAAGGAGGTGCAAATGTCAGTTAAGTATTAACAGTATCTGCAATATATCTGAAGAAATCCTTGGAACTCTTTTTATAGGCTTTGCTTGGTGCATTCTTGGATATTTATTGGAATGCCTCAGTTAATATCTTATCACAAAATTCACAATAGCTTTTTCTCCTTGAGGTCACTGACCTTGACTTACAATATTGAAATAGAAAACATGTAGAGTCAGCACACCATTAAGCTTTGAGTATTTATTAAATATTGAATACTTTCCCAATTTGGAGGCTGTTAAAATAATGTTAGGGTCAGCTTCTTCAGTATTGGTATGCCTTCCACTGTGTTTTCAAAATTTGCATAACTATTTCTGCTCCATAATAAATTGCCTTGCAAAAGATTGGTGCTGTATTTGCTAACAAATTACTGAGTATTTAAATTAGTTATTTTATTTAGACCACTGATGAGTCAAAAGAAGCTATCAACAAGGCAAAGAGACAACCATCCAAATGGGAAAATATATTTGCAAGTGACACCTCCAATAAGGGCCTAATATCCAAAATATACAAATAACTCATACAACTCAATAACAACAAAAAACAATCCAATAAAAAAATGGGCAGATGACCTAAACAGACAATTCTCTCAAGAAGACATGCAAATAGCCAACAAACGTATAAAAAGATGTTCAGCATCACTAGCTATTAGGGAAATACAAGTCAAAACTGCAATGAGATATCATCTCACACCTGTTAGAAGAGCTCTTAACAAGACAAGTAATAACAAATGTTGGAGAGGATGCAAAGAAAAAGGAACTCGTATACACTGCTGGTAGGACTGCAAATTGGCACAGCCACTATGGAACACAGTATAGAGGTTCCTCAAAAAACTAAAAATTGGTCTACCATATGATCCAGCAATCCTTCTACTGGGTATTTACTCTAAAGACTCAAAAACCCATATTCAAAAAGTTATTAGCTCACCTATGTTCAAAGCAGCATTATTCACAGTGGCAAGGACACAGAAGCAACTGAAGTGTCCCACGATAGATGATTGACTAAAGAAGCTGTGGTACATATATACAATGGAATATTACTCAGCCATAGGAAGAGGTAAAATACTACCATTTGAGACAACATGGATGGACCTTGATATAATCGGCTAAGTGAAATAAGCCAGACAGAAAAAGTTGAAAATTACATCATATAATTTGTGTGTGAGATATAAACCTAAAAGCAACAAACAGTTCAAACAAACAAGAGACTCATAGACATGGGCTATAGACTAGTGGTTACCAGAGAGTAGCAGGGAGGGAAAGAGGTAGATGGGGTCAAATATGTGGTGACAGAAATATATATATGCCTTGCTATTAAATTGTACACTTGAAACTTACTGGGTTTCATTAATCATTGTCACCATAAAAAGTAAATACATTTAAACTAACTAACTAAATAAATAAATAGAATTCAATTGCATAGTAGATCGTTTAACTTATGTTCTTCCTTATTTTAGAACACTGTTCTGAAATCTATTTTATTTATCATAAGAGTGTCGATAAGAATAAAAGAATGGGCTTAACATAGCAATTCAAACATTAATATTCAAAGCATATATTCTAATAACTCCAGACAAATAGTATAATTTTTGGATACACATTTGCACAAAAATATTGTACAGCAAGGAAAATCAGGACAGGAAAAAAGATCATTTCCCCAGAGATCCCCTAATGAAATTAAACATGATATTATTCACAGCATGAGACAGAAAATAGTGCATATGAAATTTGTCCCTAATTGAAGATATAAGGAAGGGGGGATTATCTATTTATCTATCATCTATCTATCTATATATATTATCAACTTATTTGTCTATTCAGTCCTTTAGTAGAAACAAAGAACTATAAAAGATCTCCTTCACCATATCATGCTTTCTCATTTTTTTTTAACCTGGGCTTCATTAAAAGTAATTTTTAAAATGATTTTTCAAAGTCTTGGTGTATGCCATGTGTTTATAGTGAGGTTAGGATATTTATTTTTAATCATGTGTGTGAAATTACAGATCATATGTGTGAAAAATATTTTTATTTAAAGAAAATGATATTAATGAATCTCTACTAGCATTTCTGTGTTAACTAGTTATCATAACTAATAACTATTAGTATATAATTATTTTATGTTCAGATGCCTAACTTCATAATATAATCATATAATACCTCATTATATACTAACTAATTGTATTTGCTATTGTTTCTGTTATTTTCTACTTCTATTTTACTGCTATTTATTTGTTCCCATGAGACTTATAATGTATTTACATTCAGTGATTAATATACATTTCATTTACAATAAAACTTGAATATTTTTTCCATGTGGAAAAAACAATATCTAGAGAAGAATTCTAATTACCTTGAGACTCTATTCTTTTTTACATAAAATATAACCCTGTACTCCACAAGGGTTGAGCTGTAGGATGTTTTCAAAAGTATCTCTAATCTCCACTCATCTTGCATGCTCTCCAACAGAAATCCAAGCAGCCTATCCCTTTATAAAATTCTGATTGAAGTCATATCTATCTTAGAAGATTTAATATGTTAAAATATGCTAAGAGTTTGGAAACTTCTGATCAAAGTAGTTATCAAAATGCAGAATATTACTGTCATTGTTTTCAAAAGGTAAATAGCAATCATTCATGGGCTTTGTACATTGCCCTCCAGTCACTGTGATCTGATCTGCTCCTTGAAGCTAGCTTTCCATTGATTAAATGCTCTTATCTCTATTGCCAAGTTAATCTTGTGTGGCATCCAAGCTTTTATTTTATCTTCTTTACACAGTCTCCTTCAGGCTCTACAAATGTGAATAAACTTTAAAGGAATCACAAACCAGAAGTCATCTTTTCATTCTCAACAAGTTGTTTTCCTGAAAACAGTCTGTTAGTCTCTAAATTCTCTTTAGACACAGACTTTCTTTTCTTCAAGAACTGAAAATAACTTTAAAGTAATAGATGATTTTGCTGTGTCCCTAAGAACTAATGCTACAAGTATATAATCAGCCAGGGCATTTATGTGATGGGCTAAAGTCCTCATATAGAATGAAGAAATGGTGAGAAGATGAGGAGTTAGAAAACTTCAACTGCTGTTCTTAAATTTAGAAAATCTGTCTTAACATATTTTGGTGAGGAGGCTTGTTTTCATTGCAACAAGAGGTCATGTCTGTATTAATATCTCTATTATATTATTTAGCGAATGCTCATTTATCAGAAATATGTAACATATTAAAAGGAAAATAGTTACTCACAGGATAACTTCTGACTTTGGCACAATCCAGTCATATAAATTGCCCTTTAAACAAATACTTTACTGATCATATTTGATCATAAAAAGATGTTAAATAAATTATTTTGATCTCTCATTCATCTTTTTCACCAGAGATGAAACACTACATGATTAGGAGATAATACAAAAAGGTTAAATAAAATTGTTTCTACCTATCTACCGTCTATTTCTCTAACTAATAACTATCTACTCATATATCTTTAAATCATAAATATTATTATTTGTCCAATAGCAAAAAACAAAAACAAAACACCAGCATGATTCATGGGTTATCTTTAGCTTAGTGTTTGTTCCCTTTAGATGTTTTGGTTGGAGAACAAATATTTAGCTGTTTGTTTTGCTTTGTTTTCCATGTATCCTGACTTGGAATGCCATTTTCTGTTCTTAAAATTATTTGGACTAATCATGACTTTGGCTTCATGTGATCTTCTCAGCTAATCCCCTTTGTTCTCTATTTTTCAATGTGTCTAAACAAGTACAAAGAGACTTCTCTCAGTCCTTAGATGTAACATTAGGAAAGTCTGTGTTCACTAATGGTGAAAGATCAGAAGGAATCCTCACTTATATTTGCTTACTGCTTTTGTGATTCGGTCTGCAAATCAGTTCTAGAAACTCTAGTCTACAGTTTCTAACAACTCTAGCCTTTTTTTTTTCCCAACTTTAAGAAATTATTTTCCATATCTCTATATTTTTTAAAAACATTTTTATTTTTCAATTACAGTTGGCATACAATATTATATTTGTTTCAGGTGTACAACATAGTGATTAGACATTTATATAACTTACAAAGTTATCATACCAATAAATCTACTACCCATCTGACATCTTACATAGTTATTATAATATTAGTGACTATGTGAAGTATATTACATTCTCATAACTGTTTTGTTAACTACCAATTTTTACCTCTTAATCCCTTCTCCTTTTTCACTCACCCCTTAAAATCCCTCCCATCTGGCAATCATCAAAACGCTCTCTGTATCTATGAATTTGTTTCTATTTTATTTGTTTTTGTTGTTGTTCTTTAGATTCTACATGTAAGTGAAAATCATATGGCATTTGGCTTTCTCTTTGTGACTTACTCCACTCAGCACAGTACACTCTAGGCCATCAATGTTGTTGCAGATGGCAAGGTTTCATTCTCTCTCTCTCTTTTTTTTTTTTTATGGCTGAGTAATATTTAACTGCATATATGTACCACCTATTTTTTATCTCTTAATCCATTCATGGACACTCAGTTTGCCACCATATCTTGGCTATTGTAAATAATGCTGCAATGAACATATGGATTCACAATATGTCCCTTCAAAATAATGTTTTAGAATTCTTTGAATAAATACTTGGAAGTGGGATTACTGAGTCCTTCTTTATCTCTTGTTATAGCCTTTTTTAAAAAGTCTATTTAAAGAAAAATTAATTTTGTCTTGTATAAGTATTGCTACCTCAGTTTTTTGTTTGTTTGTTTTCATTTTCATGAAGTATCTTTTTCCATCCCTTTACTTTCAGCCTGTGTGAGTTTCTAGTAGGCAGTATTTGTAAGAATCTTGTTTTCTTATCCATTGAGCCACCCTATATTTTAATTGGAGCAAATAATTCATTTATGTTTAAAGTAATTGTTGATAGATATGTACTTATTGCCATTTCATTATTCATATTTTTTACATTTTTATTTATTTTCTTTTTTTTCTTAAAAATGCTTCTTCAATATTTTCTGTAATATTTCCTTGGTATTGAAGAATGCCTTTAGCTTTTTCTTGTCTGTGAAGCTCTGTATCTTTCCTTCTATTCTAAACAATAGCTTTGCTGGGTAGAGTAGTCTTGGTTCTAGGACTTTGCTTTTCATCACTTTGAATATTTCATGCCAATCCCTTCTGGCTTGTAACGTTTCTCTTGAGAACTGACAGTCTTTGGGGGATTTTCTTGTAGGAAATTAATTGCTTTTTTCTTACTGCTTTTAAGATTTTTCTCTTTGTCTTTAACCTTCAACATTTTAATAATAATGTTTCTTGGTGAGGGCCTCTTTAGGTTCATCTTGTTTGAGACTCTCTGAGCTCCTCAGTTGTATGTCTATTTCCTTCACAAGGTTAAGAAAGTCTTCTGACATTATTTTGTCAAATAAGTTTTCAATTCCTTGCTCTCTCTTCTCCTTCTGGTACCCCTGGATGTGAATGTTGGTATTCTTGATGTTGTCCCAGAGGTCCCATTAAACTATCCTCATTTTTTGGATTTTTTTTGGGGGGTATTGTTGTAATTGGGTGTTTTTTGCTACCTTATCTTACAATCACTGAATCACCCTGCTTCCTTTAATCTTCTGCTGATTCACTCTAATGTGTTCTGTATTTCAGTTATTATATTCTTTATTTCTGATTGGTTCTTTTTTATCTTTTCTATCTCCATTTTTATGTTTTCTATCTCTTTGTTGAAGTTTCCACTGATATTATTGACCATCCCTATAACCAGTGTTTTAAACTCTGCATCTGTTAGATTGCTCGTCTCCACTCTGTTTAGTTCTTTTTCTGGGGTTTTGTTCTGTTTTCATTTGGAACATATTTCTTTGTCTTCCCATTTTGGCTTTCTACATGTGTTTGTTTCTATGTATTAGGTAGAGCTGCTATGCCTCCTGGTTGTAGTAGAGTGGCCTTATGTGGTAGGTGTCCTGCGGGCCCAGTGGCACAGTCTCCCTGGTTACCTGAGCCAGGTGCTCCAGGGTGTGTTTCTTGTGTGGACTGTGTGTGTTCTCTTGTTGTAGCTGAGTCTTGGTTGCTGCTTGCACATCAATGGGAGGGACTGACCCTCAAGCTGATTGGTTGTGAAGACTGGCTAGTGACTATAGTGAAGGAGCTATTGTTCAGGGGCTGACCTTAGGAAGAAGGATTTGCTTTAGCAGGACTCTGGTCTGCCCTTTCGGTATCTCATCCTTAAATGTAACCCCAGGTAGTGCTCTGGCTTTGACTGACCTTGGCTATCAAGTATGCAGCATAGATCCTCCTGACATCCTCCTGAGAAAGGTCCCACCTCAGGCCAAGTTCAATCACAGCCTGTACCCTGCCTGGGGCCACCTGAGATGAGCTACTAAGCAATCAGCAGATGGTCACAACCCACAGTCAGCCTGGATATACCTCAAGAGGCCAAGCCATGAACTGAGGCTGCCAGGCTTGAGGCTGGTCAGCAAGAGCAAACTGAGGCCAGATGCTGCTTATTTAGGTTTTGTGACCATTTGAGAGATTTTAAGACAGTCTGAAGCATGAGCTAAGGCAGGCCAATTTAATGGAAAAGACACTGGAAGCAGCTTGGGTGGACTCACAAATTGGGTAGGGCAGGGCCTCAGGGAATCATCAGGGCAGGTGACCAGTGTTAACCAGGTTGATGGAGCTCAGGTATGGCGGCTGCTCGTGTCTACTCCCTGGTTCAGGAGAGAGCTCAACAAGGGAACAGTGGCCTCTGCCAGCACTTCTTCTGGGATAAAGCTTCTTCTCTAGCCCTCGTCTTGAAGCCAGAAAACTCAGTTCTTCCCCATACGTCTCTGGTGCCTTTTGAGCTGCTGCCATGGCACTGGAGCTCACTTTGAACTTAGACTTCCAGTCTCCAAAAGTACAGAAATGAGAAAGTACATTTCTGTTGTTTAAACCACTCATTTTCTGATATTTCTTATGGTAGTCTTAGCAGACTAATACATATACGCAAATCAGATTCTAGAAGGGGTGGAGACATGGAGAACTGTCTCTATAGAAATATATATTCAACACTCAGCAGGGTGTATAACATAGCCTAACTTATTGAGGTTCAGATCCATGTAAAGTGGCAGTCATCCTATTTATCACCTGATTAACATAAAAATAAATTGTTGAGCAATCCAATTTTCAGGTTCCTTGATTGTATACATCAAATAGATTGTTGCTTAAAAGGCAAAAGGGCATAAATCATTTAGAACGCTATTCTGAGACTTTAAGTATGAGCGCAGTCATTCTGACACTTTAAAATCTGTCCACTAAAAGTAGAGTTGTGTTTGTCACGTGTCATAGGAAAACAGGATATTTTTGGCTGGCCAAGAGAAAACAAGAGAGCCTGGAGCTCCCTGATATACTTGCATTAATTCATTATCCTCTGTACAAAGATTAGAAAAAAATTGAATTTGGTAAAAGAGTAACTAGTTTTCTTGAGTAGATTTTCTTCAAAATCTATTATATTGCCTGTGTATAGAATATTTGTGAGGTCTTCAGAGACCTAGAATGACTATCTTACATTCTCTTAGTGGAAACTATTTGGGCTCATATACTACAATAATTATTTTTGTTACATTAGATATAAATATGTTGTTTCTCTGATAGATTTTCACCTTCTTGAAATCAAAGGCCATGTCTGATATTTTACTTTAACTTTTATAAATGTAAAGCATATGTTTTTCCATTGAGAAGACTTCCAAAAAGATTTCTTTGATTTTTTTTACCAGGAAATATTTCTGCTTGTGATTATTTGACTAAGAAAAATGTTAGAAGAAAGGCCACTTGCAGATAAAAGGGTTTATTCTTAATGAAATATTTGAGATATAGCCTTGCTTTTGAATATACTCAGGTATATATGAAATTTTTTGGGGGAATGAGTGATCAGATAAAGACCTAGTTAAATAATATACACTTGATGCTTTATGAGAATATGCAATATCATATGTCCTCATTCTACATTAAGAAAATAGTAATAATAAGTATGAAATACAATGATGTGCCTCAATGCCTGTGACAGAAGGAAAAATAATATTTTTAAATTTCCAAATTACTTGTAGCTAGTTTAGGCATCAGTAGAAAAATCTATAACAAAGGCATATTTCACTCATATTTTTCCTGCCACATTTATTAATAATGTGTCTTAGCAGGTTTTTATTTATTTTTTATTTATTTATTTTTTATTTTTAAAAACAGCTGCTTATTTTAGCTTAAATTGTGTTTAGTATTCAAAGATTAACATATATATTTTTTTAAAGTAAGATTTTGAACAATTATAGAAAAACACATTCTTAACATCTGGCTTTCAAACAAAAAAATATTTGTTAGATGAGAAATTAAAATAAAAACATTTCTATGTCTATTTGGCAAATAAAGCACCTGAACTATTTGTGGAAAAGAATAGTGAATAAAAGCCTTGTTTTTATATCATTTAAACTACTTACAAATCTATCTTGTAAAGTTAAAGTATCTTTTTAAGATTGAGGTATAGATTATTTGTGTTTATTCGGCAATTAAGCTGATTTATAATTACAGGAAAATTCAGGCAAAGTGATCATTGACATTAATATTTTCCATATATTTTATTGCCTTTGCAATATCAACATTTTTATGATGTAAACTTAATTAGATGCTCTTATTGGAGTCAGACTAATCATAGCATTTTAAAAATAAAATGCAAAATATAACAACTTTAGATGCTAAAGTAGCTACTATTTTTATGCTTTCATATAATAAATACACATAGAAAAGACTTGATAATAGTCAATTTTGCTTCATTATTTGTTGTCTAGATGAAATGTAGGTAGTTGGGATAAATACAATCACGGCTGCACAATGATGTTTTGGTCAACTATGGACTACACATACAAAATGGTGGTTCCATAAGATTATAATGGAGCTGAAAATTTTCTATCTCCCAGTGTGGGATTAATTCAAACATAGCCCCTCCACGGACACAGGAGGCAGAGGACTGCTGGGTCAGCAGCCCTGAGGACAATGAACAAAGCTTCTCTGGGCTGTGCTTGCCCCCAGGGACACTTCCTATTGCTCCCATGGGCACTATCTGCCCATTTAACCATTCCCATGGACATTATCTCGCCGCTGGAGGACTTGGCTGGTCCAGTCCTCCCCAACACTAGCTAGGCAGGATGACTCACTCTCCTCTACAGAGGAAGACCCTTATTCCCCGAGATGAGGCAATGTCCCTCCCCTCTGCTCTCATATGCAACAATGCCTGCTTTTGGCTGGCTGTCTTTTCCTGCAGCTTCAACCGACCAAGTGCTGAAGCCTCGCATTGTGAATAATAAATGGCATATCTCACTCTGCTGGTCCACCTGGTGGTTTTTTTCGGAATATCTAAGGCCCAGGTGCAGGTTCCTGGCCTAGAGCTCCTGTATTACACCTGGTGATGTGGTAGCCACCACTATGTCACAGCACAATGCATTATAGTTGCCTACAGAATTCACCACAGTAACATGCTGTACAGGTTGACAGTCTAGGAGCAGTAGGCTACACCATCCAGGTTAGTGTAAGTACACTCTATGGTGTTTGCACAACAAAATCACGTAACAACACATTTCTCAGAATGTACCCTAGTCGTCAAGCTACATGTGACTATTAGATTTCAAAAATTAATGTAGATTGATATTTACCACTGTTTTATACAATATCTAATAAATTAAAATTAACTTGTCTTACTTTATACAGACTAATTTTCTCTTTTCAGAGAAAAATTGAGGCTCTCTCTTATGAGTTCCCTGGACATACTGACCTAACAATTTTAATCTTATTTTTACTTGAAGCCAACTTAGATCTCGCTGCTCTGTACCTGCCATTCTTGGATGTTAATCCTACCATCTGTGCTTGAACTTCTATTCCATCTCCTCTCTTAGACTCTCTTTTTTCTGTATCTTTAACTTTTCCTTTTTTATATTAGCAAGTTTCTCTTGAAGTCAATGTCTGTTCAAATCTCTTCTACTTTAAAATAAATAGCCTATGACATCATTGCCCTTCACCACAACATTCCTGGTAACAATTCTTCATTCATTGCTTTAGTTTCTTACTTGCAAATTCCCTTTCACTCTACTGTTATTACACATATCTATATTATTATCTATTTCAACAAACCTGCAGGTGGGTACTAGACTAATCGGAGTATCACTTCAGAAATTATATAAATGTCTAACCACTATGCTGTATACTGAAACTAATATAAAGTAATATTGACTGTTAACTGTAATTGAAAAACAAAATCAGTGTTATCCTGAAGCACCTCTCTTATACCATTATCTATCCATTTACATAAAATAGAAAAAAAGTGATTGGAACTTTGTGTCATAGGAGAGGATAATTTGTGTGCTTGTGAATAAGACTGAAAATTTTGAATCTTGAAATTCCTCTGAGTACCTTTCAGGGGAGACAGCCCCACCCCACCACATTTGAGGGAAACAGACCTTCATGTGCTACAAAAATTTTTTTCAATAACTTTATTATCAAAATTGGATATTGATTCTCCTCTAGACTCTCTACCCCTTCACCACCACATCTTATTGCCTATAAGTACAAAACGAATTAGATTCCAACATAATCTTGAACATTAATATTCAAGATTTATTCTATAAAGAGATAGCCTATACACTGAAATGCTAAGCCCACTCTAATTTACATTAGTAGGATTCTGAAGAGCTTATGTGAGAATCAATTTTAAGGGTGTTAAACTGGGTAAGAAGAAATATTAGCCTTAGTAGAGCAATTTCTTTAATATGGATGCAATCACCTAGATTTAGATTTAAGTTCATACACCTGGGCATGGAGTTACTATTCAGTACTCTGGTTAATTACAACCTTGACTAACTAGTGGCCTACAGTTAATTTCCTTCATTTTTATCATTCACATTTTAAAACAGTAATTAAGAATAATGTCTCTTTTTTTTTCCCTATCCTTTGTTTTTTTCCTTCACTATAAAAATAGTAGTCTACCTTCAAGTCATACACCGAACGCTTTGCCTACTGGGTTTCTTGGCTACATTTGTGTTGGTACTCAATGCAGTGCACACATATTTTAAAATAAAATTGATGATTGAAAATTAGAAGAAATGTCAAAAGGTGACATCTTTGCCATGCTGCAGAGAAAGGAATCTAAAAGCTCAGAGAGAGGAAACATTTTATTGGGTCTGTTATTTACAAGCTGCTTTGGTATCTCCTATGCATACCTCCTGGGAGGGTCAGAAAACTCTCCCATTACTAAATATTTAGGAAATGCATTAGTGAGGGAAGCACCAGTCCTGACTGTCCTGTTTTGTTGTGAGGTGACTAAATCCCAGAGCCAAAAAAATTATGTCATTACGTTACATTTAAAGATTTATATTACTCTCTAAAATTATCTTTTAAAATTTGTTTTTTATTTTCATTGTATTTTTCCCCACTGATAAACGACATTTACATGAGAGCAAGAGCCATGCTATATCATCTCTAGCCTTATAACAGTGTGTGACCAAACATTAGTAGTCTATAAATATGAATGGCTGGATGAATAGAAGAAGGGATAGATGAATGACACATTAATAGAATGAGACAGGAGAATTCAATGTGTGCCAGATCTCTAAGGACATACCTTTAATTAATACCTTTGAATTTGAAGGATATTAAAATTTATTGAAGAATTTGAAGAGAAGTAACATGATCTATTTGTGTTTTTAGACTGAGGAAAATCTGTCCCAAAGGATGAAGTCAGGCTAAGATCATGATGCAATAGATAGAATCCTAAACTAAGCTGCATATGAGATAAAGATTTTTTAAAAAGATAAATATTGAGGGGGTGAAAGCTATTAAACTTAAAAAATAAATATTGAGCAGGGTAGAGAAAAGTATGTATTCTCCAGATTTCTCTACTTATTATCTTATGTTCAAGGCTCTTGAGATTTTATGTTTTGCTGTGGTTCATATTTCCATAGAAATGGTTAAGCACTTATTCAGTATAATGAAATTTCTCCCACT
The DNA here is from genome assembly GCA_004027375.1 of Macroglossus sobrinus. Lineage (NCBI taxonomy): Eukaryota > Metazoa > Chordata > Mammalia > Chiroptera > Pteropodidae > Macroglossus > Macroglossus sobrinus. The sequence continues at coordinate 276,029 of PVKZ01000723.1, read as the reverse complement.
TAAAAGTTCTGAGAGTATAAATGCATACAAAGAGCTTAAAATACTTTTTAAGAGTTATGCAACTGTGCATATTATAACAGTTTATATTTCTATCTTTAAATTTTTTTTGACAATATTTTTTGATGGATTGGAAATATATTCTCCTAAATATACAATGTTTATCTAAACTACCTAAAGTTCAGGTGATATCTTTTTCATAGTGAAGATTAATAATTATTTTAAAAGCAACGTTTTAAATGCACTCTTTTTCTATAACCTAAGTCTAAAATTTTATCTTATAAACTACTATATTATTGGTGCAGTTATAACTAGAATTTAAATAGATTTAAGTTATGCTTCAATATCACATTGAATTATCTGAAATTTATTTCAGGTTAAGGGAGTTTGAATAGTTTATTACTCAATGATTTCACCTACAAAGAAAAACTTTATAAAATTACTTCACATATGGATATAAATTAGATTTATGAGAGGTCACTTTCTATTTTTGAACCTCCTGTGCCTGGGCAAGCAGAAACCCCAGCAAAAGCCATGTACATCATTGGACCCTGACTTAGAAGCACTTTTCTCAAAGTGTTCTAAGTTCATCTCCAGTGTTTCAGACCAGCTAAAGGCAGCAGGGATGTCCAGGTGGGGCAACTCAAGCTATGCTCTGGATATATTTGGCTTCTAGATTCACTTTTCTTCACTTTGGATCTCTCACAGACTCCACTGTTAGTAGCAAGTTTCTTTTCCCTGCCATCCTCAGATTTATTCAAGCAAGCCAATCACATTCCCTTGTGGGACCAGAAGTCCCTCCACCCTCTCTATACTACAAGCCTGCCTCCCATGGCTCCTGCTTCTTCACTAGGTTGCTAAGAGCAACTCACCTGTTGCCTTGTGTGCTGTGCTATACCATTCTTTCACAGGGTATGAGTATATGTGATTAATAAACTGCTGTTGATTCATCTGTTTGGTATTAGGTATCACGTGTTCAGCTCATCCCCATAACTCCAGGTGGGAATTCCTCTCTCATTATAAAGTAGCCAGAAAATTTCAATGTGGCTGCTTAGAACTCAGTAACCCTCAATTCTTGATATTTATTATTATTTCAACACGAAAGTGCTATTTCTGCTCATAATTATCTTCATTTACATTAACTTGACTATACTTGTTCAAGTATTATTGCAAATTGCCAAAGGAAAGAGATGCTTAAAAAAGCCATTTCAAAGGTTTTTACTATTCATAGAGGCATTTATATAGAAAAAACAATACACACAAACAACAAATGTTAAAGAGAAATAGCTGCTTAAAGATAATAAGGATGGATGATCTGTCAGCTAGGTGGGTAATTCTTATTTTCTAGAATGAATTCTTAATCTCTTTAAAATCGTAAAAAAAACACTTGAACATTTTAATAGGAATGCTTTCTACTCTTCAGAGGAAGCTATAAATTACATCAGGCAGTTTAGTTCTACAAGGTTTGGGATGAGAGATTTTTCTCCTATACACAAGATTGCATTTAATATAGGCATGTATTTTAAAATTAGATATTGTTTGCTCTAAATTTTCTGCTTCTGTGCTATTTACTTATTTCAAATCTGTATGCAAAGTCCTCACATTCACAACTGGATCAGATACAAACCATAGGATATTTTAATTCTGGCATTACCAGGTAGTAGCTTGGCTTCAGCACCGTTTTCTTTCCTGCCATAGATAGTCTACATTTTTGTCTTTCAATTCTTCTTTGTACTAAAAAGTTTATATTCTGACTACTTCATCTAAATATTTATGAAGGAAAGAATGATGAGTGGGAAATTCGAGAAGAAATGAAGTCAAAATCTTACACTATTTCAAAAGCAAAACATTTACAAAACTGCTTGATTCCACTGAGAAAATCTGCATATATTTAGTACTGTTTTGACATAAATAATTTTGAAATCTTGAGAATATCTGTGCCTTTCCAAATTGGATAAGATTAATAGAAAGTACTTGTACAATTCGAAAGTTATATATTACACAATTCATGAGTCTGATGCTTAAAATTTATTCAGCTGATATTTTTAGATTCATTAGTTAAATGTTTCATTTACTACAGTATTACCTGAGCCATATGGTGTATAAGATAAAATGCAAGAAAGTGATTTAAAAAATATATCAGTAGGAAAAATACCAAAAATAGTATCTGAGATGGTGTTTCTCATTAGGATTGCTAAAGGCCTTTGGAGAGAGACAGATTTTTCTTGTCCTGGAGAATCCCCTGCATTACAGGACATGTAATATTCCTGGTCCTTTGTCATTAAATTACAGTAATGACTCCTGAACATTGGGGCCACCAATAATTCTGTCACCCAGTTACAAATGCATCTGGTTGGTATAAGTTCCACTGAAGACAGTTTATTTGAACTTCCATAGTCTATTATAAACCACATTATCTAGCAGAGTCCTTTTGAATACTGCTGAGTTCCCATGCTATTTCTCCATTGTTCCTTCGGTCCACCAAAAATGATGACCTTTTCAAGAGTTGAATTTCTCTATTATTTTTTTTTCTGTTTCTTCTGCTAAAATCTATCTTCCAATGACAACATCCAGCAAGGTACTTTATTTTCATGGACTTCAAGAAAATTCTTGGCTACTTGGATTTCAATTTAACCTACTGCTTCAATATACTTCCAATTACTCTGACCAATTTTCTTTTTTCTTCAGCCTCTTCCACCTCCCTCCAGCACCAGTCAGAAAGACAGAAAGTGCACCAGTTATTTTGACAAAATCCAGATAAAGGATTCTTTAAACATGTAATGGAGGATTGAAAGTGGGAATCAAAAGTGGTGGGCACTAAAATATCAGAGAAACAGTATTTGCAGGAAACTGCTACCAGGAACAAATGGATAAAGTTAGGACTATTAAATTTCGAGAGTTAGATGAAAGCCCCCGAGGAACTGAGACTCAGAACCGGATGATAAGGCACTGCCAAAGTAGCACTGTGCATGGCCAGTAGAACACTGGGAGGTTCTCTTAAAAGTTCAGCAAAATCACTAGATAGGGTATAAAACATGTGCTATTAGAGTAGCATGTTAGCCATGATATGGTATTGATGTTGAACCAATGGTGATTATATCTTGCTGAGAGGTCAATAGGTAGAAGGCTTGTATCCAGAAATCAAGGCGTGATCATAGGATTGCCTTCTATTACCATCACTCTCAGTGACCAATGAAAAACTTTGTATTTCCCATCCTTTTTAGTCTGTGAGGGATTAATGATCCTGGTCTCTCTATGAGGTGGAGGAACCAAATACTTCCATGAACAAATACTATGAGTATTATCAGTTAATTCTGGGCTCTGATGGATCAGTAGGCAAGGAAAGGCATGACTGTAAACTGCCTGGAATAAAATGAGATGCTAGACATATTGCTACATTTTGAGACACAGAAGAATAAGTCTGAACTTGGTGACAACAGTCAGCTGACAGTTACAGTGACCACAGCCTGACAAGGGCTAAGTAAGCAGGTGGTTAGAGCCTTTGGAGATCCATGTCTGCACCATTCTCTCCTGAACGAGGAGACCAACCAGCTGAAGTGCTGACCCAGCATGAGGGTTACTAGAGAAAGAAGGTTCATATTAGCTACAGCCTTGAGAGTAATAGCTACATCAGGGAATAGAGCTTGCCTAACTTTACTTCTGGTGTTACATCATTTTTTGATATTATGTTTAACCATTACCATAAAGCATATATAATAAATGAGACAGTGTAGGGCTTAGGCACACTTAAATGAGGCAATGAGTGGACTGAAAAAGTCAATGTGGATGACCTGTTCTATATTTTTGTGGTCCAGTTGAAGCTGAAGAAGACATTTTTCATGCACACACACAGCATACCACCTCAAGCCCCTGTGTTACTCTGCTTGTCTGACAGAGGGCTTCTACAGCACAGCAGGAGCTGACTTGATCTGTTAGCAGCTGGGATTCAAACTTTGGGACTGGAGGACCCATCATTTGATGTTGATGCCTCTGAGAAGATTTCATGGCGCTGGTTATAGTAACGTGGAATCAGTTTTAGCTGGAATCCACTGATAGAATCTTTGCAGAAGTGGTGCTGACACGATCAAGCAGGGGAACATAAAGAAGCCTGTGGTTCATTCCTCTTCCAGCATGCCAATCTTCCCCTGGGCATTGCTACTGGAAGAACTAAAGTGATGTTCAGCTGACAATAAAGGCATGCATTGGCAGAGTCCCTGTACTAGCAGCACAAAATGCATAGAGAAGGGTTAGTTTTGAGAGGCAATATTTCAAAATCAGACTTAAAAAAATATTTTTAAAATTTGTTTCTTAAGATTCTTATTTTTTTAAATGAAAATAGTTTGTTAATGTATAGTGAAATATCAGAGCTGAGAATGCCTTTTAGAACTATTTGTGTTCTCCTGGGACATATAATACTGCTTAATCTGCTCAGGCTGCTATAACCAAATAATGTAGACTAGACAGCTTAAACAGTCTTTTCATTGTATTCTCACATGACAGAGAGAAGTTCTGACATCTCTACTGCTTCTTTAAGGACACTAATCCCATTGTATGGCCTCCACATTCATAACCTCACCTAAATCTAATTACTTTCCAAAGTTGCTACCTCCAAATATTATCGTTTGTGGTTAGGGTTTCAACATATAAACTTTGGGGGAACATAAACATTCAGTCTCTAACAAATATCATAAAGGCAAAGAAGAAATAGTGGTTTGGATTTTTTACATTATAGAATACTGACATAAATATCATGCCATAGAGACATAGCTACATTTCCTAAAAGTGGTCTTTCCTTATTCTTTTTACCAACTCACATATGAGCATAACACTGACTACTGGTAAGACTTCTTATATCAAATTCATGGAGACTTATCTATAAGCAAATTAAATTAAATTAATTCTATTTTGTCTGCTTGTTTGTATAATGGTAGGTATTTTCTAAACAATTAATTTCATTTCAGAAGAAAGTCTCTTTAGGCTCTGCTTTTAATCAACATATAGGATCTTTTAAATATCGTTAATGAACAGTGTTACTAACAGTTTACACTACATTTCACTGAAGTAGCTGGTGGCAGGGGACATCTTGTGGTCAAAGCAGCAAGTGAATTTCTTTGAATGAAATTAAGGGAAGATGATCATTTTCTATGTAGAGGACAAAAGGAGAGGTGAATGTAAGACAAATGTAAGAGTCAGAAGACATGAATAAAAAAAAATATATATACCCATTGCATATTAAAGTTTCTATCAGAATTGATTTCCACAATCTGAAAGTGAGAAGAAAAACACAATTGCAAAAAAATGATAGACACAAAGGTTTTTAATCTAAAATATCTCACATTAAGGTAAATGTAAAATTATTCAAGTACTAGTTTCTATCATCTGAGTTCTCATTTCTAATCAATCACTGAACCAGATCACTTCTTCTTGTAGTTCCTTCTTTTAAGAAAAAAAGTCAGAAAAGTATAAAAGAGATGGAATAATTATAATTCTTAATTTATCACATAAGTTTAAACAGTTGTCATTTTGGGGGGTTATTTATAGATTCCATCCATTTTTATGTATCTGTTTGTATTTTTTGTTTACTTACATAATTGCATTGCTGAACCATTTGATATTTTTTATATATTGTACATATCATAAAACTTCACTCTAGTTACGTTATGTAACTCCTTAGTATAAGTGTGTTTCCTACCAAAAGTGACCATTATTACATGTAAAACATCTAAAAATGGTATCATTTAAATCCCATTCTACATTTAAATGTTCCCAAAATTCTCGAAAATTTTCTTTATAGTTTTTTTTTCTTATAAACCAGGATTCTGTTAAAATAAAAGCATCACAAGAGGTTGTTTTATTTCTTTAGTTTATATTTTTTCTTTTTTTAATGATTTTTAAACTTTTTTCTCCACATTTTGTTGTAAAATTCTCAGACATATAGCAATATTAAAAGTATTTTACAGTAAATATTATACTTGCCACCTATATTATATTAATATTCTACTTTATCATATATCTACTCATCACTTCATCTTTATATGTCCTTCATTCCACCATAATTGGCAATGGCCCCAAAATTTGTAAAACTATGCAAATGGGGCTGATAGTGGGCCAGAGTATTCAGTGCTAAGATGACTGCCTGAAGTTTAATTAATTGTGATGACCCTTGGGTTTCATTTTTTATTAGAATTTCCTGGTTAGTAGGTGGAAAACAGCAACTTCCCACTGAGCTCTATTATTTGCAATGATGGTGATGCCATCTGCAAATTACATAAATTCCATTCTCTGTTTAATCAGATGATCCTAGAGGGATCTTTAGGTAACCAAAAAGTCTGGGAAAATAGTGATGTACTCCAACAACATGACATCTGTCAAATATAGAGGAGATACTTACTCTTCAAGGTGCAATAAGCAAGAAGGTGCATGTTTACCTTCATCCTGTACCAACAGGGCTTTGACTGCTGTGCCAAGTTTGTGGGTTGCTAATTCCATGACCCAATGCATAGTGATATGAAAGGTCAAGAATTATCACTTTCGTGACATATATTGTAAGGCCAAGAGGGGGCAGTTTCTTGTATTGGAAACTCATGGGCAATTTCTGAAAAAACTTAAAGGCTAAAGATTCTAGGAGCCATGAGACCAAGTCTCAATAACCTCTACAGAGAAGGAGTCTCTGTTGACACTAATGGAAGTGTCTGTTAAGTTGCAATTTGTACAGATACTAGCACATTTTGTTGAAGGGAGTCTCATTCAAGATGGTCTAATTTACAAGTAATAGAATAAAAGGTGTTAAATGAAATTTGAAAACGAGAAATAATTTTCCTCTAGAACCTCCCCTTAGCAAATACTAAAAGATACTTCTCTTGTTTTAATAGTGTGGGTGCTATAAGGTTTAATAACTGTTTTTTGACAATTTCAGGGATATAGAGTAACCCTTAGTTTATCACACAGTTTTCAGAAATTTAAATGAGATGATGAATCTTTGCTGTGTGTAAGGAAATGTCCATTCCTTTTTTTGTGAGCCACTTCGTGAGTATTTTTGTGTCCTGTATGGTTATGTCAAATGAACTTCCTCAGAAGAGGATGTAATCAATGCAAGGTTATACCTACACTGTTAGATAGAATTGGATGTGGCGAAGATCTTGCTTGCAAAGATTGTGTGAGCTGTTAAAGCTACGTGGTACCCCATGATAACCAGGATAATAGAATATGTTATCTATTTATCTGAAAAGATGTTGAAATTGGCATTGAAGAAACTATATTAGCCTCAACTGTAACAGCAAAATATTTACCTGTTACTGATAAATGTCAGTAGTTTCACTAATATTATTTATGGAAACCTAAATGGATGGGATTGTGGCATTAAGTGACATTATGGTTGTGGTGATCATTCTGAGGTATCATTGATTCTTTCTAAGCATAAACAGGCCAGATTGGATTATAAATGAAAAAGTAGTAGGAATAACAACTTCTTCTCTGAAGAAGAAGGTCTTATATAATGAGTTTCAATCCTGATAGAATTTACATTGAGTTGTATAATTATTTTACCTGTGGGGGAAGATCTATTTTGTCAAGCCAATTTGCAATTTGCTTGATACTTAATTTAACTTTAATTTATTACTCATTGGATAGAGTACTCATATGTGCTATGAGATATTTTAGGGTATGAGTGCTATGACTATAGGGAATTTAGTCACCATAATAGTTATAATAGTTAAGGCAGGGCAGGTCTATTTGTCTTCTATTTTATGTTCAGTAACTTAACTAAGATTATTATAGTGGCAACTTGTTTAAATTTCATCAGCTCCCCAAGTATAAATAATATTTGAGCCCCTTTGATTAAAGGCATGAAGGCTTGGCAATTGTGTGTCTCAGCAGATGCTAAAGTTAAATCGTAATCGGTGATTTAGTGGTGCAAAAACTAATCTGTGCCTTTATATTTTTTGTACAAATTATTTTAGTAAATCTTGGATTTCCAATTAGGCAAAATTAATTTTCCTTCCTTCCTTCCTTCCTTCCTTCCTTCCTTCCTTCCTTCCTTCCTTCCTTCCTTCCTTCCTTTCTTCTTTCTTAATTTCTTTCTTTCTTTTTCTTTCTTTCTTTCTTTCTTTCTTTCTTTCTTTCTTTCTTTCTTTCTTTCTTTCTTTCTTTCTTTCTTTCTTTCTTTCTTTCTTTCTTTCTTTTTCTTTCTTTCTTTCTTTCTTTTTCTTTCTTTCTTTCTTTCTTTCTTTCTTTATCTCTCTTCCTTTTTTCCTTCCTTCCTTCCTTCCTTCCTTCCTTCCTTCCTTCCTTCCTTCCTTCCTTCCTTCCTTTCTTTCTTTCTTTCTTTCTTTCTTTCTTTCTTTCTTTCTTTCTTTCTTTCTTTCTTTCTTTCTTTCTTTCTTTCTGTTTTTCTTTCTTCTTTTTCTTTTTCTTTTTTTTTCTCTCATTATCCTCTTTCATTATCATATTTATAAGTGTCTCTTCATATAGCCTCAAATTAGTATCATCAAAATTAAACACCTCTTCCATGGGAATGATTGAATTAATCCCTTGGTTCTGCAATAGGAGTGGTATAAGTCCTCGATCAATTTTATTTGTGGTGAAAAGGCATAGGTAGCAACAGCAGTACAAAGTTATTTTGTAGGATCTTAGTGGGTCATCTGCTTTTAGGAGTGTAGACCTTGGTAATCCATTTAGTGACTGTCTTTCTTCCTCAGAAGCAATCATCTGATGGACCCATACATCATACGTAAGTTTTTTACCTGAGTGTTTTGTAGAATGATAGCCCACACAAGCTCAGGACACACAAATAACCATCACAGATTAAGAGTCTTTCTTCTGAGTCAAATTTCAGTCATGGCGTACACTAGAATTGAGATGTACAATTTCATCTAAGACATACAGACAGGTGTGGGCTAAGACATGTGAGACTCAAGGCCATTCTATGAAAAATTCAATCCAGTACTCCTATTTCTAAATGTCAGTTATTAAAACTTCTGACTTAGGTGAGAAAATATCTATAATAGAAGCTGGGTAAAACTCAGCAAATATAGCACAATGCAATAGAGCTCAAAGTGCAAGCAAACCAGCAAGAATCTACTCAAAGTACATGATTTGAAAGGCAACAGAGCCAGTTAGCAAGCTAAACAAGAGAAGAAGAACCCCCAGATGGTAATGATCATCCACTAGACACCCCACTTACTGTGTCAATTCTTGTAGCTACTATGAATAAATAGGATGGACTCCCATTCAAAATGGGTTCATATGTCAATACCAATGACACCACATACACACACAAAGTGGGTATAAAAAGTTTTATTACTTACATCATACAGCTTTCTGAAAAGAGCACGGTGACGAACAAGTAGGTCCAAAGATGGATTGAGAGAGCAGAGAAAGACTACTGTCTTGGGTTCGTATTGTTGTTATAGTACAGGCCTAGAGTGAGGATTCCATTGTGGGCAGGGGCTTGAGTTATTTGAATCTCTCACAAGCACCAAAGGAAGGAGCATCCAAGCTTTCTCAGCTTTCCTGGATGTGGAGCAGAAGCAAAAGAGAGAGGGGTGAGTTTAAAATATATCAACAGTTAAACATCAAAAAATATAGGCAGACTACGACAACTGGAAAATAGATTACTGCGAAAATGTTCTAGGAGGCTCCCACGATGGCCAGTGATTTTTCATTTATTACCACTTCTAACGAAATTTAATTTATTCTGATGAGATAATATTGCACTACAGCAAGGAAACCCAATAAATGCATTCTTGTGATATAAGAAAGTAAATTAGTGCACTGCTGTAATATTCTTAGTATAAGTATATAGCTCATGTTTTCCTCAAAATTAAATCTGCCTTTGTGCATACATATACCGAAAAGTACCACATAGAATTTTTATCAATACTATTATTTTTTATTTATTTTTTATGCCCTTTGAAACTTTAGTTTAAAATAAATTTAGTTGTTTTCTAATTAATTCACATTTTGCAAGCACTTTTCAGGAGTGTTTAAATAGCTTACTTAATATTACCAAATAAGAACTAGAATATAAAATTCTTAATATGTTGCTCTCCTATTACTGTATCTGGAGAATAACAATTATCTTACATCACTAGGATCATCAATTCCTTCATTTTTGTGATGAATATGATAAAGTGCATCTATGTATCTATATATCTAATTTGGATTTATAATAAAAAAGAATTCTATTGTAATACTTTACTGAAAAGATTAATTGTATTAAATATATTAGAATATTTTATATTTATATACGATAAATATATAAAGACAAACACCTTTATACTAAACATATTTAGAAGAATTTAACATTTATACATAGATGTAAAACTTACCAGCTCATTTTAATCAGCTATAATGACCATTTTACCTTATAATACATGTGCTCTTGTTCTAAAGTACTCAATATTAAATCAAATTATTCACTCACTTCCTCTAAGCACCATGACATATTGCCTAACTTAATATTAGCCATTTTATTAGTTTAATAAAATAGTTCAATATCTTAACACATTCAATTAAGAAACAAGTGCATTCATTCACAAAGGTACATTAAGTTTTACTGTGAATTCAAACCCCACTTGATCTTCCAACCACAAAACATAAAAGTAAAATCTTCAGACATATGGTCCATATTTAACATCCATTAAGTGATTCTTCAGCATTCAAACTTGCTGAACAGTAAAATAACCTTTGCATTTTCAGAGCTCTGAGTATTTTCATTTTCAAAAAGAAATCAGCTTTCACTTTTAAATTTTGCTCCCCAATGTGGTAGTCATTAGCTAGATGCGGCCATTTAAATCTCATTTTCAATTAATAAATTCTTTAAGTAGTCACTGCATTAGTCACACTAGCCACATTCCAAAGGCTCGTGGGTGACTAGTAACTACCATATTAGACAGAGCAGAAGAAGACTAGAAATTAAAACATCATTTCACTTGATAGCCAAAAGGCAAAGAAGCAATAAAACATCATTTCAGGAAGAGTTACCGGACACTGATGTTATTAGTGATGCAAGATATAAAATGGGGGCAAGGTGCAAGCAATCACACAGAGTGTTTTAGTTGTAGAATAGAAAAACATTTGCTGGATATTCAGATTCTTAGTTTGTAGATTCAGTAGTTCTTTAATTATGTGTACCCTGAAATTGTTAAAAATATATCCCATATTCTTTGCAGTTTATATTTTTAATGGTGTTTTGGCATTGCAGAAGCATTTTAAAACAGTTTTTTTTTACTATTTTCTGACATATTTCCATATTGCACTTTGGATATTTTATTTATTAATTTACATTCATTAAGAAAATATAAAAATCTGCCAAGAAATAATTTCCAAAGTCTCAGTAATGAAAATCATCAAGATTAATTTGTTGGAGTATTGTTTTCTAAAACTTTGTGTTTTTTTCTAGACATAATATAAAAATAACTACCAATTTGTCTCTTACTAAATGCAGTTTCAAATATTTTGTTTACACAGCTACGTATAAATCCCAGATTACCCCACATTTTCATAAATTATTCTTAAATTATAGTAACTATGTAAGAACTGTATATATAAAAGTTCGAGGCAGATTTTTTACTTATATTATTAATATAATAATTTTCTATCCAAATGAGATATTTGTAAACCCTCAATTATGCTGTTACATTTTTCTGATTATAAGATAATAGAATATTAGACAACAGTAACATTTACACTGAGAAACAACATTCATTCATAGCCTGATTTTATCTGTTCATATGTTCTTGGAGGGAACCTTATTTAAAGCAATGGACTTTTCTTTTTAAATCCGTTTTGCTTATGAGAGATTAGTTACTAGTTTTAGGATGTGATTTGCTGGATCTCTTTATTAACATGCTAAAAGTTAAAAGCAGCAATTTTAACATTATGTTCCCCCCAAAAAAGGGATTACTACTTTTAAATGAAAGGAAGAAATGTTAAAACAGGATTACTATAACCATTAGTGGGAGATAAATTCTAGTTGTGGCTGACTAGGACTTTAAATGTTCTTTCAGTTTTTCACTGATTAACTATTTTGGAGAGATCTGACATGAGATATATGAATTGAAAAGAAGAACACAAAAACAAGGACTTATACTATGTTTGTGAGGTAATATAAAGATACAGAACTCAAACCAGAATTGTAATGCAAGACTATCAGTATATTTTCTACAGAGCTAGAGCTATGTTAGTTTGATTTTCCCTAGAAGCAGTCCTGGAATTAAGACTATGATGCAAGTAGATAGATTTTGGGAAATGATCAAGGTAGTACAAGGGAGAGAGCAGAAAAAAAGAGACAGAGGAAAAAGAAAATAGCCAACGAAGGGTGATTTTATGAATAGACTTTGAGATGGGCAATTAAAGATCAATCCTCTTGGAAATACCAGAGAAACCTTGTAGAATGCACCTCAGAAGTGTTCTAAAGAAAGATGAAGAGATAGGAATATTTACCCCATGGCTTTTGTCCCTTGCAAACTGAGTGTTGACTATGAAAGCTTTTAGTCTCAGATATTCCAGTCTCAGATATTCCAGCACGATCCAACTGCTGACTTTAGTGAGTTCCCATGGTGCCACAGGAACCCCTCAGCAGAGAGACACATGGGCTCGATGTGGGGAACGATCAGTGTTGGAAAATGTTTACTGCAGCTTCAACTAGACGCAGAGGTGGCTGAAACAATACGAGCAGTACATCTACGTTGATTTTTATAGTCCACCCACGGCAGCATTCAAATCTGCTCGTGACTTACATTGAATTCTCTGTGTTATCCAGGCTTTGAAGTGATGACTGGCCAGTCTCTAAAAATAATGTGACTTTCGAGAGTAACTTCATAAGCTAGATTCCCCATGAAAAAACTACACCCAAGGGTGTTGTTAATCTTTTCCTCCTTTTCTGATCAGCTATAACTCTTACCTTTGGCTAGCATTTCAGCTAGTTAATTTTTGTTACCATATTTGGAAGCAGCTAGAGGTACGCCCATGAATTCTCAGAGTTTCAATTATTTTTCCTTTCTCCAATATGTAATGACATCAATAGAATCTCACTAACCAGGCAATCTACTTACCAGTAGAGTAAGTGCCTTTCTTTTACTTGCGGACATATCAGCATTTGGTATTTCCTAGATGCTACGTGAGCTATATATTTGGAGGAGGTGCTGTCCAGCCAAAGCTGTGGCCTGAGGGAAAGGAACACAGGCATGACTAAACCCTAAGGAATCTGTGAGACAACAAGGAAAGTAAGCATCTCAGCCTTTTTCTCTACCTGCCCTCTGTTCTGCCACTGACCCCAAAACTAAACTAAGCCAGAAGCCAGAGTGGAAGGGGTCTCACAATAGTGTAGTCAGCAGAATTTATTCCACTTGGATAGAGTGAAGGAGAGAGAGAACAGTAGAAAGTGGTTCTAGAGATTATTCTTCCCACTGCCTAAGTCAGTTGTTCTTCCAACTTAGCAGTTTCACTTACTGTATACAATCAAAATATTTCTAGGGCAATTAGCCAGTCATTTTCTAGTTCAGCAGCAACAACAAAAACAAAAACATGATACTTATTGCATTCATCTGAACTCAATCAAGAGATAGAAACACCCCAGTAATTTGAACAGAAGTTTAATATAAATAATTTTTAATATAATAGGATTAAAATGAGAAAATATGGTAGTAAGAAATAAAGTGACCTCTGAAGAATATAGAAACAGAGATATAAAGAACAGCCACCTCTACAAGGAAAAGCCTCATTCCTGGGGATGAGATTCAGACCTTTTGGAGAAGGCACATCTGTAACTCTGGGGTGACGAAAAAGTTCCTATGGTTTCATGCCAGTAGAAAGTGGTGAATTTTTACCCTCTAGAACTTGCCAAAATTCTGTCCTCAAGTGTGCCAAGGAAAGCTGCCCACGAGTGGTTTCTCTGGAGGCATTCTGCCAGAAAAGTTAGCAAATTAAGGTGCCAGGGGAGCTGCTGGCTTCTAGGTTCTTTTGGATGCCAGGCAATGCAAAAACTAAGCACCAGAGAAGTTTCAAGTACTGGAGAAGCTGGCTGGAGGTGCTCTGCTACAAAACTGCCCAAACCAGGGTGCTAGAGGTAACAGCTGGTCACTAAGTGTGACCAGCCATAATACACTGCTGGAACCAAGTACTGGAGAAGCTGTAGTTACTGAGAAACCAAGAGGAAGCCGTGCATACTACAGAGACTTGCAGAGTGAGCACACCAGAACCAGGAGGCAAAATTTTGCCCTTTTAGTCTATGGCCATGCCACCCTGAACAAGCCTAATCTCATCTGATCTTGGAAGCTAAGCAGGTCGGGCCTGATTAGTACTTGGATGGAAGACCACCTAGGAAGACCAGGTGCTGTAGATATGAAAAAAAAAAAATGATTTTCTAGACTTCTGCAATCAAATCCATTGTTGGCTAGCAAAGAAAACATATTTAAAAGACCCAATCTGTTTTAACAGAGCAGGCAAAGAGTAATTTCGAGTTTATAAACAGTAAATTGATAAGCAACACACTTCTTCATATAAAATTAAATGAGATATTTTAATCTATTTTTGAATTAACATAGCATAGATCATCTATATGATTCTTTCTAAAAACTAAAACTTTTTAATGTATTGTAAAAGTCATGACTAGTTTTATTCATCTAAAATGAGAGAAAAAAAACTTACCAGAAATGAAATGGAATATCTTTTCTCAAATAGGACAATGGTAGTATTTAATTTTAAGATGTATTAATAAGTTCCATCTAAAGATATACTCCTACTGATTTTTAAAAATTGAACAAGTGAAGGCAATTTTTTATATAACTTCAAGAACTTCATCTCCTTAACCATTACATTCTTAGTCCTTGACAGAAGTTTTGCATTTGAAGAGATTGATGTATTTTGACACCCTTCAAATATTTTAAGGTGTTTCCTAAATATAATGCGGTAAAGGGTACTTGTCACAATTATTCCTGAGTTAAATCAAGAACACTGGCTCTCCTCCAAATCAGATTCTATTACAAAGGGCTACTAGGTCCAATTTTAGCAAATCTGAATGGTCTCTATGGGCATGGTCACTAACACACAATCTTCATAAAGGCAGAAAATACTGACAAACATTTCTATGGAAGGGATGCTAGGGTTTTGTGTGTGTGTGTGTGTGTGTGTGTGTGTGTGTGTGTGTATACACATACATATATATATGTGTGCATACACATACATATATATATGTATGTGTGTGTGTGTGTGTGTGTGTGTGTGTGTGTATAATTTACTATAAAAGATAGTAAGTTCAAAGTTCATATATAGCGGTGTCGAAATTTATGACCAATTTTTTAAGTGGATCTGAGATTTAATTCACTGCATGCTTTTATATGAGACATCAAACACAATATTATTTTATATTCACTAAAAACATTTGCCAATTCTACTGTATCCTCAGAAATTTTACTGCAGACATTTAAGTTTTCCATTAAAATCTACCTCCTTATGCAATGAACAGTTAGTGGCTCAAAGACTTTGACATCACAATTTATTGCATGCCTCAAAAGGTGCAGAATTATTTTCAATAAATAGAAAATTAACAGAATAAAGATGTTAACATTCATCTTTGCAGACATTTTATCCTGAGCTATGGACTCATACATGTTGAAGGAGAACCTATACGTTCTAAAACAACTTTCTGGCAGCTTTCTTACCTGAACAAATCCAACTTTTGACTTTAGCAACTGCCTTAGCCTGAAAATGCTCTAACTTATACGAAATATTTTTCTTATTGTCTAACAAATTAAAACAATTTTGTGATATGACTAGAGTGACTCTATAACAGATTGTCCAGATGAGGTTTTTTTTTTTTTAGTACATGGGGACACTATTATCAATTTAATCTTAACAATAAATATAATTTGGAACTTTATAGACTTACTGGACACACGTCTGTGTGTGTCCCTGGGCCTCAACTCCCTTGATATATGGCTCTCAGCTCCCATTATTTTTGTTTATCTGTTTTTCATGTTTGTTGTTTTTAAAAATAGCTGTAAGATTTAAGAAAATTTGGGAGTTAAAATTCTAGATTATTTTAATGACTATGGATTATAGAAATGTGTCTGTTTTGTAAATTTAAAATTTTCTGTTCTGTTACTATAAAAAATTAAAACAATTGCTTTATTATAGGATACAGACACTTTATATATATATATAAATTTGTAACAAGTCAGATGTTGAATGCCAGATTGGTCAAAATTCTGGCAGGAAACAGATGACACACAAGTTGGTAATTGAATGATGTTTGTTGAGAGCATGGTTACAAAGGTATGGGTTGAGCTAAAGAAATATAAAAAAAAATGGCAAAGCTTCCAGTATGTAGAAATATTGGGAGCTGTTATTGTCTTTAGGACTGAAGAGCAACAGGGAAGAAGCAGCAAGAATAAATATCCCAAGCTTCATTTCTTCTCATCTCTTGCTATTGCCATCCATTGACCAACTTCAGCTAGAAGCCAGAGGGCAAGGAGCCCAAATGGGGCACTCAGATGTATCTGCCTCTCAAAGCACAGAGAAAGATAGGAAAAGATGGAAATTATATTTGGAGGACAAAATTGAATATTCAACAGATGAAAACAGGGCACATTGCCCTCAAAAAAATGAAGTCATGAGAAACCCAGTTTCTATTTTTCCTGATTTCAATTTAAAAGCTGTAATAATTTCTCAACCTAAAATATCAAGTTTACGTATATATTTTCCAACGTTTTTTTAGGTTAACATGTAAAAATAATTTCTGAGGATATTTGTTTAACTAATTTTACTTTATTTTTTAATCCATCACAGGTTTTCTTGAGTGGCTGTAACAATGAGGCTTCATCAATAAAAGACTGACCGTGAAACAAGATAATTGATCAAAGTTAAATATATGGATTATTTCCAAAGTTGTAGATAAAAGATAGCAACAAAGGATAGTAAAGTACATGATGCTGGCAACAAGAGAGAGCAGAGGAAGGTGAAAGGAGTGGTCACTTAAGCTGCAGAGGGTACTTGAATGAGAAAAGCCATCTGAAAAGAGATGTCACCTTCAGTAGAGGAACACAGAGACCTATGACCACGAGTGAAAAAAAGTCCTGAATACCCTGGGGTTTACTCTCTTTCATTTTCTCATCTCCTACTGATTTTTCCAACTGACTGAATCCGATGAGAGTCAGAAAGCAGAAAGCTCAATGATGTTAGCACTCAGGGCAGGGACCCAGGTCACCTGAAACACGATAAAGAGTAAAGAGGGGATCCGAAAGGACAAACGGAAAATATCCAGCACGCTAGGAAAATGTCTTATACCTCCTAACATCTATTTCAGAATTCCTATAAAGGTGTTAAATTATGGTGATTTTCTTTAAAAATATCCCAGTTTTCCAAAGAAAGAAAACTGCTGGGGAGACTAATAATACTCTCTCATTAGAACACAGCAAAACCATGTGCTTTCAAAAATAGAAGGGAGACAAATCTGATAGGGAGTGATGTGGAAACATTGAAAGTTGGAGACAAAGAATAAATCTAAAATTAAAGAAGCTATCCAAATTCATTTTAATAAATACTCATTATTATGACAGGTAATTTCAAGTCATGTCTCTTGTAAAAATTTGATGGACACTCTAAGTTATCAGAGTTAGTTTCAACTATATTCGAAAATGAAATTCTAGACCTTGATAAAGTTAAATGACCTCTAACTTCTGGCCTAAGGAAAAAAAAAATAACTACGTGAAGACCTTGTGCTGTTTCTGTACTTTAAATTTTGAGTTCTTCTTTATTTATCTGATAAAATGCTTTAAAAAGATTTGCTAATTTAATTAATGCTTTTCTTTATCAAGGTGGGGAATAACATTTATCTTATTTTAGAAGCAATATCAGTGTGCACTTTCAACTTTATTATTGAAATGTAGAGAGAAAAAGTGAAAAGCCATGTTAAGTTTAATATGAAGTAAACATAAATATCAGGAAAATATGACTTTAATCACACTGGGTTTTTGCCAAGATACTAGGATCATAAAAAGATTACCAGTACTTAGAAAATGTAGTTAAAAGTTTGAAATTAGAACCACACAGTGGATACATTATTTTATTACATTATATTCTCTCTGCTATTCTGTTGAGTTGTTTGGATTTATACATTTATTATATATTTTATGCAGAATTTTATGGTATGTATGTGTGCGTATATATGTGTGTGTGTTATATATGTAATTATTTATAAATCCCATCAGAAACAACTACTTGATATAGCCCTGGCAACAGTGACTTATGTTGCCAGTGACATAAGACTAAAATTCAAAATGATTTGTTATCCTATAAAAAAATTAACAAAATATGATGAGAGAATGATATTTTAATTTATAATTTTTAAGAATATATATATATCTATTTTAACTCTTTACATAAATAAAAAGTTGATTATAAGAAAGTCTTAAAGCAGTTTCTCCATAGATAATTACATTACATTTTTTAAAAAAATTATAGTTAACCTGGGAAACCTTCCATCACTGAGCGTTCTGATATGACATTTCAATATTCCATTAATATCAAGATTAAATATTTCTATTTTTAAATGTCAGCATTTTTAAAATATTAAAATGCAGGTGGTTGAAAACATTTACTTGGCCTTAACTTGATTGATCTGATCTGCAAATCAACTATTGTCTAATAATGAGACAGAGCAGAAATATAATTAAATGCAAACAAGTAGTGTGTTTGTATTTTTTCAAAATAGCAACATATACATTATTATATATTTTTAAAAATGCTTTAACTTGGTTTTTTATATTCTATTAAAACAGTGGAATATTCATTCAATTTTCTCATTTTATCAAATGAGTTCATTTTAGAAAAAAAATAAAGCTTTTTATAAAAAAGAATAAATAAAAAACCTTTTAAATAAAGCCCTTTATAAAAGAATACTAGAAAAATAATGAATAGCAGAAAAATAGTAGAAAAATAATGAATAATACATAATTAGATATTATTACCTTCACAAGAAGGTAAGTTTAAATTTTATGTCTTTAAATACATACACATCACGTGTCTTAACAATTCTTTGACACATTTTTTCAGATGTAGGTGCTTAAATGTAGTTTATTTCCTTTTCATATGTAAAAATGAACACAACACACACATATAAAAAACACACATCAACAATGTCCAATGAGTGGTGAGAGATAAGTGAACAAGAGTGGGGATTAAGAGATATAAATTGGTAGTTACAAAATAAGCATAAGAATGAAGGGTATATAGCATAAGGAATATAGTCTCTAGGATGGTAATGAAGATGTATAGTGTCAGATGACTACTGGATTTATCAGGGTGATCATTTCATAAGTTATATAAATGTCTAATAACTGTATTGTACACCTGAAATTAATTTAATACTGTATGTCAACTATAATAAAAAATAAAATAAAATAAATCACTTAAAATTTATATATTTTGTATATAAGTATATAATTATTTATTATTTAATAAAAAATAAGTACATGTAATTAAAGAACAACTAAGCAAATGAAATTGAGTAACCTTTATGCTATTTAGTTCAATATACTATTTTCTAAACCAAACATAAATTCTAAGATAATTTTAAATGTATCTTTAGAATAATGTTTAAATCACATAATTCTAGATGAATTTGTAAGTGAACTGATTATTTTAAACAAATTTCAAATATTCTAGCAAAATAAGTAGCATAACCCATTTCTGTATCTGTTCTTTCTGGAAAGTAACATAATTTGGGAGAATGTGAAGCCTGAACCAGAGTGACCTCTTCTACATGCCAGTACTGACATATGTGATGGTGGGCAGTTATTATACTCTGAATTTTAAAAAAGAAATGAATAAAATATAGTGATCATATTAATATTACTGCAGTAAAACATGAATTATCTAAACAGGCTTCAATTAATTTGGGTCAGGCCTTACCCTCAAATAAATTCAAGTTGTCTTTTTTTGTTGTCAAATATGTTGTAAAAAGGTTTTTGTTTTTCAGTGTTGTTTGGATTTTGAAATTGTAGATTATATTTATTGTATTTATTGTATTTCTCATTTGTTTTTCTCCTGCCTCTCAAGTTAAGTACATAAGAAATTGATAACATGTAGTAATTCAGATAATATAAAAAAGCCAATATCTGTATAGCACTTATAATTCTAGTCACAGTTCTAAACTCTTTAACCAGATATATAATTATATATATATATATATAAATTTTTACTAAATATATATTTTATTGCTTAGTACTATGGCTAGAATAATTAATATTTATTTATATAGATACATTATATAAATATAGATAAATATATAAACATATTTAAGGGCTTAGAACTGACTGGAAGTATGTGTTATATAAGTATTAACTACTATTATTTGGATTAAAATCCATTAGATTTTTATAACAAAACTACGATATTGACATAACACCATTATCTCCATTTAACAACTGAAAAACTGAAGCTCAATGTCAAAATGAGTAGTGAGTATTATAGCTGAAATCAAACCAAAGTGGTCTGTATTTATAATCCTTGCTTTTATAGTCTGCACTGAACTTCCAAATATCTCCTTCCCAATAAAATTCTGGATAAATTCACAAATGTTATATATGAAGATTAATTTGTCAATAAGTTTTAAATTTCTCTTTGAAAAAGATGATACCTCTTATTTGTCTAAATGCTATTATTGTTACAGTGATAGTATAACCTCAAACACTAGTCAAAATCTAGGGTCCTTAATTAAAACATCAGCTTCCATGACACATATATTCCTGATGGTCAGTCAGTTGCATAATCTTTGTCTAATAAATAGAACACAATTTTAATGCATTGATGCAGTTTATCCAGTCCAAACCATTTTTAAGAGAAATTTGTGTGTTATTTGTGTGTTATCTATAAAGCATCATTTTCAGTTAACACCTCCTGAATCAGCCATCAAAATTAATTCCTGTCTCAAACATAAGCTATTGGAATGATTTGGAAAAAACTACAAACTAATGGTATCAATACATCGCTATCAATATAGCATCAATGTGCCTAACTGGAATACCTACTCTCCAATAATAAATATTGTGTTTAAAAGATTCTTTTTATTTATTTATATTTATTTTATTTTATTTTATTTTTATTTTTTAATGCCTACAGCACTTGGTCTTCCTAGGTGGTCTCCCATGCAAGTACTAACCAGGCCCGACCCTGCTTAGCTTCTGATATTAGATGGGATTGGGCACATTCAGGGTGGCAACACCGTAGACTTTAAGTTTCTTTAAAATACAGTAATTTAACCCCTAAGAATTACTCCAGTCGTGCTTATTTAAGGTTCAGTAGCATTCTGATAAGAAAAACATTTTAGAGCAGGAATTGTTTTTAGTTTCTCTGCTTGTCTATCTAATCAAAAAAATTAAATATTTAAATTTTAATTGTCCAACAACAAGTATTTATAGAAGTCACTCTAAGAGACCATAATCTTCTCTTCAAATCTAGAAGAGTTGCTAATAGAGCTTTCTCTCCTTAATTGAGTTTTCTTTTGTGGCAAGATTGCATTTGAGTAACAAGAGGGCAGCACTAGTGCCCATGTGGCTGTAGAAAGTAATGTGCACTTCACGTTGAATGGCTAGCTGTAATAATGAAGACATTATTACAATACATTATCATGAGTAAAATCCCTGTTAAAATTGGGTTCAAGATACCATGTAAAGGAGATAGTCTAATACATCAAAATTAAGTATAAGTCATTTAATCTAGGATATAATTAAGTGTTCATTATAAGAAAGTGAAAATTAGAATAGCTATGTCCTGCAAGTATTAGATTTTCAGATAAGTTATAATTATGGTTTTTAAATTTGAAATGCATATGGAAAGAAGAGAGTGTTACAATAGTATTTATTTAAAAGCAAGTTTGAAATTAAATATATACATATTTATATTTATAAAAAACCAATTCTTTCACATGGAGGTAAAATTAGGACTCTCATTTGCATCTTCTTACCTTACAGTTTTAAGTTCTAAGCATGCCTGTACTCTGTTAGATATAAATTAATAGATGAGAAAAATTAGGCTTGAACATATTTAGTAATTTAACACGTTTCCTAAGTGGTGTAGCCTGCAACTGGTACTCTCGAGAAAGATTTGCCTCAGCAATCTTGGTTCTAAATTTTTGTGCTTAATATCAAGTTTTATTCTGGCTTAAAGCTCAGAGTTGCTAATCTGTTTCTCTCCCCAAGCATGTAGTTCTTTTTGCTTGTTTGTAACCCCTTTATAAAGTTTTGACTTTCTCTAAATTTTTTTTTTCAAAGAATGCTTACAACCTTGCTGACTTTTCTGCTCTTACCTGACTCTTTTCACATTTCAGATTTTCCCCATATCATGCATCGTTTATCTCTGCTGACAATTAGAAATTAATGAATTAAATCTCCAAAAGCACCGTCTTTATTTTGACTCTTCAGATCAATTCTCAACCTTTCTCCACTCTGCTATCCACCCTGGAAGCTAACCTACATGGATTACATCAATGGTCTCCCTTGACTTCTGCTTTGGGGAGAGAGTTGCTAAAAAGGAACCCAACATTAGAAAGAAAGAGAAGACTGATACGAGAGTATTTACTCCATGGCTTCCTCTTTGCAGTTACTGCAGCTGACCATGATAGTCATAATAACTGCTCTCTGCTTTTTTCTGTGTTTTCTTTGGCTTACAGGAAGGCTGCATTATTTTCTATTGTTTTCCTTACTCACCATCAGTTGTATAAATGATCCCTTTAAAAAAAATACATCTTTAAACTGCCCTAAAATATGTGTGCTTCCTGTATCCTCCTGGGACCATGATACATACATAGTTCATTATTTAACCAATATAATGCAAAATAATTATAAATCAAGGTATGATTCTCAATTCATATTATCAATAGGTCATTACAGCATATACTATGAACAAAGCGATAATTGTTTTTTGCATAGGAGATAATGTAGTAATGGTAGAATAATATTGATTAGGAAAATTGGTGCAATGGCACATTGAATCTTTTTAAAAAGAATAAATAGACACAGATAAAATGTAGTAATAATAATTAGGCACTAACATTCCTGTAGTTTTCCTTGCCACTGTTCTGACTTTTCTCAGAATTAGTTTCTAAGCTTTAATACCAAGAATGTGGAGCACATTGAACATAGAAGAACATTAATCAGAAATCAATTTATGTGCAGAATTACTTGTAAAATTCAAATGATAAATGAAAGTTCTCAACTTGTGCAATAAAACCCTTGCTCTTTTGAAACCATTTTACAAGGATTCTTTAAAACTATTCTTAATTAACATCTGATATTTTATTCACAACTATAAACATAAAATAATATCAAATTAACATTTGTCAAAAAAGTAAACCAGTAAGGATATGTGTGCTTTCTTGTTTCGTTTGTGTTAATTGCATTTACAAGAGCTAAATGTAAATGGGCTACTTTGGGACACTAAATATAACCAATTCGCTCTTCATGTTCTACCTGAAGCACAATTGTGAGGCCCTCTGACTGACATGTTGATTTCCTCTCAGTAAGGGTGATATAATTAATGTGACCTTTTGGTAAGGTGGGAGATACAGGGTGAGACAAGTGCTCTCTTGAGAGCTATTAGCAGCTTCTGAGCAATTTGCTAATAGTAGAGCTACCTGTATTAAAGTCATACAGTTAAGAAGATAATTGACAACCATAATAATGAGTATGTACAGGAAAGGGAGAGAGTATAAAGTAAAATAAAATTATTAATAACTTTAAAAATGATGAAATTTTGGTATTAAGTAAACTATGATTTTGGAACTATGGTTTTAAAAACACAATGAATAATTTTTACAAAGCTGCAGGTAATCATGGGTTTATCCTGTGTGGAAAATTATGTGGTTTTATTTCTGCTGTCAGTACTTTTACTAAAATTCTTTTAACTTTCTTGCAGCATCAACCCCAGATATAATGATGCATATATGTGTGTAGTGGAGGCATGACAAGTTTATACTAATGCATGACCTCTCTTCATATTCTGAGTTTAAAAAGACCTCCTTATATTGTAGACTTTAAAACCTGCCACATGATATACATATGAGTAATCTATCATGATTAACAAAGACACATAATACCACAGGTGTACTAGAAGAGTATTTAAAAAAAATAATGTGACATAAAAGTAGTTATGAAAATAATGTAAAAATATAATGTGACATAAAAATGGTTTACTGACATTTTTTCTAGCTATCAAAATTTACTAATATGCCCAGTAGACCACCAGGGACTCTCTGTTCATCTAGACTCCTGTGTTTATGTTTTCAATTAGTTGTGGTTAATCAACAATGAAAGTTTATGCTTATAAATTGCAAGGTTGCAATTAGAAGAGGATGATTTAAAAAAATAGGAAAGTAGAGAAGAGAGGAAGATATGAGAGTGAAACATTATTATCATTATGTTTATTGTTTTTTCAAATGTACTTCTATTTAAAATTTATATTTTGACAGTTGAGGAGAACAAAATATCCACATTTTAATTTGTAAAAAATAACAACAGTCCTAAAGTAACCTACGCTAATTGATCATGGAGCTAAAATCTATTTTGAATGATTATTTTTAAGCAACTCAAGGTATTTCTGATTTTCAAACTTTTGTTAGAAAGGTGATTCATTTTTATAGGTGTAGACATGTTCTTATGGGGTTTGCCAAGTAACAGGGTAACATTATTAGTACTATTAATTTATTTCATATTGTACAGTAAAAAGGCCACTTGATAATGTTCACCAGTGATACTCTGGGCAGAAACTGATGGTACTGCATCTGAATGGTTATTTTATATGACCGCCAAAGGTAACAAATATATAATTATATTTTCTCAGTAGGGTTCTGATTGTTGAACTTAGCAAGTTGAGTAAATAGATTTAAATTTGAGAGTAAACCCGAGTCTGAGGAATTCATGATTTCATAGAGTCATGAGCCACTTCAAAATCCCAAGAAGCACCAGGATATTTGAAAGTGATACATAAATGGAACATAAGAATCACGTTGCTTAATATACATCTCCTTCCACATGTTAAATTATAAAGTGGAGAATGTTCAAGAACCACTAAAAATCTGCAAACATCTTATAATTTGGCCTAGCTTAGATATACTAAAGGATTCAGGATGTATAGCACAAAGTTACTAATTTTGTCACATTTTATATTATTTTCTATTTCTTTTAAGAAAAAATTTCTCGATCAGTAAGTTTTTATTGACATTCAGGGCAAGAACCATGCGCTATACCACTTTAATACAATAAAATGTTATTAAATTATTGAAAGGGAAGAAAGATATGACAAGAAGATAATGCTTTATTTTAACCTTTAAAAAATCTTTTTTGTGGAGTGAGGAAAAGGGAGTATGTTATAAATATATTAATAAAAATTAAGTGTAATTAAGTAGTCTTATTCTATAAATTAGTTTTGAATATGTAAAATTTCTTTGTTTAGACAAAAGCTTTCTTGTACCACTCACAATTATTTTGGAAATATTATATAGTGCAGATGAACTTATATTAGAGTTTTCTGTAATTATTATTATTGTTTAAGTTAGAATTTTAAAGTGCCTCAGTTGTTCTAATTTGTCCTATTCTTTTGTTTCAGTACTAATTTATTAAAAATATATCTCATTAATGCTGCCATGTACAAAAACCAGGCCACCTAATAATGTTTTCAAAAGATGTCCTTCCTGGTCAGAAATAAATGATGGCTATATCTAAAGTATTTGATTCCCTCTAAGTATGTATATATTTATATCATCAGAATTAGCAAAAAAGAGAAAAGTAAAAAAATAGTTTGTCATCCTGTGAAATTCACATTTCATTTAGGATACTCAATTTTAACCCCACTTAGGAACTGAGGTAATCATAAGATATGAGTACAAAGTTTAGGTGACAACGGACACTTAAAACCCAGTATTATTAGTGTGTTGCATTATGTAATAAATTCCTCATCTACTATATGCATAAACCAAATTGTGGTTTCTCTATATGGAATTGATACCATGATAAATTCTGACATTTTAATACTTCGTTAAGTTGTTTATTCATCCAAAACTTTTAAACTGATAAATAACTTAATTATAGGTTTTCATAATAAAAAACAAGAACCGCATGCTAAAATGTCAAAATGATCTGACACCTACAGATGTTGCTGTAAAAAAATACCCTATAATTTCTAAGGCTGGATTTGGCACAAAATTGTATATTCCTTGAGTATGGAAAGTTCTTTAAACCCTTCACTTTAACAGCTTAAAACAGAGCTAAAAACTAGTTAAAAGTAGAAACTGCTGAATAGCCAGGACATACATCATGCTTGTAGATAATGAAGAAAACCAACAATGTTAAAAATACTTATTAACACAGAATCTGCTACATGTCCATGTTTCAATTACTAAGGATGCATGCTAATTAAGACTGATTTTCTAATTAAGAGGAGGTAAACAGCTTTATTGGATTAGATATATTTAAACAAATAAACACCTAAATATATTAAGCATATGAATGAAGTATAATTTTATTGATTTTGGATATTAAGAAATTGAAGAAATCCAATTATTATTTTATTTTTTTTTGTAAGAATCTTAGTTACTACACCGTCATACTAAATTTTTTGTTTGGCAAAAAGAAAAAAAAAATGCCTTGATGTAATATGGTCCAGTATGGAACAATAATATTGAGTGGCCAATACAGAATGGAGATGGAGAGCAATGAAACTAAGGGTTATTAGTTTTAAAAGAATCAAGATGAATATTGAAGTCATTGAGGAATGATTTTATGAAATTATATAAAGTGAGCATATATGATCTGTGATTAATCTATACTCTGTAAGAGCCATGGTACAAAGTTAGAGGGACTTTAAATGATTAGACTAAGATAAATTATATATATATATATATATATATATATATATATATATATATATATATATATATATGGTCTGGGGTCTCAATAATAAGAACAAATAATAAAAATGTAAATAAAAAATAAGTCTAGAGTAAAAAAAAATGAAGTTTGGAATGAATCTTCTCTATATTATCACAGCAGTATTTATAAGAGAGTAGACAAAGATCAGTAAAAAGACAATAGAGTGAATGCTTCCAATTTCCAATAATGGTATGTTAGATAATAAACCCACTTTCCTCCTGTAAACAAAACAAAAATAGTTTTCCAAAATATTTAAAGTATATTAAAGACATTGAATGAACCAAACAGATAGAGGGAATTATTCATGCTATAGTTAATTTATGTAAAGTACAGAAGTTATTTTGGTCACAAGGGTTTGCTAATCTGGTCATTTTGAACTACCAAAAAATAAAAAATAAAGCTATACTTTTCCATAAAATAAATAGTCTAATGGAAAACATTGCCTATAATGAGCTAAAAATGGATAAATTCTAAATAATCTAGCCTTCACGAATCTTTGCTGTTTTTATTATTATTACTACTACTATTGTTTGGGGCTTGCAGAGATAAAGTATTGAAATAGATTTAGTATGGTTCCTTCACTGATTTTTTTCCTTCTAAAGATTTGAAAGGAAAAGCAATTTCTTTATGCAGTTCAGTCTCTTTATTCTAAGTTTAAAAATTTTTCTACTTTTTCAACTGCTTTAACCATTACTGCATCAAAGAGGGTCAGGCACACAAGAAAGAAATAGTAACTTGCACAGAACCAGCAGGTATAGAAAGCAACAGATTAAAACAAAAACTGCAAATATTATAATTTATCCAGCAAACAACATAAAACAAATGTTTTTACTGAATTAGTTTGTTAGGGCTGCCATAACAAAATATTCCAGAGTGTGTGGCTTAAGTGATAGAAATTTATTTTCTCACAGTCCTGGACATGAGAAGTCCAAAATCAAGGTGCCTGTCAAATTGTTTGCCTCTGAGGCCTTTCTCCTTGACTTACAGATGGCCACCTTCTTGCTGTGTTCTCACATGGACTTTCTTCTGCATGTGCAAATCTGTGTGTCCTAAAATCCACTTTTTATAAGGAAAGCAATCAGATTGAATTACAGTTCACCCTAACAGCCTCATTTTAATGGTTGCAATTTTAAAAAGAGCTACATTGAGGTACTGGTGTTTAAGGCTGCAATGTACAAATTTTAGGGGGGGGGAATCCATCTTATAATATTTACTGAGTATATATGCAAAGAAAGTTAGTCCAGAATCTTATATAATTTTTTTTCTTTCCCTACAAAAAACTAGCTTGGATCATCCCTGCTACTACAGACAATTAAAGGGATAAGATACAAGTTTAATACATTGTTTAAAATGTTATCATAGAGTCAACAAGACAATGAGGTAGTATCAAGTCAGCATCAAGACAAGCACTCTTATGTTTAAAAAGCCACACTTCTAATCTCTGAGGAAATTTGCTTGACTAGAAATAACAGTTATGACTCTGAGTTATTCTTTTGGAAATTTCTCTGAGTATCAACATAATAAACTTGAAGACTAGGCATAGGGCATGAAAACACTGGGAATCTGACAAACTCAGAAAACAATGAGTGTAAGTTGGAAGAAAGCCAGCCCTCCCATAAACTTTTAGCCTGTTTCCACATTTTATTGATTATTCAAGAAAATTAAAACTTAAAAACAAAAACCTTTTAAGCAGCT
This sequence comes from Macroglossus sobrinus, assembly GCA_004027375.1. Taxonomy (NCBI): domain Eukaryota; kingdom Metazoa; phylum Chordata; class Mammalia; order Chiroptera; family Pteropodidae; genus Macroglossus; species Macroglossus sobrinus. Next base: position 247,413 of record PVKZ01000723.1, on the reverse strand, counting down.
CACACACCAATTTCTGGCATACACAAATACCAACCCTACCAAAAAAAAAAAATCCTTATAGCAGAAAAATTTGCTTATCTTAGTTTAAAAGTAATTCCCTTAAAAATATTTTACAGTATGATGTTATGAATACAGAAAAACAATAAATGTACACACAAACACTATACTAACCCAACAGAAATAAAAGATAAGAACACCAGATTCAAAGAACCAGAGTTTTAAAAAGTGTTTTGTACAAGAGAAATCCAATGGTCGTTACTATATTTAAAATGTAAAATTATTTTAAAAATATTTCTCAGAGAACTAAAATTTTCAAATTTTAAACACACATATTAAACACACACAGATGTACACATAAATAATTCTAGAACTAAAATTTATTACTCACAACTTTGAAATTTAAAGGTTAATATTAAAAGCAGATTAGGTATAGATGAAAAGATAATAAACTAAAATAGAGTTCAGCTGCAATTATTAAAAAATGAAGTGTAAGATGCAAAATGGAAAATGAAGAATGTGTAAGTGAAATAGAGATAATACTACCACATCTAAAATAAATTTATTTGGAGACATAAAGTGTGGAGAAGAAATGACACTAGTAAAGATAAAAAGGGAGAATTTTAAAAATATATTCTAAGACATCAATATATGAAGATAAGAATTCAAGACTGGAGGTATGAGGTTGTCTGAATATCTGTTGTTACAAAAGTAATGAAAACACTGACAATAATTGTTAAAACAAACTTTTTAAGAACTATCAAAATTAATCAAAGGCTTCTAAAACTCTGAGTAGCCATTATACAAAAACAGCCCCACCAAAAGTGCTGGATTGTTGTAAGTACAGCAGACTATGTTGTACTGTATATAGTTTGATCTCCTCTCCATCTCCTTGCCTCATCTCTACAATAGGCTGAACAAATCAGCAGACTCTTGCCCTTGGCCTTGTAGACTCTGGAGAGGGAAGAATAGGTTTTGAGCTGCTAAAAATCTCATTAACACAGCACTGATGCCAATTTGTCCATCACACAGCTCCCTAAAGAGAAAAGAAATTCATAGGGTGGATGTTGTCATTATTTGACCTGACTCAGAGCTTATAAACAGGAAAAACCTTAACTTTTTAGGGTTCTTGACAAAAACTGTGATCAGCAGTTTTTAACATCTCATCTGTGGAGGTTATAATAGCAGTTGAGACAACCAAGTGACTTGCTAAACCATAAGAGGAGGGTCTGAAGATGTCCTGGAGGGCTTGTATAAATTTTGACATATTTTGAGTGACCTAGAAGGCCATAATTACATATAGTAATGTGTATATGCCTCAGTAAATATCTATGCCACCTTAATCTCTCAACTCTAGCTGATCTTGTGACTTTGAACAAAAACAAAAGTGAAAGCTAAAGCAGAGTTGTAAATTTCTGGAGTTTTGAAGGGTCTGCTCAACATAAACATAAAGCTTTTAGCAAATGGAAAGCGGATTATTGGTTCGAGGCATTTAGGAAAATCTCTGTTGGATCATTAGCTGATCAGAAAGCTGAGCAGACTTCAGGGGCTGCACACAACAAAGAATAGACCTTAAAATATTAGTCAAAGACTAATAGTCATTAAACAAACAAATGATAGCAGCAGCAATTGCATTTGCAACAACAACAACAATAACAACAATAACAACAACAACAAATTCCAGAAACAATAAATCTGAGAGGAGCTTATTTGCAGAGTTCCTACATTATATTATCTAAAATATTTAGTTTTCAACAAAATATTGTGATAATGTGCAATAAAATAGGGAAGTATAGCCCATAGCTAGAAAAAAAAAATCAGTAGAACCTGTCCCTAGAACAGGGGTCCCCAATCCCCAGGCTGCGGACTGTTAGGAACCTGGCAACACAGCAAGAGGTGAGCAGTGGGATAGTGAGTGAAGCTTTATCTGCATTTGCAGCCTCTCTCCAGCTCTAACATCACTGCCTCAGCTCCACCTTAGATCATCAGGCATTAAGCTACAGATTCAAGAAGTTCAGTGATTTCCAATTAAAATAAAGATATCTACACCTGAACTTATCCTAGTTAAATTATTTAAAATCACAGTTGGAGGTCCTGAAAGCAGCATAAGAAAAATGACCATCATGTACAAGTGATTCTCAATAAAAGTAAGAGATTTTTTTCATGAGAAATAATGAAAGCCAGAGGCCATAGATTGTCCTATTCCAAATATGAAAGGAAAATATGGACAACAAAAAATCCTGTATCCAGTAAAACTATCCTTCAAAAATTAAGACAATATTAAGACTATCATAGACCAACTGAAACAGAGAAATTTTGTTACTACACAACCAGCTTAAGAAATATTAAGTGAAATTTTCAAGATGGGTAACTTGTATCCATAAAAATAAGGAACACCAATAATTATGATAACACATGCAAGTTAAAATACATAATAAATGTAATTTTTATAACTTTTCTTCTACCTAATGTTTAAAATAACAGCAAAAAGAAATATTATGGCATTGTCTTAATGAACGTCTACTGCATAAATATGTAACTAGTATGGCAATAATAGCACAAAGAAAGAGGTGGAGAAGTAATGAGGCAGTTTGAATATACCACTGAAATTAAGTTAAATTAATCTGAACCAGATAATTTTAAATTAAGATGATAATTATAAGTGCCAGGGCAACCATTAAGATATTTACTTTTAAAAAAATGTTGCTTTCCTTTCTCTATTGCATAAGACTAAACTAAATAATAGAAGTGGCTATGCCTACTAAATCAGTTAGTATTTTACAATTTACCCAAATAGTAATTCAATTTATTCTTCTTAAAGTCTTTGAACAAAGAGTAATTTTTGTTGTTTTCAGCAATTTTGCACTGACTTAAACCATGAACAAGTTTCACCTTTGTGGTGCCAGATGTGTAGTCTTAATACTCGTGGATAATGAGAAATTTCTCTTGATTAGATTTATTTTCAAATATTTAATTAATATGAAGTCTGTGTAACCCCATTGCTACTTTTTTACATTTTTAGTTTTTTCTTTTTTTTCACTAGATTTTGCTTACTTGTCAAATTAGTTCATATTAAAATCTCTCCTTTTCTCATATCAATGCTCATGTAAACACTTTTTATATTTGTTAATAATTTTTGAAATGTATTTTCTGAAACTTCATAATACAAATTTAATTACTTTAAACTTTTTTCTTCTGACTACTTATATTTCTGTTCATTCTCAATCACTTTTTAAACATACCATGGTAATCAAATAAAAAACTATATAAAAATCATCTTTTTAAAACTTTTGCTATGTAATGCCAGAATACCAACACAAGAATACATAAAATGCACTAATCTTAGCAGAATTAAATGTCAAAAAGATAATTAAAATTACTTCAGCATGACATGTGTGAAATAAATCTGGAATTCTTTTCATTTATTTTTAATACAAAAATGAGTCCCTTTATATTGTACATGTATATGCTATTGTTTTAGCAAATGCAGTGTTTCTCTTAACTCAATGATTTTAATATATTTATGCTACCTAGAAAAATACACAGATGTTAATCAATAACATATTTTGTTTACTTTCTATAAAATATCTAATAAAATTAAAAATATTGTATTATTTTTTATAAAACCTTTACTTTATAACCACTTATTTATCATTTAAAATTTTGTTTTGGGAAATAGGTCACATCAGGTTCCAGAGAATTTCATATTAAGAAATCATTTTCTTTTAAGGAGATACAAATCTTAATGAAGAGAGTCAGAATGTCTCAGTCTTTATAAAAGGTCCATTACTGATTTATCAGTTCATTATCTTCCTAATTTCTCCATTTATAAATCTGAGACATCTGATTAACTCTCTGGTGCTATTTAAAGTATCACCCATGTATGATGCATCAAATACATTAAGGACATATTAAAATTATTTGACTGCTTTAATAAGTGTTACTGGTGTGTTCCACCTTGCAGAAGAAAATAAAGCAAAACAGTAGAACCTAGCAAGTGAAAACAGATGTCAACCTTATAGTAAGAAACAATTTATACTTTGTTTCCCTTCTGTTCATATTTAGTTATATTTTGCTATAATAGTAATTTTTCACCCAGGGAAATATAAAATTCTATTTTTTAAAAGAATATATATCAAAATATTAATTACAAAAGTTGGTTAAACAATTAAAATTAAAATATATAAGGCATTTGGTTTTATATTAGTAATTAAATAAATCTTTGTGTACATTGCATATTCCTAAGTATTGTGGAAATAACTGTAGAAAGCACTATTTTTGTCTTCACTGAAAATATAATCTAGTTAGGCAGATAAATTTACTTATATGGACTACTTAAATAAACATGCAAGGCATTAGCAACAACTCAATGACAGACTATAAATATGGTAAAATATCAGATGAGAAAGAAATCAAAATAAGTTCTTTCATTGATTTTATTCCCTTTACTTAATCATTTATGTATTAATGTATTTATTCATTCAGTGAATATCAGTAGGTTAGTCATTTAAAATAATACTTGTCGAATGAATACCAGAAATGTATGCATTAATTCATTCTTCAATCAATGATAACTTTATATCTCACTAACAATGTTAGGTGCAGATATAACAAGGTTAATTATAATCCAGCTCCATCATTGCAGATCATTAGAGCCCAGACAAAAAAAAAATTATAACAACGCCATAAGTAAACATCGGGACTGCTTAGTGGTAAGATAAGTTGTATTTGTGTGTGTGTGTGTGTGTGTGTGTGTGTGTGTGTGTGTGTGTGTGTGTGTGTTTGTGTTGGTCAGAGGTTCAAATTTAAAAACTGACCCAAAAGAGTCATTGGTTATTTGACCTTCAAGAATAATTTCTATTTGAGAATATTGCTCTATAAATGTCATTTAAAATAGCTTTAATAGAGACAAATGTGGTGCCTTGGGAGTACAGAGAAAAGACTTTTCATTTTGAAGGACAGTAGAAGTTGCCTATTGAGGTTGCCATTTGAACTGACTTTTAAGGAATGCACACATTTGCCAGATTGAGAAGAGAAGAAAGGACTTTTCGAACGTGTAAATTCAATCACGTAGGCTACAAATATTTCTATAACCAAGTATTTAGGGTGACTGTGAGGAATTATCAGAGATTGGGTGGGAACATAGACATAATTCAGATCAAGAAAGGACTTGCATGCCATGAAAAGAAATAATAAATTTATTGCAAAGTCAAGAGCTGAGACTGAGGAAGTGGAAAGCATTAGGAGGATATTGCAAAACATAAGAAGTGGTGACTTCATGAATTTAGGCAGAGATAATGTGATTGGAAAACAGTGAGAGACTTCTAGAAAAAATTCTGACTCCTCAGGTGTGAGAGATACAGAAAATATTCATAGCTTAGGATATTTAATAGTTTTCTATTTTTAAGGAATAGGTCTATAGTCATCATATTAAAAAAACAACATGAGGGCAAGTTTGTCAAGAAACTTAGTGAATTCAGACATTTTGCATAATGAATTAAAAGTGGTAAGAAAATATATTAACAGGGCAATATGTCTAAAAATAAAAAGAGAATTAAACAGGCAACAAAGATTCATGAAGGTGGCCACTGAAAACTGAAATTTAGAAAAGACCACATACCCATGACATGTAGGGTAAGACTCTACGTAAGACTATATGGTATGGAATCTACGTAGCAGCAGGAGGAAGAGAATCCTTAAGAATCCGAAGTCATAAAAAAGAAACCAGGAGAGGAGGGTGTCATTAATATCACAGAAAGGAAGCATTTCAACAATGGAATTAAAAACAATATAATACGAACAATGTTTCAATGAGAAGAATATTTAAAAGGTCTCCTTTGTTCCTGTTGGTTTTTAATTTGACATCTAGTTTAGGTTTAGTTTTAAAGTAATGAATCAGATGGCAATGGCTGAAATACATATGATGGATAAACAAGCAGAGGCAGGTAGCATTATTTATTTATTTTATTTAGAGAATGCGACTATATATGCATGGAGAGATACATGCAATGCAGAGAGATAGAGACTATATAATATGCAATACATTTAAAAATTATATTTGTTTAATGTTCTTGTTAGTATTGTTTTTTTGACTGTGTCACTGGTTTTACTATTTAAATGGTTTAAGATATATAATCTGGGCAAGAGAAACAGTATATAAGAGTTAAAGGGGGGAAATTAATGGATCAAGATATTATTAAATATAGGAAGAGTTAATATCTAGAGAGAAGATAAAAGAAGTAGTTTCTAGTATGTTAGATCATTTCCAAGCTAATTAGCTGCAGAAAAAGTCTGTTGTCTAGAATTCATAATCCTTTGGTATAACAATATTTGTCATAATGAAAATGTAAGTAGAGGATCTAAATGAATGGACACTATTGTACGTAAAGAGATAAAGATGTCTGAGTTTATGTAAAGAGGACAATCATAAGTTGTGGAAGTGAGACTGCATATGGTATCGTAAAACTCTCAGAGTAATGGAACATTTATGTGTAAGAATAACAAAAGATGAGCTTGAATGGTATATTTAAGATGTCTGAAATTCAATGTTAAAGGTCTTAAACATTTTCTTGTAAACAATTTGTGTGTATACCTATTTAATATGCAGACATAGAAAGCAAGTAACATAGTTATTGCAATAATACAATTATATTCTAATTAAGGTTTTTAACCACCATGTTAGCAATATCAATAAATAATTACTGATATAAATATCAATAAATATGTAAAAAATCAATAAATATGTAAACAAATTTTCAAGAATGGTTTGACAAGACTTATTGGCTAATTGGTCTGATGAAAAGAATCAAAAATAAATTTAAACAATATTTCGAGCATCTAAGTTTTTCACTGTTCTGAGATCTCACATGCTGAAATGAAAAAAACAAAGGAGAGACACAAATTATCATAGATAAAAAGTTAATGATAAAAAGAAAAATAATAGAAGAAGTGAATCCCGCAGAAATGTATTTAAATATTTATATGCCACATGAGGCTACTTCTGGACAACAAAGAGTCTAGTTTTACTAATTTACTTCACTTCATTAGGAGTGTGGTGTAGCACTTTGCCAATGTTACCATTTAATCCATATGAATAATTTATTATTTTAAATGTCATGTTTATTCATGATGTATAATATTTAAAAATTCATAAATAATAGGCATACATGAATTGAGATCCAATTACTTTAAAAACAACTTTCCTAAATGCTATCTAATGCATTCTTAATGTATTGCTAGTCAATAATTTTAACTAAATAGCTTTATAATTTTATTTTGTAATGGAAGTTCATATTTCAATTTTATATCCAATCTATGTTTACTAATATAAAGAAATAAATTATTCAAGAATATTGATGTTCTGTCCCAAATATTTATCTAAAAGAATTTATAACAAAAATTCTTTCCTAATGCAGTTTCAATTGAATTTTGATTAAAGATAGTCTAAAACAGATATTAAATTAAGGTAGAGTAATTATATTAAGATTTATTAGATATATTTAAATTGAAATTCTGTGGCTTTTCTGAAAAAAATGAACTATACTTTTCTTGTCATAAATTTCTCTATACTTTACATATCAGATATATTATTGTACAAAGTCAAAAGAATGCATACATTATTAATATTCTGAAGAAGTAAAATAAGAATACAAATAAAATACAAATAACAAGTTCTTGTTATTAAAAAGCTGAAAAAGGAACAAAATGTCAGCCTTGTTTCAATTGTATATCAAAATGTTTCTTTCAATATATTTCACTCAATCAAATTTCTATAGATCCTATTAATAGAAATATTAAACAGCTAAATAATAAGAGAAATATAAAGAAAAAAGAACCAAATTTAATAGAGAGAGTCAGTAAAGTGAAAATAAAATATATGTCTTATAGAACATGATTTACTCTCCTCTCCAGAGTAAAACTGTCAGTTACTGGTACAGTAGTCCTCTCTTATCTACAAGATCCTCAGAGGATGCCTGAAACTGTGGGTAGTATCAATCCCTGTATACACTGTTTTTTCCTATGTGTAATACCTATGATAAAGTTTAACTTATAAATTAGGCATAGTAAGAGATTTACAGCACTAATATATATAAAATAAAACATTTAAAATAATGTACTGTGATAAAAGTTATGTTAATATGGTCTCGCCTTCCTCCAAAATATCTTATTATACTGTACTCATAGTTCTTGTGATGATGTGAGATAATTAAATGCCTTAAGTCATGAACTTTCACCTTGTTACTTAAAGGAAACACTTTATGGTTTCTCTTTGGCGTATCCAAATTGCCAGCAATACTACCCTTGTGCTTTCGGGGCCAATGTTAAGTAAAATAAGGGTTACCAGACCACAAGCACTGGGATACTGAAAGTATCTGATAACCTAGATTGCTGTTAAGGAACTAAGGAATGGGTAGCATATCCAGCATAGCTACGCTGGGCAAAGGAATGATTTGTCTCCTAGGAAGGATGAAGCAGGACAGCATGAGATTTTCATCATGCTACTAAGCATAGTGTTAGGTTTAAAACTTACTAATTGTTTATTTCTGGTATTTTCCATTTAATGTTTTCAGACCACAGTTGTCCGTGGGTAAATGAAACCACACATATAGTGAGATTTTGGATGAAGGATGACTACGGTACTTCATAAGCTCATTTTTTCAAAAATTTATCCAAGGTGATGCCTAAGGTATCTTTTCACATTTAAACATACTGAATTTCTTATTGAAAAGGGTTTTCCAATATGCTTTTATTAATTATTAAATGATATGAAAACTTTTATGCAAAAGCAAACATTCATGGATAGGAGACACCAAAATTCCACTACTTTACAATAAATAATTTAGGATATATCTATCATAAAATTTCTAATGTATAGGTATATGCTATTACTACATGCACATACATACCTATATATTCATGTGCCAAAATTATACTTGTTTATGTTTACATATTTATATTATTTTAGAAAAAAAGAAAATGCTTACAATATACATCTCTCTCTTTTTTTTAACATATAGGTATTTATTTTCTTTAAAGTTAAAATGCCTAGCAAACAAGCAAAAACTATCTAATGTATCTAGTGTTGAAAACATTGTAATAAATTTATATATTATTTGGTAAAAATGCAAGTTTCATATTGATTTGTTTTTAGTGTGAAAATATATACAATACAGGACTGTGCTTTGGTATGCCTTTCTAGTTGAAATTCTGGAGAATACAGGAGAAAATAATTTGTTAGCATTAATGAATTAGATTCTTTCAGGATAAAGATTTGAGGGAAAATAGATCCAATGCCTTTCACTTCTCTCAATCTAATAGACCATTATTATTATTTTGTATTATTAAGCATAATTATTAAGCAAACCAGACTGTTGGGCGAACTAATGGTACAGTGATAGTGAGTAGTGTATCATTCAGAAAACATCTCAGATTAAGAACTAGTAATCGAAATGATTGGATTACTGGGGTCCAGACTAAGATGAATAAGCAAATTTCGACATATTTTATAAGCTTTGCTATTCACATAGTTAGTGCTTTATATTAGAATCCAACATTTAAAAAGTGCATTAAATATCCAAAATTACAGGTTTGAACATTTTTTCTGCTCTATGACTTAATTTATATGGAGTGTTTCAAATGATTAATTCAAGTTGATTGTCCATAAATGTAAAATAAGCAGCCACATTGATGTTTTGTAAGATTACAAATAGCTGTTAAATTTTTTCAAGCTCTTAAAACTATTATTTTTAATCAATTAAGTTACATTCAAATGAAAATATTATTGTTAAAATCTACTGTATGAGACAGCCTGCTTTAAAACAAATTATTTTCTATAGTGTTATTTAAATTATGTAGAAGATTTTGTGTTAATGAGAATGCATATGTAAACAAAAGCTTATTTATTTTTAACAGAAATTTTTTTAAAATATCAAGACCTATCAAATATTCAAAATTTAGGATCATTTTTATCGTTCTATAGGGAAAATGATAACTTGATATTATACTAATGTGGCATATAATTAAATATTTGTCATACACAAGGATGCACGAATGACTGACACTACAAGGCAGCCAAAATATTTTACAATCTAAAAGTTTAAAAATTCTAATAATAATGAACACACCTTATGAAGAAAATATTTCTTTTTATTTGAGTGAACCCTAGATTCATGCTAAATGTAGGTCAAAAATAATTTAATTTATAGATACAAAAATAGCTTTTATTTTGTGAGTTAACTAATGGATCACTTATTAAGATGTGAAATAAAATTTTTGAACCTTTTGTGGGAGCTTACTTTAAGCAACTTTTATGAATCTTTTATTTCTTTGAATTTTTAACTCCCACATCAATGCTCTTACAGAAAAAAAGTGTTAAATCTAATTGAAAACAGTATTTTAAAACTTTATACAGAGGAATTGCAAACTGAGTTGGTTATTCTTGTCTTTCAAATCTAAATACAATTACTACTAATATACAAATAACTTTGATTCATATTTAATATATAGAGAATTTACTTATCACTTTTCTTCAGAATGAATGGCATCATTAGTAAAATTTCAGAGTGTCAAAGACTTTAACATAGCAGTTGTTTATCATCTACAAAACTAAAGCTTGAGTAGACATTACAATTATTTTGACTATGAAGAGGTTCAGACAATTAAAAAAATACAATTTAAAAATGACTTGGAATTTGTAGAATATTTAGAAAGCAGGATGTTATTTCTTTTATGTGTATTTTCTATTTATGTCTATTTATCCTAGTTGATCTAGTTTATTTTCCAAATACAACTCACTAGGTAATATTCTTTAGCAATCCATCCCTAAATTTTAATTTAGATTCCTTTTCCCATTAATTCTCCTCTGTACTTAATATGAGTCAAACTTATAAGGTTACAAATATCTCATTGCACAAGAAAATGAGAGTATATAAATAGGTCTATAGATCATGGAATCTGAATTTTCTTTATGACAGTTATATCCATTATTAAAATAGTTGCCTTTGAAGAAAAAAAAATGTTTAGCAATATCCAGTATTCACTTGACATAGTCTAATATAGCAAATGGGCTTTTATCAAATTCGAAGAACTAACTATAGTATAAAATCTCAAATTTATGTATTAGAATGAAAATACAGTTTTCAAGAAAACTGGATATTTGTGGCCTGTGATCAACGAATTCTCCCATGTAAATTAATCTACGTAAGAAGCCAAATTAAAATCATGCGGTTGTTTACTGAGCAGTCAGAAATGAAGAACATAAAGGAGTGGATAAGTCATCTGCAGAGCTAGTGTCATCAAAATAAATTATCCTAACATCCGAAGGTGTACAACTTCTCCAGAGGTATATGCCTTCCACTGTTCCATGTAAATCGTGTCTTGACCTTATGAGTTAAGAAACCCAGTCCTCTGAACTGTGAAAACGCGCGCGCACGCGCACACACACACACATACACACACATTTTAAACTCAGATTTTTTATGTTCTTATTTTTAATCTTTCCACATCTGACTTCTTGTAAACAAGATATAGAAGAGGACTTTCTGTATTTTGTAAATTTTATAAAACCTGGAGAAAATGTGTGATAAGAGCTTCTACTTTTTAAAAAGTTAGACAATCTGTTCAAGACTAACCCAAACAGCAAACTCAAACTAGCAACAGTTACCTAGGTAAGAAAAGATCCTGAAAATAAATTGAGACAATTATTTAAAGGGATTTATCTCAGCAAAGAGAGGAGTGCTGTTCTTCTCCTACTTCCCAAGCAGGAAAGTGTTCTCAACTTTAAGAGAAAGGAAGGTCAAAGAAAATCCTACAGAAGACATAGAAATGACTCTCAGAAGGGGAAACTAGCACCTCACTTTTTCTATGGAAGGGAAACTAGTAAGATGTCAAGCATATTTTACTTGATTTTGCTTTTAGAATAGAAAAGTCTTAAGGTGGGTGGTTAATTAGAATTGCTTGTGATTTCAGGGCAGAAATCAGTTAACTTTCACTTCTATCATTTACATTGGAAAGCATTCAGAATGTTACTTTTGAGTCATGTGTGGACCTCACTGGGATTTGTAAATGGTCATCTGGAAAAGATTTTGCCCAAAGACTATCTGCTTTGGTGAAGGAAATTTAGAGGGAAAAAAAGCTGCACATGTACTCTTTAGTAGGTGTAAACAGAAGCAGTAAAGGTGGAGTTGAGTCGTATCAGTGAATGGGACTAGGAAGAAGCAGCATTTTCACACCTACTATAAAAGGTGGTACTGATGATGGCCAGATAACAAAGGCACCAGACATTTGAGAATTAGTATCATTTTCTCTACTTCCACCATCTTCAATCCTTTGTCCCGGAATATCTAGCTACAGGACAGGAGTGGAGACATAAAAAAAGCAGGTAGAAAGTGCAAGATAAAACCAAGTACAGATCTCCAGTCCAAAAAGTAAACAGAGATCAATGGCCTAAAGAACTTGAATTTGGATGGGCGACTGTTGAATTAAACTCACCTTATTTTTAAAATAACCTTAAAGTAACCAAATTAACAACTTTAATATATTTGAAAGTGTTGGGAAGAAAAAAGAAATCCTAGTCACACTACAATAAATTCTGACAATTTGATAAAATGACTTTACTTTTTTTATATATTGTTATATTGACATAGGTTTTAATTTATATTTTCTGGTCTTTCTGAATCTCTTATTTTTTTTTTCTCTGTGATTATTCCTCTAAAGTACATAATAACCTTTTAATTTGCAAATATTACAATTCACTGGTAAATAGCTAATTCCTACCCAACCTCCTTGCCAGGACTGAATAAGCCACAGGGAAAATGGAGACAGTGTAAAAACCACTTCTATTTTGAAATAATTTCTTAGTAGGACATCAGGCACTTCGAAATATGGCATCTTTCTAGGATTATAAAATAGTAAGATTGCAATTCTTGCACATTGCAGAATGTCCATGCCGTAAGGTACGTTTATACTGATATCACAGCACTTTCATTGTTACTTCAAAGCTAAATTACAATGCTAATTAGAAAAATAATAGCAATCTATCAATGACATCATTCTATGTGCAGAGAAAATTACACAAATTGTGGAAATTAAATAGAGTTAGTCATGCCTATGGCCTCTTCCTGACAAGTTTCTTGCCCACACATTATCACACTTTGTATCAAGCGATTATCTTTAATGAAGCCAACAAGAACTGGGATGATTAAAGACAAAAAATTATTCACATTGGCTAGCATCCATAAGGCAGGACACACACGAGCAGAAGCACATTTCCCAATGGGGTGCTCTATAATCAATGATTTTAGCTCACCTGAATAGAGACCAGAGGCCAAAAAACAAAATAGCAAGAAAATGTTGAGTAGTAGACGCCATATGTAAGCAAGTGTCCTGAGTGATCAAAAAAGGCTAAAAGTAGAGACAAAAAAAAAAGAAATTTTTTTCAGTTGGTAACAAGTGTGAGGGATGAAAGAATGTAAAGTTTAGAGCATATACTGATCATGAGAGCTTCTCTCATACAATGATTTTCACACTTATAAATAGCATATTGATGTATAATATCTCATTTTTTCCCTTCATGGGGCAAAGAGAAGCACATAGTGAGACGTTAGAAAACATATTATTTTGATGTGCTTAAGGCAATTATCTCAAAAGAGTAAACTGTTGGAAAGAAAATGCAATATTTGAAATGCAGTCATACAGACAATTGTCCCCAGATTGAGTAAATATAGTACAAGCTGTTTGTTGTGACTTATCCTTAAATTTGTTTTCTTATGTTTCATGCTAGAAAGGAAATGCTATCAAAGTTAGACTAATCTCAATTTTACACTTCCTTTGCCTTCCTTCCATTCCCTTTGCAAACACATTTCCCCTAAAATTGCGCTGAGATATTTATTTTGTGGGTTATTCCAGCACAAATGACATCCTTAGTAAATTTTATTTACTAACAGCAAATGGGGGAGGCAATGATCAGATATATGATGAAAATGTGTTTTTTTTCTTTGTGAAAATGAGTAAGTGGATAGTACAGTAAACAGGCTGAAAGATTTTTAAAAACAGAAATTCTTGATGTCAAATGTCCTATTCTTTTGTAATGCATGTGCCTGATTTAAGTTTTAATTGCAGAGGCATCTACTTCAAAGATGGCTATTTCCAATACACACAGTATGCTACTACAGCACTAGATAAAGGGCCAAGTGTCCTGCCCCCTACTACCACCATCACCTCTGAGTCTTCTTTATTTTAAAGATCTTGGTTGATTGCCATATCTGATCAGATGGGCCATTTATTTTTCCTCTTCTCATGTGTTAAATTTCTGTGCTTATTCCTTAAATTCACCCATAGTGAGCTAGTAAAAGCCTAGACCCTAAACTTCAAACCCGATAAAACAGAACCTCAGAACCCTGAGCTTTCCTCCCACCACCAGCCCACACCAGACCTCATAGTGTGACTTTAGACTTGATTTGTACACTCTGGGCTTTGTAATGAATCTTATCCTTTCAAGGTTTTCTGATGATTATTGCTGAAAAAAATCTTTCAATCATAAGAAGTAAAGGTCAGTCCAGCCACGACATTGGTTATGAATAGACTGAGAGGGCACTGCTGTCTCTAAATATAATGATCTGATAAAATGTGCTGTAATGACAAAAACATTAACGTTTGATTTTAAGTTTAACAAATTACACTTGTCCTATACTTATTTGGGCAATTATAGTTTTTTGTCAGGCAAAAAATAAAGGCATGAGATAAAAAAATATATTTTACGAAGACGTAGTTACTAAGAAGCAATATCCATATATCCCTGTTCTGTCCCATTCATAAATCACAGCTGAAATTTAAGCTGAGGCTCATAGCCACTACTTAATGAAAAATAGACATCCCAAATTCCAACTAGAAACTTAAGTTTTGCTTTTGTAAAAATGAAATACTTTACTTTGCTAGCAAAACATCACTATATGCTTATAACTTAACTGCTTCTAGATTCCATAGATATTTAAGTGCACATCAAAGTAATAAGGGAAATAGGTAGTATTCCAAAAATTAGTCAAATATGGCCTAATTATTTAGGTTCCATTTTCCAAGAAGCCTGTTACAAGAAAACGCTTTGAGAAGGAAATGTATTCCTTATGAATTGACTCACCGCCTTATCTTCCATTCTTTTGTATGATAGTTGTACTCTCCAATTGATTAAACCTGAAATCAAATGTTAAAAATATTTATAAAATACACACACACACACACACACACACACACACACACACACACTCACACACACATATGTATGAGAGAGAGAGAGAGAGAGAGAGAGAGAGAGAGAGAGAGAGAAAGAGAGAGAGAGAGAGAGAGAGAAATATTAGAGAGTTGGTTATGAGTTAAACAGCTTTGCTTTAGATTTACATAAAAGCTTTTTAAGGACTTAAGCCATAAGAATGTAAACACTACCTGTTACTGAAATTAGAAACATGGCACCTATTTGTAGTCAATGTGAAATCAGACTGACTCAGTAACACATAGACATTCAGTGGCTTTTGCATTATGACATGTTCACTGATGATTTAAAGAACAATACTCATTATGTAAAAATTACTGAGCCAGATCATGTCAAGTTTTTTTAAGGAACAGATGTGTAGTTTTTATGATTCACTCAAGAGTAGCAAGCACATTATTGTTTCTAGAGTGCATACACTGAAACAATAATAAAGATGTCAAAATTATGTTTCACGGCTCATCTTTTTTCAGTGGATGTGGCGATTTGTCATGTTTTTAGTCATAACTAGCAAATTTTGAATACCTCTTATTTATGTTTAAGTAAATTACCATACCATTACTAATTTTCACCAAGGTACAAGTCAGAAATTTTTTTCCCTAGCCTCTCATACAGCTGGAATATTTCACAATGGTCCTATCTTCTTAATTCTAAATATAAGACTCTCATCCAGAAAAAAAAACAATGAAGATAGCAAATACCAGACATCATTTATGTCTTGCAAGAGAAATAGCTGTATTATCTAGATTATGTCAGAGCCAAAATTGAAAAAGTTTTCTGGTATTTAGTGCTCACATCAACAATGTAATGATGACTTTTTTCAGCCCTGAGTTGCAGAGTCTTCACTGGAACATTCCTTTGTTGGAATATGTGCCCAACTAATGGCCTACCCAAAGATCCAAATATATTTCTGTAAATTCCACTTATACTTTGATAAGCTAATTTCTTTCCATTCTTTTCCTTCCTTCCCTCCGTCCCTCTGTTTTTCCCTCCCATTTTCCTTCCTTCCTTCCTTCCTTCCTTCCTTCCTTCCTTCCTTCCTTCCTTCCTCTGTCTCTGTCTCTTTCTTCCTCTTTTTTTTTTTTCTTTAAGCTGAAGATTTTCATGATGTCAGAAATTGACAGCAAACATGGTTACAGGCAGTGAAGGCTTAAGGAAATGAAAATCTAAACTAGGTTATCTGGCTTGATTGTATTACCAGACAGACAGGACCTAGTGTGAGACCCAAACCCTACTGAATTTCCATGGTGTGCAATAGTTATTCCTCTTTTTCTCTCCCATGTTTCTGTTTCTATTTTGATTAAATATGCTATAGTAATCTGTCTCAAGCAGGTACCTTATTGAAAATGTAGATATTCTTCAACCCACACCCATAGCCTCTCTTCAATGCCTCCAGTGTTATACTTGTCACACTCTATTTGCTTAAGAGTGAATAAGTTTAGACAAACCTGGAATAAAATTTTCATAGTAAAATAATTTAAATTTTTTGAAGATATTACCAAAAATATAGAGAATGCATGTGGAAATAGAGTCCGACAATTATAGGTTTTTAAAAACATAACATAATATGAGAACAAATAAGCATATACATACTAGAGATTCTGAATTCATCATACAAGTTAAGGGGAATGGACAAACTCTGTAAAAGATAAAATAGTAAATACTTTCAGCACTATAGACCACATTGTTTCTGTCATAAATATTCAATTTCACCATTACATCAAGAAGATAGCCATAGATGATACATAAATAAATTGAAACAACTGTGTTTCAATAAAAATGTATTTATAGAAATTGGTAGTGGGCTGGATTTGACCTGTAGGCTGTAGTTTGCTGACCCTTGTACTGGCTCATATATTACTAGTTATTTTAAATATTTGTTCAGATGCTTAACTGAAATCTCTGCTCCAGAGTAAGCAAAAGGTAAATGAGTTAGAAATGAGAAAATAAAAAACAAAACAAAACAAAACTTAGAGAGGATTTTGTCACAGATTCATCAAAAATATCAAGGTTATCTTCCAAGGCCCTATTGTGTACTTGATATACTATTGAGAAGAGGACTTCATATTTTGTGAAAACAGTGGAGATAGTCTAGACATAAGTTATAATCATGGTATATCTCCCAGTTCTCAGATTTAAATTATTATCCAATCCTAAAACTTCTTGAATGAATGTAATGCTATTATCTTTAGAAAGTACCTTGAACACTTTTAGAGGTATATGCTCTAAATATTTCTTCTAGCTTTCATTAAAGACATCTATGGAAAATGGTCAGAATAACTATATCAGGAGACTGAGAACAATTTTTAAAAATCAGTCATTTTTAGAAACTCTCCTAGTTAACACAAATACATAGGAACCAAGCATGCCACTGTCAATCAGTTAAGAAACTTTTACTAGGGTCCAGGCATTTAATACATTTTAATCAAATCCAATTCAAGGTGCATCCACTTGAGCCTTAAAAATTGTCTGTATTTATTTACCCAGTTCCTGAATGTAGAGCTATAATTAATTTGTTGAGCAAGTGACAGAAACCCCACATTCCCTTTCCAATTTCTGGTTAGGGAGAGTTAAGTGAAATCTCTGGAATCTCTCTTTTCCTAGCAGAACAGTAAATTAAAACTTCTATGCATTTCACAGGAAATTGTAGAGATTAGTGTCACCATTAGATGTGATAAATATAAAAGTTGCATGCCACTTGCTATTTTCTTTTGCCTTTGAAGAAGATAGATTTAGATTATTTCATTGTTTTTTGTAAACATATTCAACTGCTCCTCTGTATGTATTTGGGGTTATGTGAGTGTGTTTTGCCGGAGCCAGCTGGCTAAAATCAAACAGTTCCTGAGAGCGGGAGTGAGGATTAAGAAAAGAGAGAGAGAGAGAGAGAGAGAGAGAGAGAGAGAGAGAGAGAGAGAGAGAGAGAGAAGCTAGATAAAAGATAGAGACAAAGAGATAGAGTCAGGAGGGCTAACAGTGAATACTGCACCCCCGAGTTTATTCAGCACAGCATATATATATATATATATATATATATATACCCTTGGAAGAGCATGAGTAGCAACACCCACACATATACAAATGATTGCTGACCTTTACATAAATTCTCTCAAAACATCCTTGTTCCTGTTTTTTTCTCTTATTCCCTGGGGCAAGGAACGTTCAACCCTTTCCATTAAGCCAATCTTCCTCCTTCAGTAATGAGCCCACTTGCTCTGCAAACTTCTAGCTTGCAGGCAACTCCAACCCTGTCTGCAGGGTATTCAGCAAGGATGGCTCCCAACAGTGTTTGAGTATGTTTAACTTGAACAAATGTAACTGTCACCTGATATATAGCTATTAATCTGAAAATCTAAAAACTTGTTTTTTAAGCATTTGAGTAATCAAAATACTAACTATAATTTGTTCCCATATAACAAATGCTATGATACATCTTTGCCACCTAATCATAGATTCTAAGGTAATGTGCCAGCTTTATCTGCAAGGACTAAAGTGTTATTTTATATTTTGAATACCATAATGACCTATTAATGTAATTTCATTTTGTTAAGAAAATGAGAGTGAGAAGTAGCAGTTACACTATATATTTTGGTGCATTTCTTGGTGTTCAGGCTCTAGAATGTTTTAAGATATCTTCTCCCAATAAAAGGTAATTTATTGTTTCTTATATTCCCTATCACTAACAAAATAAGAACAGTTTTTTCTGCTATTTGGTAAACATTGGTTGAACTTAAAAGACAGTATGCTAAGTGAAATAACAGAAGAACAGAAGAACAAATATCATGAATCTAATATCATCAAACCTGTAGAAACAGAGGGTAGAATGGTGGGAATCAGGGTCTAGGATGAGGGAGAATCAGAGAGGTATTGAACAAAGATTAAATGGTTTTACTTATGTAAGATGAATAAGTCCTAAAGATCTACTGTGCAACATAGTGCATTGTGTACATATAACCATACTGTATATATAATAATAGTGTATTATATAGTCAAAAATTGATTGAGGGTAGATCTTATGTTAAATTATCTTGTATCGAAAAGAAGAAGAGAAAAAATGTCTAGAGGTGATGGATAATTACATATGGTGACATTTTTATAGGTGTATACCTACCTTTAAACTCATCAAGATATGTGCATTAAGTATATATAGCCTTTTTTGCATGTCAATTATACCTTAATTTAAAAAATAAAGAATATTTTTTTGAAATCCAGTGCTTGATGAACCTCTTTAGATATTGGAAACAATACAAACTACATTGAGATGAGCTGCTTTGACCATTTACTGAGGGACTCAGAAATCTGTCACCTTTAAGTGGGCCCCAGACAAAAAAAGTCAATCCAACAAACTCAAGTTGTACATCATGTAGACAGTTCTGTGATCTTGCTCCAGTGATTTAGGAAGTCCAAGAAAACTTGACATTTCCATTGCAAATCACAATACTGTATATAAATGCCTTTATGAAGCTTATATTGTAATGACACAAGTAGACAAAAGTAATAATTTTATTTCTAACATAAGAATTTTACAAATTTTTTCTTTTTATTATCTTCTTTCTAGAGACTAGAATATATGTTTTCTGAACATAGAATTTGTACTCTGTTTCTTTTGTTTTGTTTAGATGTTCTTCTAATTTTTTTATTGTTATAGCTTCAGAGTATAGGCTGTTTTCTGTTGCATAATAATAACTCACAACTTAAATGTTTGAATCATAATTATAAATGCTCTGAAAAAAATTAAAGCAAGTCAATTATTAAGAGGCAGAAGGGTGATGTGTTCTAGGACAATGAAATTACTTTAGTATTTGTTTGAAGAAGAATTTTGCCAAAAATATATCTTTAGCAGGCCTCTGGATAAAGTGAGGAAATTAGTCATAAAAAATTAAGGAGAAATTCTTATAGGCAGAAACAACATCAATTAAAAAGTTCCTGAGGTAAGGTGTGACTTGTGTATTTGAGAAAAAGCAAAAAAGCTAAATTACTTGATAAAGTAAAGGAAGGAAAGGGTTACTGAACATGCTTTTAGAAAGACAGTATAGGGTATTATAGGGCTTCATAAGGAACTTGGATTCGTTTTTAAATAAAATGGGAAGACGCTAGATTTTTAAATAAGGAAGTTTGCTCATCAAATTTATACTTAAAATAACTCTCTGGCTACTGTGTAGAAAATAGACTTGTAGGAGTGTGTTAGTAGTAGTGGATGACAAATTAAGATAAAATTGTTGTAGCACAATGAAGAGTCGATGATAGCTTGAGTTAGCTTGGTAGCAGTGATGATGATGCTGGGTGGTAGTGGTTGTCATAAGATGGTGGAGTTGTGAATGTGTTCAGCAGCCGTGATAGTGCTGCTGGTGGACTAGGCTAATCGCAGTGGTAGTAGTATGAATAATGGTGGTTGTCTCTACTTCCTTCTCTGTGAAATGGGTTATGAAATTCCTAGAGTTGCTCTAAGAATTAAATTAGCTAAAAGGTTAAAAACTTAGAAATATACTGAGCAAAGTGAGCACACCATAAATGCTTATTGAATATGTACTTTTGTTTCCATAGCCACTAACCTAACTTACTGTTCTCCTTTCTAAGTCTGTGTGGTCTGCCCACTCATACCAAGTGAAATTCTCTTCTTTAGTCACACTGGATCATATGTCTTCCTTTGAACATATTTTATATTCTTTTCTGAATATCACACTTTAAATGAGTAATTCGCCCTGCTGAGACATTTTAGTTTGTCATGTTCAACTCTCTGATTAATATGTCTTTCAAAGTACATTAATTTTTTTATTACTTTTGGATATTTCTACATCCTTCAAAGAAAGGATTTTTTTTTAATAAATAAATGCCTGCTCAATAGACTTCTTCAATCACTTAACATTCTATCATTCATTAAGAAAACAATTAACCTAAAATATATTGAAAAATACAGGGCACTTATGACCATATTATCATAGGTAAATCTTATAATTTTGTGATCATAGAAAAGAATATACAGCTGTATCCTTTCAACTGATAAACTAAAAAGTCAAATGAGCATTACTCTACCATATCAATACTGTTACAAAAAATATACAATATTATAATTATTTTTTCCTTAAGAATTTCCAAAATGCTTACAATATGTAAGGCACAGTAGTTTTTACTCCTTATCGTTTATTAGTTGAACAGAAAATAAATAAATAAAAAGAAAATAGAATAAGGGCAACAAACACCTCTGTGTAATTTAAAGTATTTTCATTTAGTTATTGAAAAATAATTCCATGTTTAATTGTTATATGTGTAATGTGTCTTTGCTAGGATGAATAAGACTTTACTATTTGTGTATTGTTATCAAGAACAAATGTACAAATATAAACATTCTCCTTGTCGAAAGAACATTATCAGATTTCTTCATTTTGACAGGTAGAACATTCTGAAATGAATAGACAAAGTAGACATATAAGTCAAGTTCATCTCTAGTAAATTTAAAGTTGCAACAATTAATCAATAATGAGATAATGAAATTTTAGATGAGTTGTAGGACTGATGTGGATTTTGTCATGTATAACTGGGAACATCTGCCACCTGCCTTATTCTGTAATGTAACATGGAGCTTCATATATCTACATAATAACACAGTAAGTCTTGTTACTCAAAAGATCTTATCCACAGTTAAATGAATGCTCTAAGACACTGAGTGATTGGTGAGCCTTAGTTAATCTCTGTAATATGATTTATAATCCTGTCTAGCAGCATTAGAAATAATATCCCTAGGAGTGTAACATGAAAAAAATATAATAATATTTCATTTTATTATTTTGGTACATTTTCTGGTTTGATGTAGAGATTTTAAAATATCAGTCTCTCTTATATATATATATATATATATATATATATATATATATATATATATAACATATACATATATATGCTATCAAGTATATCAAGTACATTGTAACTCTGCAGTAATGAAGTAGTTTCTCATAGAAAATATCAAGGTATGTGGAAGAATTATAGTTATCATTTTAAGAAAAAGACTTGGGGTTATACAACTTAAATTCAAACCTTGCTTTAGCAACCTAACAAACTCATGACCTTGTCTAAATTATATGATCTCAGACTCAGTATCCTCAATTGAAAGAGGTGGTATAAGATTCTATGGAGAAAATATATGTAATGTGCTTAGTTTAGGAAACATATAGTCAGAGAGTGAATAAAGCCAATGTCATTAGTTAATACCAAAAAATAGAGGTTTATTTCATAAGTGAATTTTATGTGCTTTATTAGGGAAATAATTTAATTGCAAAAAGTCATATTTTATTGTGAAATGCTATAATTTAAACATCATCTATTTGTTATGAATGTCTAGTCAGTATTCAATTCAAATGGAAATGCAAAAAGATGGAAAAACTGTAATGTATAGCTACATATATTCAATAAACATTCATTTGTTATATCACTTTTTGGGAGGATTACATATATATTAAGCCTTTAGAATTATTTATTGGTAAGATAAAACCAGTTACTCAAATATCTTCAAACCTCAACTTTTATACCAGTGGTTGCCTGCATTGATATTCTTCTTAAGTTGTTGCTTTGCAAAAATGTTAGAATCAGCTTCATAATTCTATTATTACAATTATTTATACTATGCTTGTGTATTTTTGATATGAGTTTCTTGGATGATGTGTTATGTTATCCCAAAATATTGAATGAGTTATTCACTTCTTTGTATTTCTATCATTTTTGTTTTATGTATTACAAAATTTTGTTGTTTAGAGTTCTCATATATTCTTTTATAAATTTTGGCATTTCTTTATTTTATATTTTTATAATATTCTTAAATTTATTGAAGCTTGTTTTGTGGCCTCAGATGTGGTCAATCTTGAAAAATGTTTCATGTGAACTTAAAAGGAATATATATTCTTCCACTTTGGGGTGAAACACTAAAATATTAAATAAATTTATCTGGTCTAGTGTGCGATTTAAGGTCACTGTTTTCTTATTGATTTTCTGTCTGGAAGCTCTGTCCATTGGTGTCAATGGGGTGTGAAAGTCCCCTACTATCACTGTATTACTGTCAATCCCTTTCTTTATGTTGGTCAATATTTGCTTTATTCATGTAGGTACTCCCTATGTTGGGTGCATAACTGTTTACTAGGCTTCTATCCTCTTGCTGGAGCGACCCCTTTATGATTGTATAATGTCCTCCCTTGTCTCTTGTTATAGCCTTTGTTTTAAAGTCTATTTTGTCTGATATAAGTATTGCTAATTCCGTTATTTTTTTCATTTTTATTTGCATGAAATATCTTTTTTCATCCCTTTATTTTTACCATAAATCTCTTTCAATCTGAATTTGGCCTCTTGTAAACAGGATATGTATGGATCTTGGTTTTTTATCTATGCAGCTACTCTTTTGATTGGAGCATTTAATACATTTACATTTGAAGCATTATTGATAGATATGTAGTTATTACCATTTTATTATTTACATTTATGTTGTTGTTGTTGTTGTTTTCCTTCTTCTTCATAAAGAAGTCCCATTAACATTTCCTGTAATACTGGTTTGGTGGTGATGAATTCTTTTCGCTTCATCCTGTCTGGGAAGCTCTTTGTCTCACCTTCAATTTTAATTGATAGCCTTGCTGGGTAGAGTAGTCTTGGTAATAGTTTTTTCATCACTTTAAATATTTTGTGTCAATCCCTTCTTTACTGCAAAGTTTCTGTTGAGAAATCAGACATGTCTTATTGAAGCTCTCTTTAAGTAATTAGCTGCCTTTCTCTTGATGCTTGTAGGATTCTCTTTTTGTATTTAAACTTTGACATTTTATTTATGATGT
The DNA here is from genome assembly GCA_004027375.1 of Macroglossus sobrinus. Taxonomy (NCBI): domain Eukaryota; kingdom Metazoa; phylum Chordata; class Mammalia; order Chiroptera; family Pteropodidae; genus Macroglossus; species Macroglossus sobrinus. The sequence goes on along the minus strand of PVKZ01000723.1, from coordinate 223,353 downwards.
GCATGGTGTGAGCCTCTTTGTTTTTTTTTTTGTTGTTTGGGTTTCTCTGTTTCTTGGACTTTTATGCCCATTTCCTTTGCCAGGTTAGAAAGCTTTCATTCATTATTTCTTTAAATAAATTCTCTCTTCTCCTTTTGGTACCCTTATGATACAAATGTTGGTTCTTTTGAGGCTCCTTAAACTACCCTAATTTTGTTGTTGTTGTTATTCTGATTGTTTTCTGCTACATTATCTTCTAAATCACTGATTTGATTCTGTTTCACCTATTCCACTGTTGAGTTCTCCTGAAGTAGTCATCATTTCGAATACTGTTTTCTTCAATACTGACTGGGTCTTTCTGTGTTTCTGTGTCCTTTTTTCAAGTTTACTATCTCATTGTTGAATTTCTCACTGAAATTATCTACTCTTCCCCTAAGTTCATTGAGCATCCTTATGACCAGTGTTTTAAACTGTATCTAGTAGTTTTCTTGCCTTTTTATTCTGGAGTTTTCTCTTGTTCTTTCATTTGGGACATGTTTTTTGTTGTTGTTGTTTCATCATTTTCATTGCCTCTCTGTATTTGTTTCTGTGTATTTGGTAGGTCTGCTCTGTCTCCCAGTCTTGGTTGAGTGGACTTGTGTCATAGGTGCCCTATGTGGCCTAGTGGCTCAGTCTTACCTGTGCTGGGTACTCTAGGAGTATCCCTTCTGTGGGTTGTATGTGAGCCTTGATTGCTGTTATCATGTCAGTGGGTAGGATTGACTCTCAAGCTGACAGGCAGTGAGGATCAGCTATGCCCACAGTTTATAAGCTTCTGTGTGGTGGCTCACCCCATGAAGGCAATTCTACCCAGTGGGCTCCTGTGCCTGTTGAGAACACCCTCTGTATATGCTGCTTGTGGAGCTAATCAGGTGGTGCTCTGTTGCGGTCTGAAGCCAGCCTCTGGGTGTGTTAGTTCTGAGGCCCCTTGGAAGGGGCTCCCATGCTGGTCAAAATCAGCTGCTGCCTGTGACTGTCTCAGGGCTACCTGATAGGAGCTACAAATCTATTGGTAGTTGATTGCTACCTGTGCTAAACCTGAAGGTGTGTGGGATGGGCCATGCTGTGAACCAAGGTTGGCTGCTATGAGTACTAGGCCTGGGGCAGCTCAGCAAAAGGCCCAGGGCATCCCCAAGGCCTGAGGCTATCTGTTGGATGTCCTTAAGGTTCAGCAGCTGAAAGAGTTTAGGTTGAGTCGGGTGGGACAGAGTTCCTGGGAGTCATGAGGGTGGAGCAAATAATGCTCATTAGGCCAATGCAGATTCAGATTTGGCCATGTGGGGGAGGGCTTCACACAGTCAAGATGGTGCCCGCCAGTAGGCTATACAGGAAGAGAGCTCAACAAAAGAATAATGGTGCTGTCCCTCCAGCCCTCACCCTTAAGACACGTAACCCAATCTTACCCTGTGTGTCTCTGCTGCCTCTTGAGTCATCATCCCTCCGCTGGAGCCCAAGGTGAGTGCTTGTGAGAGAGTGCGTGGACCCATTAAAAAGATGACTGGGTTTCCAGCAACCTTCTGTCTCATTCAGATGGTCAGAATCCCTGATGATTTTAATAACCAAATTTTGTGGGGACTCCTCTTTTTGGCACTGCAAAAGTGCTGGGGAATTGGTGTGGGGCTGGGGCCTCTGGCTCTCTTTGGGGCATCTCCACAGCTAAGATATTCATTCCTCCTGTTGCTTAACTACCACACATGGGTGTTAGACCAGTCCATTTCATGTCTCTGTCTCTCCTTCTATTTTTGATGTGGCCTCTTTTTTATATCTTTAGTTATAAGAGTTCTGTTTAGCTGGTCTTCAGATGGTTCTCCAGGTTAATTCTATAATTTAGTTGTAGTTTTAATGTGGTCATGGGAGGAGACAATCACAGCATTCACGGACTCTGCCATCGTGACTAAAACTCAATAGTTGATTATTTCTTATTGCTGAATAGTTTTCTGTTGTGTTGATAGACTACATTTTGCATAAACAAGAAGAAATAAACATTCTCTTAAAAAAATACATTCATTAAAGAATACTTGAGTTATTTTCATTTTTTGGCAATTATGAATGAAATTTCTGTTAACATTTGTGTACACACTAGTATGAACATGAGTTTTAATTTCTCTAGGGAAACTACTTAGGAAGAGATTGCTGGATTATATGTTAAGTATATGCTTAACTTTACAAATAAACTGACAAACTGTTTTTCAGAATGGCTATATCATTTTTCATTCTTGCTAAAATATAAGAGAGATCTAGTTGTTTCACATCTTTGTAAAAATTTGGTATTGTCAATTTTATTATTTTTTTTAAATTTAACGTATTCTAATTGGTACATAAAGGTGTCTTGTGGTCTTAATTTAATTTTTTAATAGTAATTATAATTGAACATTTAAATAATGTTCTTATTTGCCAGTGATCTATCTTTGGTGAAGTATATGCTCAGGTCCTTTGCTTACTTTAAAAATTGAGTTGTATGTTTTCTTTTTTTTTTTTTTGACTTTAAGTGTTCTTTACATAGTCTATACATGTCCTTCGTCAGATATGCAGTTTTCTGTGAATATGTAACTTATCTTTTTACTTACTTGACAGTGTCTTCAATGGAGCAAAAAATATTAATTGTACTCTGGAACATTCTTGTATATTTTTATAAAAAATTCTGCTAGGATTTTGATTAAAATAATTTTAAATCAATAAATAATTTGTGGAGAAGTTTATCTTAATAATATCGAGCTTCCCAGTTTATGAATATAGTACATCTCACCATTTATTTAGGATAATTTTAATTACTTTTTTTCATATATATAATATATTCGTTTTGCTTGGTTTATATTTAAGTATTTTATTTGATACATTATATACTTATCTCTCTATATCTATATCTACATCTATTTCACTTTCAAATAATTCATTGCTATCATATAGAACCATGATTGAGTTTTATGTATTGATCTTATATCAAATGAACTTGCTAAATGAACTAATTAGGGCTCAGAATTTCCCTTGAGAATTCCTTACAATAAGATAGCTACATGCTATCTTATACCAAGCTTGTATGAGTGAGAGGTTTTACAGTGTTTATTAAAGTTGGAACTTGCAAAACCTATGCACTAATTTAACTTCTGTGTATATATTTTAGAAAAAAAAATTGTACAAATACCTCAAGAGATACTGACTGGATTACTTCACAGTGATGTTTATAATAGCAAAGATTAGGAATAACCTAAAATTTAGAATTGCACTATATTTATACAGTAAATTATTATGGAGCATTGAAAAAGGAACTATACAGATCATACAATTAAAACCCATGAACACACATTTGAGCAAACAAAACATATTGCAGAAATTTACTTACATGATGAGACAATTTAAAACACATATGACATGCAATACTGTACCATACATTATTTAAAGACATTTACATACAATAAAATAATAATGCCTGGAAATAAACCCTAAATTAAACATGATTACTTATGTACATTGGAGAGAAAGAGGAAGCAATTCAAGAGTATGGTATAAAGCAAACTGGTTTCGATTATGCATTATAGATTATTTTTTTACCTAGATAATAAGTAATAGTTGTTCCTCATTTTTTGTATTACATGTTAATATTTTTTTAAAAAATTCTAAAGTACCATAAATGTCATGTCTTTAAATTCTGAATTCTATAAGTCATCTATTAAAACTAAGCAAAGCTATTCGATTTCACAGATATGAGACATGACTTCCTCAAATATTTCCCATTTCTGCTTTAATATTGTTAATGCTTCATCAATGAATAATAGTCAATGGAAAAAGAATTCTCATCAATAAAGAAGCACAAAGAACAGCTATTCCTCTAACACAGAAACCTTAAATGCTTAGTGGCCATAGTTTAGGACAGATAGCAGCAGTACTTCTGAATTGTGGCTAAAAAGTTGGTCGAAGTGGTTCTCCTGCACAGGAAAGATTAATGTGTCACATAAAGTACTATCAGTGACAGACTTTAAAACTGTCAGTAGTCAGTGATTAACAAATTTATTGAGGAAGAAAACAATAACATCTGAACCCACCAACAAAGAGTCATGGATACTTATTAGGAAACAAAGATGTGTTATTAATCTTTTGGAGGAGTACTGTACCATATAGTAACTTTCAGATATATATATCTAAAACCTATTATACTACTTTGGGCTGCATAAATCAATGTTTTATGATGTTACTCATAGGATCTAAATAAGAGATTCTAGATCCTTAGAAAAGATAAAGTGTTCATAAGAAAATTTGCCAAACATATCCTCAATATACCATGGGAACCTAGAGTTTGGAGAGACTTTATAGTGGTGGTAATATTTAACTTTAAGAGTGAGTATAAATTTCCTAAGTGGTAAAAGAAGGGAAGTAAAACAGATAGAAGACATGAAATATGTGGGGAAAAAGACATGGAGAAGTGTTATGTTAGTTGATGTGACATAGAAGGTGTAGAAGTGATAAGTGCTTCTCACGGAAGATTGATTTAATTCCCTTCAGAAAGCCTTTGATGCTGTACAAAGAAATCCCATCTCTCCTATAGACAGAGAGATTGTTATGTAGTAGCCTTGGGAATACACGATCAAAAATATACTTCAAATTAACTTTGAAAGTGGCAGTCAAGAGGTAAGCCACTTGGTACACATGCATAATATAAAACTTGTTACTATAATTTTAAAAAGGCAAAATATTCAAATTTATTTATTTTTTATTTAACTTTAGAAGCCTGTAATAGGTGGCCTAGGCAAACATGATGAAAATCTGAGGCAGGAGCAATGGGCTAAAGAGAAAAGTGTAATCGTGAAATACATATCTATGATATAATAACTAATTATGTCTCTACTTTTTTAATGTAAGAAATAAGTTAAATAAAGAAAATGTTCATTTGTCATTCTTGATAAAATTATGGCACGTACTATGAAAATAAACTCCAGCTCATAGAATAGTGGTGGGAATTCTATTATTGGTCACAAAGGATAACACTTCAGGAAATTTGTTGTGGTGTTTCTGACATTTTGTCATAGAACAAAATAGTTTTGCTTGTTATCCATGACTTGTTTTAAGTTTATTGCTGTTGACAGATCACTTAATTGAGAAGTGCAAGTAAGCTTTCTGTTCTACATTAAAATACCTAACCACCTGTCATGTTGTTTAAAATACCATTATTAGAATTGGGAAGTTCTATCAATATTTTACAATAATCTATTAAACTGTAAATACTCTTACAGGGAATAAAAACCTAAACTATTTTACACTTAGCAGGAATTTATTTATTATATGTGTTTGATTAATGATAAGATTAAACACTTAGAGAATGAAGCATAAAATAGGCAAGGATATTAAAGACACACTGCCTATTTGAAATTTTACTAGATTCTCTCTCTGATCCTTGTATCTGTTGTTTTTAATGCAGTCTTTGTTTATATACATTTTGGCTTGCTTAATGTCATTCTCTCTACAGAAGAGTATAATTACCTGAGTAAATAATCTTACCTGCAACCATTTAACCAACTCGTTGAATAAGTGTACATACCAAAATCTAAATTAAATAGCTATAGGCCCATCACTTTGTAAAAACCACATTCATAAAGACAAACAGATAGATTTTATAGCTAATATTTATATCTATCTTTCTATCATCTATGTATCTATGCATCATCTATCATCTATCTATCTACATAGACATATCAGCGGATAACACACTATAGGTCAGGTGAATAACCAGAAATGCTCTCTTTCTTTTCTATTTTTATCTATTGTTCTCTGTGTTTATACCTATTTTTTCAGCTGAAGATTGAACTGAAGAGAGATTAAGTAGCTTTTGCTAAACTAAAAGTCTCTAGAAAAATGGGTAGAACAAGATTTTCTGTCTAGACATTTTGACTCCATATGGATAATTCCAATATCTGTAGCATATGAAGGAGAAACATTTCCTAGGAAGTCAAGTAACTGCTCTCTATTACAAGAACATTTTAAAAGTCAGCTTGTATGGTGAAGGGAATTTTTTCAACCTTTTGCCAAGCATTCCTAGTAAAAAAAACAAAGAAGTCATTATGAAATAGAATGAGATATTAAAAAGTGGTTTTCTCTGAGAGAACTCATACATAGCTAGTAACATGTTCTAAGGGGAAAAGTGAAATAAATTAAAAACTGTCTTTTCTTTAGTCTTTAATTTTTTTTTAATTTTTATAAACTTTAGTACAGAGATAAGGCAAATAGATCTCAATAAGTATATTTTGGAATAGAAATCATATAGCAAAATTAATTTTTTATACCTCTGCTATGCCTAAGGCATTTTTAGAGCATATCTTTTATTTTTTAAATAATTTTATTCATATTTGGCTTTTATTAAACTTTATTATTTTCACTTCCCCTTTTACCTATCTATACTCAAGTTCAACCAGTTTTGTTGATATATTTAGAATCAATCTCTTTTCCTTCATACTCACTTGTTTCAACATTATTGCATATGCCTCTCAATTTATCTTGATCACTGTAGTAGCCTCTTAATAGGCTTTATCAGAAACTAGTGACTTTTATTTAAAACTAATCTTTAACCCATGGTTTCTTTATTGTAAGTGGAAAATATGTATTTCATACAAAACAGTATCCTAGTCAAGATAGTGTTTGTAATATTGATAATAAAACTTATTAACACTGGTTTCTCAGTGTTGTCATTTGCTCTCTCTGTTGATAAATATCTTAACAGTTTTTGGTATGTCTTCTCAAAATTTTTGTGCATTGGTATGTGTTTTACCTATAAAGATCTCATATTACTTGTAGTAGACTAATAAAAGGCCTCCAGAGATATCAGGCCCCAATACCTGGAATGTGTAAATGTCATCTTCTTTTGAAAAAAGGCTCTTTGTAGATGTGATTAAATTAAGGATCTTCAGATAGGAAAATTAGGCTGGAGCATTCAGGGAGGCCCTAAGTGCATTTACATGTATCTTTATAAGACAGGCAGAAGGAGATTGGACAATTGGAGAAAAGAAGGCAATAGAAAGATGAGCAGAGGGAGATTTGAAGATGCTGTTTTTTGAGATTATAATGAAACAGCCACAAACTAAGGAATGTCAACACCCACCAGAAGCTTGAAGCAGCGAGGAATGCAGCATCTGGAGGAAACATATATTTCACTTTGATTTTTGCCACAGAGATACTAATGCTTTGTATTTCTGTCCTCTAGAATTCTACAGAATAGATTTTTGTTGTTTTAAGCCACCAAACTTGTGTTAATTTGTTATATCAATCACATGAGATTATGATATTAGTGATAGAATCTAAATTTACTTTAAATATTTTGTGGGCATATTTTATTTAATGTTATAGAATTTTTATTCATTCTTATTGAGACTATATAATATAAAAAGTGTTCTGATGGTCACCCTTCTATGCATTTTTTTTATTGGATAGGCAATAATTTATTGATAGTTTCTTAAACATTAAGTTAGTTGACGTATAAGTCTTCTTTGTAATTTGATGACTATTCACTGGATGACTAAAATTATGGTAAGAATCTACATTTCCAACAAAAATATTTATTTCTTCACATGTTCAAAAATAAGTGGGCATAATTAGTTTTGAGAATTAAAAAAAAATGCCTAATTTTATTATAATATACATTTTGAAATTATTATAAGCTTTTAAATTATGTACTTATTAACAATTTGTATGAATTTGTCAAAATAAATATTATCAATGATAAAAATAGATAATGGAACATTCTTGTTACTGAAATAACTATATTGTAAATCATACTGAGATATAATTGAAATAAAAAAGTTCACCAATTATTAATTTACAAATTGATGAATTTCAGCTGATATATACAGTTCTATAACCATCATCACAATCATAATATAGATCATTTCTATGGTTCTTATGATTAAATAACCCTTCCTATCCCCAACATAAAGCAACTTTTTTAAGTATTAAAATTTTGAAATCCAGACTTACATAAACTTTATATATATAAAACAATACATATATAATGACACATACATAAAATTTATTGAATATGTATATAAAATGAGGTATTTAAATTAAAAAAAACATTAAAATCTGGCTGTTATATCTTAAGAGTATTAAAACTGAAAGAACAAAAATTACCCCACGGTGCTTATAAAACAACTGGAAAAAGTTCTTAGATTTGTCCTGTGGTTGGGAGGAAATTAAGGAGAAAGAGCACTAACCATTCCGTTTTCTTCATAATTCACAAAGATGTATAAGGTATAACTAAAAATTTTTATCTGAGATAAACATTGTGTTTTACATTAGGGTATTATGAATTTTAAAGTCTTTATTATATAATATTGATGTCACATATACATGTGATCATACATGGAAACAAACTTTAAGGACAATCGCAATAAAATATTGATAGCAATAGAGAAAAGTTCCCTAGAAATGCCCAAAGCCAAAGACTAATAGAATCAACAAGTAATTGACAGTTTTTCCATCCCAAGGGTCTTAATTTTCAACATTGGCTTGAGAAAATTGCGGTGTTTCCTTAATACCTCTTCTACTTCTGTTGGAAAAAAAAAAAATGTTAACGTTTTAGATGTTCTCAAAATTAAGTAATTGCATTCTCTGCCATTATGTTTTTGCATAGTGTACACTGTAGAAAATTCTTTGATAGATTGAAATACACACATACTAAATTTTAACAGGAAATGCAGTGATTTAAATATTTAGTTTTTAAATATATAAACTTATTTGCAATGTATATGTGTATACATTTATGTTATATATATGTGTAAGTATATGTGGATGCATATATGTATATGTATATATACATACAAACAACACAAATACATGTATATACATGCATGATTGTATATATAATTAGGTAGGATACATAAATATAAAACATACATATGCATTTCTGTCAAAGAATATTAAATATCTGCCTAAAAATCTAAAATATATTATGTACTACAGACAAAATTTATGTTTAAAAAAAAGTTTACACACTTTCCCATCAATTCTATAAAATTTAATTACAAAATTAAAAATTTTTATTAGCACTAAAAAGCTTTTGTATCCCTGTACATCATAATTGTTTTTTGTTGTTTTTGTTTTCTCCCAGATGCATCATTGACCATTTTTATAAGGTATATCTCTTTGTTTTTCAGGTCCATTAGTAAAGTATCTAATCATATCTAAACATTTTATAAATTAATTTTAATAGTTTTTTTACTGTTCTAATTTATGTCTTTAATAAAGTTCATTTAGATATCACTCTACAAACACTGATTTTCCAGAGTGTACTTAATTGTTGAATCTACATATAAATCAAGTTTAGAAATACATCATTTTGCCATCTGAAGGAAGATAAAATTTCTTCTTAATTAAACATTTTACTTGCAATATATTTGGAAGCACTTGCCATTAGATCTGTATAATTTTTAATAAGACCTCAATTTCAAGAGGTATCTACTAAACTTTGGGTGGGTAGTATGTTAATTCATGAGAATCTGTTAATCTTATAATAGTAATTAATTTTGAGTGATATTCCCTAACCCATTCTAAACAAATATAATTATTCAAGAGACTTGGATAATTTGTGAGACTGAGGACTTCTCTGGTCATAGGCCTTATTACAGCCATACAAAAATAGGGTAGCTGAAAAATTGAGCCAGGATTGAGAACAGTGTAGAAGAAAAGATTAAAAACTGAAATTAACAATTTGCAACAGATTCAGTACTTACCACAAAATTTATTATAAAATTTAGATTGCCCGACTCTAAAGTTTATACTTAGACTATGACACAAAATGAGTATTGTTAAATAGCTGATGAAAATTTATAAAATATATCCTTGAATAAACCTATCTAAAAATTCATTCACTTTTTGCTGTTTTCTGAGCTTCCAATCTCAAATCTTCTCACCTTCTTACATTTTATTACCAATAATTTTATGCCAAATAATTCCCTAAAATATGCCTTAGTAGCTCCTGTTTTAACATGTGTGCATATACACACACATACACATACTTTTTTCCTGAGTCATATCACTTATAACTACTAATTACTTTTTGTACTTCACAAAACATTATCTGAGGAGTTTCCCACACCTACTCTCTCCCCGACATACAGTTAGTCACAGATCAACCCATTTCATTGCAAATTTCACTCTTTCCAGGCCATCAACAGAAACAATTCCTATGTCACAAATGACCTCCAATGGATACTTTCTTTTTAAACATGCAATCAGATTACCTCAATGTACCATGTAAAACCATTTTTTTTTTGACTGAGTTTCTTTATTTCAGAGTAAAATCTAAGCTCCTTATCAGAACTTGGAAGTCATAGTTTGGCTCTTGCTGACTTTGAGTTCACTCAACCATAAGGAAAAATGAAAGAAAGTTAAAAGAAAAAAAAAGAATAGAACAAGTACAAGTTTAGAAAAAGTTATAACATGGTATATATTAATTCAAGTATATGAATAATCACTTTAAAAATAAATGATTGTGTGAGAATTTAGCTAAGTTACTCCATAGTGTTGGCATACATTGGCTTAGCAGCCTGGATGGGCCTTGAACTGACATTAGCCCCCTTATCCAAGCACTCGCTATATCAGGGGTCCCCAACCGGAACAGGTTTGTGGCCTGTTAGGAACTGGGCCACCCAATAGGAGGTCAGTGGCAAGAGAGCAAGCACAGCTTCATCTGTATTTGCAGCCATTCTCCAGTGCTAGCATCATTACCTAGATCCACCTCAAATCATCAGGCATTAGATTTTCATAGGAGCCCCAGTCTCTGATGCCAAAAAGATTGGGAACCACAGACCAATATAACACCCCATAGATTCATAAGTAAATGTAACTTTCTGACATAACTCCACCAACTGCCCTTGTGAAAAGTATTCTCCTCCCCATTCCTTAGGACTTCCCTTTATGTTCTCCTTAAATAATACCTCTTAAAACTTATCAAAAGTCTGCTCTTTTGGTTTGAATTGACCATCCAGCATATGACAAAAGAAATTGCTTTTATACTTTTATTAATTCCTGATTGTTAGTTTTATTTTTTAAAGAACTTTATTCTTTAAAACCATGGGTAAACTATAGAATAGAATAAAACAGAAAATTTTGCAGCTTTGTTCTTCTAAAACGTACAATTAATATTTTTGGCAAAGTTAATTTTGAGAAATATGAATAAACGAGAACCCCTCTTGTTAAGTGACAGACCCATCTGAATTTTTCTAGGGTACAGTTTCATTGCTACAACTGGGGACAAACGAAAAAAAATAATGAATCCTACATATATGAATCTTGATGCTCCCTAAGAGAGGGAGAATTTAATTATGCTGATCTAATTATGCCTAAATCTAGTTTGTCTGATTTGATTACAACAGAATTTAGGTTTTGTGTAAGGTTACTGCTGAATCGGGACTACTCTAATTTCTGCCAAATCTAGTTTACTTGCTCTTTTCATGACCAAAATTATCTAGCTTATAGCACCAACAAAATTAACATTTTGTTACACAAAGTATTTATCTGCATAATTCTTCTACCCCAAAAGCAAAAATATATATAATTAAAAACTTAAAAGGCACTATTGGAATGAGCTTAATTTGTTCTGGACTTATAAAAGACAAAATAAGAATTTTCATGTTTTGCATGTAACAAAAAGTATTAGCTGTTTTAAATGTAATTAACTTCCTAATAACACCAAGTATATTTACATCATTCAAACCCAGAGAGTCTTCCCATTCGGAGAAAAGTTATATTGTTATTAGAAACAAGTGTGGCATATTGGGAAAGATAAACACAATGATTTGCAAAACAGGCTTAATTTCTTCAGATCCTTAGAATTTATGATTAGCCTGGGAATATAGAGGCACATTTAGCTAGTTTCAACTCAGTTTCTTAAGTTGTCTGCTTTCTCTTGGGAGAAGGTAAATTTTCTCAAGGAAACACTTGCTGCAGTTTATTTAAGAAGGCTCTGGAAAATCCCTGAGGCTCTGGCATATGTATCACTTCAGCTTTCAGGAAGGGCAAGAAGGGTGGGCTGTGCAAGTCCAGTTTATGGTACCAAGTGAGTATTAATTACATCTCAAATGGGTGTGAGGCTTTTTGGTATGGTTAAGTGGCATCGTAGAAGTAGAGAGTTATAAATAATCTATAAAAAGGATTTTGAAAAATAAATTGAACTTCACTAAATAGTCAAATTATTTTTCCCTCCTGTGACTTAGAAGTATTTTATCTTTGCTTCTGTGACATTTTAGTAAACTATTCTCGAAACTAGCAGTCACTGATATAGAATGTGGTATTATGCTACTATTATAGGGGATTAAGAAATGGTTAAAATGCCTTGCTTTGTATTAATTTTCTAACAAGCAGTAAATTGATTAAATAATAAAATAAAAGCAAAAGGAAAGGAAAGTAGGAAGAAAAGAAGACATAAGAAAAAATAAAGGAAGGAAGGAAGAAAGGAAGAAATAAAGGAAGGAAGGAAAAAAAGAATGAAAATCTCTTTACTATAGAACAAAAGTGACATAGTGTTTACCTTATCATAAATATAAATGAATACTATTAAAGTAAATTCCCAAACTTGACAATTAACTCTCCATATTAACAGCTCAATAGTGCTCAGGAATAGAAGCATGTTTATGTGTATAATTAGTCATTTTATTTGACAAGCAAATACTGCACATAACATTTTAGAAAATCAGGTTGGAATACAAAAGAAATAACTGCATAGAATTTCCTCTTAACTAGATAGGGACTTATCTATTATCACCAGGAAGGCATGGCCAAGTGAGAGGGAGCAAACACCTGTGAACAAATAACTCAGTCTACCAGGGCTGAATCTACCATCTTATGGTGATGTAAGTTGAAAAAAACCACTCAACATCTCTCTGGACATTTAGTTATAAACCTCTGCCCTTAAGACACTGGATTGGTTTAGCTTAAAAGCAAAATAAAACAAAACAAAACATTAACCTCATGACCTCTAGAGAGATTTCATTGATGTGTTCATATTGTTTGGAACTACACTAACCAAAATATTTTAAAGATATTCTTTTTCAAGTATTCCAAAATGAAAACTCATTAAAGAGCATTCAAAATAAATGTTCTACTTTGCAACCTGTCAGAAAATAAACGTGTTTTTTTTTTTTTAATGCTATGAGTTTAAATGTGTTTACAGTTGAGCTTCATTGTTTAGGTGATATTTTTAGATCTAAAATAAGTAGAAAGCTACAGGTATTTTTGGATCCATTTAATTTAATTTTTTACCTATTGCTATTTATAGTAATTGATAAGAATAGTTTATTTTAACTTTCTACTTGAAAGTACTCTAAGTGCTTTACCTTCACTATGTAATTTAATCCTCCCAGTAATTCTCCGAGGCAGAACTATCTCATGCATGTGTGTGAAACACAAGAAAATGAGTAACTGGACCAAACTGGATTTGTTTGATTCCAAATTTCCTACTTTTAAATGTGACATTATTTTATAACGTTATTCTATGACAAATTGTTTGTAAACGCGAAGTACATTGATTAAAATGGTGAATTTAGTTTAAATAAAAAGCTGATGGCTAAAATAAAATGCATAAAGAGAAACATGTAGAAGCTAAAACACTTGGAAGTTCCCAGACTGAGATAATTTTTTATGGTCTAGGTTTTGAAATGGTAATACATAAATCATAAAATCAAAATTATCTAAGGCAGGTACAAATAGAACCCATTTAAAAATAAAAATCTGCTTCTATCAAAGTGCCTCTCATAGAAAAAGCATGAGATGATACAACTTTGAGGCTATTTCACTGTCGAGTGCTTCTGGACAAGCAGTCACTACAAAATAGTGATCAACAGACATGATTTTAGTATGAGCATTAAGTCTGACATTAGTAAAATTCTCTGGAGCATTATTAGAACCTTGGAAGAATGTGGAGGAAATGAGAAGGCACAGGAAAATGTGTTTGGTTCGTGCTCTAAGAAATAATTTTTATGTGAACTTTTCAACTAAATTGTGATACAACTTTTTCCACTTCCTAATATAACCCATAAATTTTTGTGAAAATATTTGTGGAACAGACAGACTTTTCAATGTAAATATTGGTTCTCATGCTTTGTTTGCCACTATAGATTTTCAAGGATACATGTAAATGTGACATTCAAAGCTTCTTTTTTTTGAGACTGATATTTCTCTATAAAACTGCATCAAATATCATTTAAATGCCTATACCAGCAGTCTTGCATTATATGAAATTTTATCTTTTTACAAACACTTTTAAATACTCAGGGCAATATCAGTTTCATCCATTAATGGAATAAACTGTTGATTTTTCAATAAAACTTCTATTTCTCCTTAGTAATAGTTATACATATATGTAGTTAATATAATTAATAATGTATAAAGACCAGAGATTTATAAAAATAAGAAATTTGGAAGGCTTAAGAGGAATCTTCATATTGAACATGGTTCTGAGAATATGTCCATTTCATTTTCATTTGCAGAACCTTGTGTTTACATAAAAAGCAATTTTCTTGAGAGCACTTAATGAACAAAAGAAAAGTGATGTTTTTAAAATTCATGAATCAAATGACAACATTTTCTCTCTTAGGTAATACTTTCCTTCTTATTTCTATTGTTTGGTTATATTATGCCTGTAGAGACTCCAGTTATAATTATTTGATAAATCATCAAGGTGAGAGGATTTATATCACCACTCACACCAAAAAAAAAAAAAAAAAGAATCTGTTAACACAACAGGTGTCTGGAGTACTCTCATTGAAGTAATTCTTTGCTTAACATGGTCCTAGTTTATTTTCATATACAGGTTAAATTACATTAGGCAACGTATGATAATTTTTCAGTGAGAGGAGAAGTTTATGTTTTTACAGTTTTTAAATGAGCATTTCAAATGCTTTCTTCTTGAGAAAGTCCAGGAATTAAATGACACATTTAATGCATAATAGAAAATCATGATGAATTATAACTTATACGGTTATTATATTTCTATTTTGAATATTTTTTCTACAGTCAATTGAATTAAGTATACAATCACATAATGTATATAAATGTTACTCCTTCTTAATCCTCCTTTGTTCACTTTTGAGAAACCAAATTTTTTAAAATCAAAATAAGTTGGAGCAAAAAAGAAAGGAAGGAAGAGAGGGAGAGAGGAAGAAAGAAAGGAAAGAAAAAGAAGAAAGGAAGAAAGGAAAGAAAGAAGAAAATCTAACATCTAAAACTTGAGAACAAGTTTAATCAGTTTCTAAACCTGTAAATTTTCAAATTTTTTAAAATGTTTGATTTTAGACATAATGAAAAATTTCTATATGACTAAAAATAACAATAAGTGATTTAATAATACCATAGAAGTTTCCTCAATCCTAAAATCAAACATTTTAAAAAATCTGAAAATATTTTAAAAATTCAACAAAAGTGGTGATTTTAGTGTAAACATAAACTTTAAATTTGATATCTACTTGTGAGGCTTTTTCCCCTTAGTTATAATTTCTGATGGTTCATCAAACTAAATTTAAAAATTTTTAGCAGAATAATAGAAATATAATTTGTTTGGGGTTAGACTCTATTTTTTAAATAATAAACAAATCTACCTCATACTCAAGTTCCTGTTACTCTTGATTTTAGTCTATATTCAACAGCTAGAGCCTCCTTCATTTATTCCATAAGAAAGAGGTAATTCAACTGATCGCATAACAAAGATAACTTTTATAGTTTGGAGTTGAAAAGTTTAAGCCCTGGGAGAAAAGGAAAATTTCTGAGGAAGACTTTGGCATGGGAAGAAAACATAAAAATGTTAGATTGCACTAGCAAACTCTCAGATTGCATGATAGCCCTTTTGTGTTGCAGATTAGAAGTAGAAAGAGAAGCAAGTAGTTCTGACAAATCTTTAAGAAACTCTAGGGGAGATAGATGGAGATATAGATAGATGATATAGATATAGATATAAATATAGATATAGATTAGATAGATATAGATGATATAGATATAGATACAGATGATATAGATATAGATGATGATATAAATATAGATATAGATATAGATATAGATAGATATAGATATAGATTGCATAGATATATGATGGATGAATAGATGGACAGATAGATAAGTATGGAGAAGTGAGAGTGCAAAGAAACCATTGCTCCTCTTCTAAGAAGAGTGGTAAGTGACATCAAGACTCCAGATAAGACAGGGCATCTTGTGTCTGTGGATGAACTATCATGAACATTGTATTAAAGGAATGGTGTATTGTCAGTGCACTTTAGTGGAACAGAAAAGTGAAATAGTCTTAGGCAATGCTACAGAATACTATGTGCCTCAGCAAATATAGAAAGATGAAACCTGAGAACCTCAGAGAGGCCTGGAAATAGTTGATTTGAGCAGAATTTGAGGAACTATAATAAGTTACTTGCTTATATCTGGGAGCAAATACAAAAATAACCAAAGTGATTCAGTAGATGCCATCATGGGTGAGTAGAGGCATCAAAGATCATAACCAATCCTTGAGTTCTTGGCATCTTGTGTGTTCCACAGGAAGTTAGACTCAACCCCAGGAGAAGGATGGGGTAACTAAATTTACAATGTTCACTTTCTAACCCTCAAGAGAAAGAGAGCCTGACATACTGTTTTATCTAAGATCTTATAAACTCAGATTCTGTTTTCTCACAGCACAAATTTTCTGAATGAAGCTAAGCAGTAATAAAGAAATAACTTTCAATAAATAAATAACTTTCAATAAATAAATAACTGTCCTTGTAGGGTGAAGGAAACAGAAAAATGAGATTTGGATGAATGTAATATATTTAATATCAAATGTGATAATCTTAGTGCTAAGGAAATTTTCTGATTGCTTTGCTGGTATGCATCAGTTCATAATTAATTTAATTAGAAATAAAAATTAAAATTGGAAAAGAAAAAAATTAAATTTAACTTAGATATGTTTGTCTTGGCTAATAGATTGGATGGTGGAGTTGTCCAAACCCAGGTATGTAGGCAGGAGCAATTTCAGGAAACTGAAGACTCTTGGGACACTTAAAATATATAATAGTAAAAAGTGAAAAATAGATGTAATATATATTTAAATAGCTGATAGACTATGATTCTTATATGTAATCAATAACTATTTTTTGAATAAATATATTATCTAAGAAAAATTTAAACAAAAGAACACACATTACTTTTAGAAGTTAGTTCAAATAAAATCATCATGTGATATCTTATTCACATGTGACATCTTCATTTTGGGTATTTTAATATTAAATTTACAGAACATTTAAAATATGATGGCTTTCATAACATTACTGCTTTCTATTTCATTTAATTATGATCTGTCACTAATACAGGGCTGGCCTTTTTTTGGATGAGTAATTTACCTTATGTAGCTAGATGCAAAATGATTGACTTATGAGCAAGGTTGGAAGAGCCATATTCAGTTAAGAAGTATGCAGTGCTGACTTGTTTGATAAAACATGTGAAAAGCCAATACTATAAAAAATTTAGTTGCTTGAATAGTACAAAAATAATGTGAGAAAAGAACACAGTGGAAGTGGAAATAAAATGAGAGTGTCCAAAGATTTGGCTTAATTGGAACCAGGATGCGAAAAATGTTTCAAATGTTCGTAGGCTTGAAATTATAAGGATATGACATACATCAGGTGACATGATACTACTATAAAGATAGCATCTGTAAAGCAAGAGTATGTGTTTGTGGAAATTTATTAATGTTTGGAGATGCTTTTTAAAATCATGGCTCAGTGTTTTAACATTATAAATGTAATAGTATATATAGATATATTGATCCATTATATACATACTTTATGTATGTGTAGGTGTGGATATAGATATAGATATAGATAATATAGATATAGATATACACATATATATTTGAGAGAGATAATTTTTTTTAAGGAATATGTGATCATTGATGATTGTTGGTGATTAGCAAGTCTGAATTTTGTAAGGCAAGCCTTTAGTTTGAAAATTTAGGTAAGAGTAGATGTAATCTTCAGTCTAAAATTTACAAAATAAGATGGATAGGTTGAAAACTCAGAAATGCAGGCAGGATTTGTATGTCTTGAGGAAAATTTCATCTTTTTTGAAAACTTCAGTCTTCGCTCTTACGGTTTTCAACTTATTGCACGAGGCCCATCCACATTAGGGAGGGCAATCTGCATTATTCAATGTTTACTGATTTAAATTTTAACCTCATCTAAAAAATAAATTCACAGTAACACCTATGCTGGTATTTTACCAAACAATTGGGCACCATAGCCTAGTAAAGGTGACAGAAAATTAGCTATTACACAGACTAATGGGGTAGTAGAGATAATATGAATAGTTATACTTAGAAAGTATCTTCTTAGATTAGGGGCTCATTTGTCATGGGCTAATGGAAATATTGCTCATTAACTAACCTAGTGCATAGTGTTTCTCTTTCTCAATATCACACTAATATTTTGTGTTACAATAGATTTGCACGTCTCTTTATGTGGTACCCTTTAAATTTATTTTGTTTTAAATTTATGACATGTCTGTTTTAACTTTACAAAATGCAACACATTGTTCTATTATTAAGTGCCAAGACTTTAAAACACTGAAATTAGATTTTCAGTTTTTTAGAAAATATAATTAATTTTCATTATTTATTCATTCAATGATACAAATATATCTGGAATGTGTTGTATTAGGTTCTATGCTCAAAGTTAATATGCAAATATAATAATGTAGATTGGTAGTTGAACTACACTGTCAAAGAACTACATTTTAAGACCCTGAGACAGAGACAATATTAAAAGCAATTATGGAATATAAATAAGAAATTTTAAAAGTTACACAAAAAATAAGAATTATTACTCTTCCATCTCTAAACAAATGAGTTGATTTATGTGAGCCACTACAATCCACAGAAAGCTCATAGACTGAAATATAATTAAAATCATGTCAGAATATATTTCAGCCAGCCAAAATACATAAAACTTAGTAAGCTTAGCTATAGCTCGATCAATTATACTTCCTTAAATTCCTTAGGCGTAGATTTTCACTATAAAATCCATTTAAGAAATCATATAAAGCATTGGTGTGTGAATGAATGTTTTAAGAAAAAAGTGGTCATGGTATTTCTAACATCCAATTTTGATATGAGGCAGGCATTGACACTTAAAGTTTGTTAGAAATATTTTACAGTCTCATTCCATAGTTATGACAGTCTTTCATCAATCCATATGTGATGCAGTGAGGTTGAGTTGGAGTAATTTAGGGGAGTTCAGGACATTTGTATCTTAACACGAATTTTCTAAATCACTGGGTGCCTAGTGTTTCACTTCTCATAATTGCCATATCAACTAGTCTTCTAATATGGAGGGCACATAAAAAACACATCACTCTCTTTACAAAGAGAGACTCTTGGACTCTTTTCTCAGTAAAGTTCTGTTTCTTTTCTATCATTTTCTCTATTTTATGCAGGGATCTTGGCTTAGCCTTGATAGTAAAGGGTGTAAGCTACTATGATTTAAAACATATAAAAATTTCCATCATCTAATATTTTCCAAATATAACCCATAGTGTCATGACAAAATTACTAATAATTTTATCTTAAAAGAGTCCTCCAAGGGTTTTTTTTTTTAAGTTAAAAATCAGTTGATGTTGGCATTCAAATTTAAGTAAATTCTTAAATTGTTTTCAACATGCAGTAGAACAGAATTGCTGATTCAGGGATTGTAAGAGTTTCTATATTAGTGGAATTAAAAATTTTAAAAACAAAAACAAAGGACAATGTGATTTTATACTCTAGTAGGTACTAAGAGAAATATACTTGTCATAACAGCATCACATTTACTTCTCTAGAAATCTTTGTAGGATTACATGCAAATTTATAAATACAATTCACACTCATCTAGGAGAATGGATGTCGAAGCACTTTCTAGAAGCCATGACATGTATTCATTACTGTTACTCAGAGTGAAATTTCTGATATGACACTCCAGGGTGATGTAGGCAAGTAAACTATCTAAAGATTGCCCAATAAAAAATATAAATAAATAAATATACAGTTACAGCCATTTTAAGTGGTGTAAATATCATTCCTAACTAATTCAGATCCTAGAAATCAATTTCTTAATATGTATCTTTTAACCCAGAGGTCTAATGGGATAAAATTGCTAATTAAAAATTTGATTCTTCTGTGAAGTGTTATAATGCTTGTAACTATTTACTTCTCTTAAATAAATAACTTGGATCAGAGTAGTCATCTCTATCTGCAAAATAAAAAATGAATTAATATTGAAATTAATAAAATACAGTTGAAACATATGGTGGTATGTATCCAGGGACAGAAGGAAATGCATATTTTTACTGTTTGGCAATAGAAGAATTCCTTAATTTAAATAAATATGCTATATAATTTTGAAAACGAGCTCCTCCAATGTTTTTGTCAGTGCTAAGTAGTTCTACTCATTCTTCTCTTTTGATTCTCACCAGAGCAGTAGATTAAGATTTTTCTTCCCCATGTGCTCTGAAAACCACGTCTCAGATAGTAGAACAGGTTCTAGCAAGACTTAGCTGAATGGAACTGAAAAACTTGGGTGAGTGGTAAAGGTAAAGGTGCTTTTTAAAATCAAACATTTTTGTAGTTGTGGCTTGTATTCTGGAGTATTGCAACTTTTATCTGCTTCAACTATTAATTCTAAAAGATTATTTTGTTTTGCTTGTTTCTTTACCTTATTTTCTGGCAATTTCCTGTTTTGATTCTCTAGTTTTTATCTACTTTGTTAATTCCTAATGTCATACATTAAATTTTCATTCTTCCAACACATATTTCTTTAAGATCCTACTATGTGTCAGATATAAAGTATGTAGGCACAAGAATAAATAAAGTAAAATTTCTTTGTCAATTAGCTTACACCATTTGGGTTAAAATCTATAACAAAATAAATATAATCTATAGTCTATCATATCATGAGAAGTAATACAAAGAAAATTAAATCAGAGAAAAATGAAATAGAGGGCTATGGAGGTTCTGTTTTCAATGGGGGTGATAATGAAAGATATTGTTGATATGCCAATATTTAACCAATAACTTTAAGAAGGAGGAGGGTAGCAGGAGGAGATAAGTACAAGGATATGTGGGAGGAAAACTTAAGATGAAAAAACAAAAACAAAATCCCTGAGGTTGTTGATGTTTATTGTGTTTAAGGAACAGAACTGTACCAGTCAGTTATGGTGTTTTCATCTTTTAACAAATCCATACTGCTTGTTAAAAGCCAGGATTACTTTCTGTTACATGTGTCAGAAAGTAGCTTTTCTGATATTAAAGTAAACATGTAAAGATGTGGAAATAAGTCTCTGAAGTTTAAATTTGTCCTAATAATGTAGAGTATACTTTCCGGAGCCACTTATTTATATTTTATGAATGATTATACATGTAACTCTTCATATAATTAATTATTCTTCTATCTATTTATCTACCTACTTATTATCTATCATCAATCTATCTTCTTCTGATATCTTCAAATTATGACATAGTTAAGTTCTTTTTTATTTTGTGTTGTAAGATGGCACCTACTGGTGACATTTAAAATTGCTGTCAAAGTAAATGCTCAGAATAAATACCAAAGAGATTCCTACTTTTTGACACTGCAAATCAGTGTGGAAACAAGAAATCTATCAAAAGAATTTAAGGATATTATGACATGAAGAAGATCTTGATAAATTCAGGATGAATGTAAGAGTATTTTGTGCTTTACATTCAATTTACAACTATACCTACTTTGTTAAGACAGGGCATTACAAATTTTACGTCTTGCTTCCTAGAAACACCGAAGGATATACTTCAGCCCATAGTTCTTTTTACCTCTTTGAGTCTTTAAGATTTGAGTATCTGATTATCTCTTACAAGAATAACATAGAAAAGCTGAAAGAAAAATATGAAATATTTTAGCTACTTTTATATAGTTTCTGGTCTTTACCAGAACTTGAATCAAATGGGTGAAATCTATGCATAAAAAGAAAAACAAAAAAATAGTAACAAAAAAATCACAACTAACAGAATTAATGCAATAATAAAATAATTAGAAAAGAAAAATTTAAAAATTAGCTTTTATTAGGAATTTCAAAGAAAACTACAGAGAGAATATTGCATTTATAGAGGGCATTAGCATAAATTAAATCTTAATAAAATTTAATCAAAATAAAATTTAAAGAAAGAAGTAGACTTACTAGAGTCTCCCAAAACAAAAGAGCAAAGGAATAGAGAAATAAATGATCAAATTTAGCAAGATTCTTTGTGTGAGATTAGGTGTGGCTGAAATAAGTTTTCTTAAGGACAAACTGGGGATAAAAATAATAATTTTGTCAATAGAGAAGAACTTGTAGTCAGAGAAATTCAGTGTTTGAACATAGACTCTATGATAAGGAGAGGTCGGTATTAATAGTAGTTAAAGTAATATATGTTACACTATTTTTCCCAGCAAAATATTGCTGAAGATAAGAACTGAAATATTGACAATGCTCATTTAAGAACAATATAAAATTTTTATGAGAAATTTTTATTTAATAGGCCTTTACAAGTCTTTGTTGGCAGTGATGAAGAAAGAGATATTTAATGTGATTTTTAAGATTTCTATCTGATGAGAGAGTGATTCAAGTAACTGAAAGGATTAATAGACAATTTATAGAGTGTGATCAGAAAAAATTTAGAATAAAGTTTGGAGATGGCAATTTAGAATTCCCGTGAATAAACAAGATGGAATTTCTATCACAGAGAAATATACATCTGGAATCTAGAAGAATAATCAAAGATGACGTACATTGGGGAGTTAGCATATATGCAGCAAATCTTGTTCAATATGAAAAGAAAAATTAGCGATTCAGAAAAGTAAAAGATCCAGGACTGAGTTGGGGGTAGTAACTGCTATTATATTTTTTATGAAAAAAGTGGAGTAATTAATAAAACAAGTTAAGCAAAAATATTATGAAAGAGAAGGGAAACAGAAATCGTTGAAAGGCTTTTTCTACATGGAGGATGCTCCTTAACGTTATCATTGAATTGCTCGCAAAGCAGTCTTTTTCGTTTTTGTTTTTCCTTGCCCTTTTTTTGCAATATATTAATTATAAAAAAATAACATAAAACTTGTTATTTAACCATTTTTAAGTGTATAAATGCATTGCCTTTAATTACATTCACAATGTTGTGCCACCATCACCACTATTCAGTCCCAAAATATCTTACCACCTCAAACAGAAACTCTATGTCCATTAGGCAATAATTTCTTACTCCCAGTTGCTGATGACCTATAATCTATATTCTGTCCTTATGAATTTTCCTATTTTAGATATTTCCTGTAAGTGAGGTCACACATTTGTCTTTTGTGCCTGTCTTATTTCACTTAGCATATTGCTTTCAAGGTTTATCCATATTGTGACATTTCCTTTTATGGTTGAATAGTATTCCATTGTATGTATACGTCATATTTTGTTTATGCATTCATCTGTTGATGGATGCTTGTGTTGTCACCACTTTTTAGCTATAGTAAATAATGCAGCTCTGAATATTGTCACGTGTACATTTGTTTGAGTTCCCTGATTTGAATTCTTTGGAGTATATTCCTAAGAGTAGAATTGCTGGGTTATACATTAATTCTGTTTAATTTTTAAGGAGTCACCAAATTGTTTTCCATAGTTCTGCACGATTTCACATGTCTATCCATAATATGTAATAGTATTAATTTCTCCACATTCTTGCCAATATTTTTGTCTTTGGTTTTTTGACAATACCTATTCTAGTTGGTGTGAAGTGACATTTCATTGTGATTTTCATTTGCATTTCCCTGATAACTAATTGTTAAGCATTTTTATTTCATGAGCATATTGGTTATTTTTCAATCTTCTCTGGAGAAATATCTACACAAGTCTCATATGTGTTAATTGAATTCTTTGTATTTTTGTTGTTGAGTTGAAGTTCTTTATATATTCTGCATATCAAATATGTGATTTGATATGCAGAATATATCAAATATTAAATATATGATTTGCAGATATTTTCTCCCATTCTGTGGGTTATTTTTCACTCTATATTATGCCTTATTATACAATTATTTTTAATTAAAAATAATTTTTAAGTGCTTTTGCTTTTGATATCGTATTTAAAAATCATTACCAAATCCACACAGTCATACAGATTTGTTCTTACGTTTCTTTTGTGAGAACTTTATAGTATTAACTCTTAAATTTTTGTGTTTGATCTGTTTTGAGTGAATTTTTAATCTTAATTACTCCTTTAATCTTGAAGAATAGTTTTGCTTGATAGTTTTTTTCCTCCCTAAGTTTACTTCAACTGTGTGTTTTGCTGCCATCTGATCTCCATGGTTTCAGATAAGAAATCAGACAGTTTTTAATGAAGGACATATTGTAGCTTGTATGTCACTTTTCTCTTGATGCTTTTAAGATTTTCTTTTGGTCTTTGTCTTGATAATTTGACTATATTGTGTCTCAATGTGTTTCTTTGAGTTTATTCTATTTGTAGTTCATTAAGCATTTTGCATACATAGATTTATATTTTTCATCAAATTTGGAAAATTTTCAGCCTTTACTTGTTCAGATATTCTTTTGTCCCCTTTTTCTCTCACTGCTCCATATCAGATTTTATAATGAATATGGTGGCCTGCTTGAAGATGTTTCACAGGTCTCTTATGCTTCGTTCACTTTTTTCATTATTTTTACTTTCTGTTCCTCATACTGTTTAATTTCAATTGTCCTGTGTCCACAGTCACTGATTTATTTTTCTGGTATCTGCTCAAATCTGTTTTTAAAGCCTTATAGTAAATTTTTTATTTTAGTTATTGTACGTATCAACTCTAGAATCTTTATTTGATTTCTCTTTATCGACATGTTCATTTAGTTTATATATTGTTTTCCTGGTTTCCTTTAGTTCATTTCCATGTTTCTCTTTTTCTCTTTGAGTATGTTTTAAGCAATTTACTTAAAGTCTTTGTCTAGTAAGTTCAAAGTCTGGGTTTCCTTAGGGACATTTTCTGTCATTTTTTTCCTTTGAATGGACCATATTTTTC
Organism: Macroglossus sobrinus; assembly: GCA_004027375.1. Classification (NCBI taxonomy): domain Eukaryota; kingdom Metazoa; phylum Chordata; class Mammalia; order Chiroptera; family Pteropodidae; genus Macroglossus; species Macroglossus sobrinus. The sequence goes on along the minus strand of PVKZ01000723.1, from coordinate 198,295 downwards.
TGTTTCTTTGCATGCTTTGTGATTTTTTTTCTTTTGATTGAAAATTGAATATTTGACTATTACACTGTGGTTATTGGATATTTGAATATTATTCTGTGGTAACTCTGGAAGTCAAATTCTTCCCTTTCCTAAGGATTATTGTTTTTGATTTTTGAAGTCTTAGCTGTGTTCAGTGTTTTTGGCTGAGATCTTCTTGTGTTGCAAAGAATTTTTTATGTTATGTTTTATTGATTCAGCTTTCAGTTTGTTGCTGAAAAAATTTGACTATTTTCCAAAATTCTGACAAGGGTTCAGATGGTTCTGTTTTATTTTATTTTATTTTTAATATTTTTTGTAGATAGACTGAGTTTGGAGCTACCTACTCTACAATTTTGCTGGTATTATTCTCTAAAGCAGCCATGCATATTCAATTATTCACAGAAATGTTAAGTAGATTTTTTGCATATAGATTTATATCATTACTAAAGTATTCTCAATATAGCTTCAAAATTATAGAAGAGCTAAATTTATGTTCAAATTATAATTGTATTTTTAGGTAATAATTTATAATAACAGATTCACAACTTAGGATAAATTAAATGAGTAAACTTAGTTCTATATAATTGCGTAAAGGCTCAACTTACTGACTTCAATGAAATATTGCCTTATTTTACAATTATATATATTGTATTATTGAAGTCATGAATTGAAGCCATGTGCATTTATTTCTACATGAAATGTGAACTTTTTTTTTTTTTGCAGATGCTTATAGAGGTGAAAATTAGTATGCTTACTGTAAAAATTGTCTTATCAAATAAAAGATTCAAAATATATATTAATTCTTGGACATATGATGTGAACTATTTATTCCTAGTATGGTTTTAGTGTTATTTGACAATCTAAATATTATTTCTTGTTTATTTTTCTATTTAAATTCTAAATGCTCAGAATCAAAAATTAACTGAAACAACAGTACTTTTAACACACACCATTGTCAAGACAAATCTATATAACAGTAAATTTTAAAATTTACCTCCAAAAAGTTCTGTTTGACAAAAAAATCAAAATTACAGAGATAAAGCCAGACTTTATTCTATATCTAAGAAAATATTTTAAAATGCCTGGTGAATGTGTGTTTGAAAATATGAGATGAAGCTATCACACCACAAGATGGCAGATTAAGGCCATCAAACCAATATTTCTTTCAGGAATAAGACTATTTTCTCTTTTATATACATGTTGACTTTTTAAATAATTTTTAATAAAATAATACAAACCACACATAATTTGGATGTAAATTGATAACTGGAGCTCGAGTATAAGTCACACATTATTTTTCAATGAAGAATCCCTTTCTTGTTTTACTCTATTGAGGTTTACTAAATGTTTTCTTCTTAAATATAATGAATTATTTTCTATAAATTAAATGTCTATGTAAAGGTTTTTCTTTAAAGTTTTATTATTTAAATTCCATGAATCTCTGCCTGAATATTTTTTCTCATCTTAAATATTAAGGCCTCTGATATCCTGTTATTATCTCAGCCTTCACTTATATTTTAAAATATATGATATCGATGGTAAAACAAGTGTGTACATAAGTCCTAACTCAATAAATTGTATGTAATAATTGTATAGATTGTGTGCAGTTTTTACATACTAATTATATCTCAATGTAGCTGGAGAAAAAATAAAATCTGTTTGTTCTTTAAATACATAAATAAAATATATGATACAATTGCATTTTTATATTTATATTTAAAATCATATTAAAATCACCATTATAAAACCAGGACAATTAGATTATAGAAGTAGGTAAATCTACAGTGAGGAGGTGCTAAATTTTTCAGATATTGGTGACATCTGGTTAGAAAGCTCTTTGCCATAAACAAATTGTAAAAATGTGTTTTCTTGAGGGCATAGCAAGATGATTCTGTGTTCTTAAAGGTACATGTGGTTACTACAGCTGCAGAGTGAGTTTGACAATGTTTTTAAGGGCAATTTACTTTTAAAAGAAATGGCTGGATGATCCAATCAGTATTGGAAAGCTTTTAAAATGTTAAAATAAGAGCTCGTTATGATTTGAGTTAACACTTATAAAGATCAAACTTCCAGCTTTATGGAGGATGACACACACTGGACAGAAGAGCAGAATTTGGGTCATAAAAAGACCAATTAGGAATCTTTTTCAATATGCATGATAAAACATAATGAAGATTCAGACGTGGGAAGTGCAGAAGACAAGAATGCCTAAAATTTTCTATTAACCGCACAGGCAGGTGTGGGAAATTCCTAATCAAAGAAGGCACATTTTTAAACATTTATTTATGATTTTGAAAAATATAAAATCTAAAGAATTACAGTGTTTATCTTCTACTAGAAATATACCCACACTGTGATGATGGTTCCAGGAAGAGAGAACTAAAATTGTAAATGTACTAAAATTAATGTGTTCTACATACTAGAAAGAGGCCAAAGTTACTATACAGGAATAAAAAAAAAGGAAAAGATATAGGAAATGCCTTTTAAAAATCACCTACTATTTTATGAATCAGCATTGCATAGGCATTGACTATATAGAAGTGAAAAAATATAACCCCTTTGACAGGCTTGACAGTCTGATTGCAAACTTGCTATATTAGGAGAGAGGTAAAAACCAATGAAGGAAAGAGAAATATCTGTGGATATGAAGAAAATATAGGAAGGGTACATACAGTAGTTTCTTGGTAAAGCCAGCTACTTCTATAACAATGCCATTAACCTAGATTAAAAAAAAATACATGAGAGAAGCAGTAATTGGTGGGACATAATGGAAGAATGAGGTTAATAAGTGCTGCTTTTGAAATACAGAATTTGCCACACTATGGAAGTAGAAGGAGAAACTGTCATTACGATTTAACATCTTAGAGAAAATGACACATAGTCCATATTTTAAAGCTAGAATATAATTAAAATAAATGAGGTACACAGTCCTATTGAAGGTTAAAGGGAAGAACATTTTAGATTAAGAAGAGAAGGTTTCCTTGAGTATATACCAACTGATATATAATATCAAGAATGGGTAGGATTTTGAGAGAAGTGAAGTATGTTAGGGAGAGAAAGTTACTCAAACAGAGGGAAAAATATAGGCACAATTAAGAAAAATTTTAAAGTATGGAAATAATAAATGGTATACTTTGCTTGTGCATAAGATATAATAAGTAGGATTGACATTTAACTAAAGGAGTAAATTTCTCATTCCTTCAATTAGTACTTTTATATTTTTACCTAGTATGCATGGTATCATTGTCAATACAAAGGTAGACTGAGGCAGGGGAGAAGCAACACAGGAATAAAAGTCTTATTTCTAAGACTGAGGACTTAGGGATTGTGTTTGTGTGTGAGAAGATGAAAAAAATCAGGCTCAAACATGAATAGTCTGTCTGATTAATTAAGCATCATAATAAACATTTCTCTAATACAACTGACTCCATGGTTCTTCATAATGTATATGAGCCGAAGAGTTTTATGGTAGCTCAGAAAGAATAAGTATGTCAATGAAAGGCATGTAGTAAATCAAAGAATGCAATGCCATGTGAGGCCAGGCTAGACTGCAGTGCTGGCATAGAGTATATAGACTTTATAAATTTCTAATACAAATTAATTTGTTTGGTTAAGGTTGAAGGAGTAGAGTTTTAAATTAGCCATGACTTGCTATGGTCAGTGGGTGTCTTCATATACTGACAGACTGGAAGAAGAGTATCAACTATCAGAAGAAAAAAAGTATGCCCACAGGATACAGGAAAAATATGAGTCAATTACTATACATGAATTAGTTTTTTTCTAGGTACAAGTAGAGATGTAGCAATGCCATTAATTTAGATAAAGATTTGAGAATGATGGTTTTGGTGGGACTAGATGAGGAAAAGGGAGAACAATAATAAGTAATGATATATATATATATATATATATATATATATATATATATATATATATAGTATTTCTCATACCTAGGCAAGTTCAAATGGAACATATAAGTGAGAACTTATAATTCAGAGAAATGATCATATGGTAAACATTGACATTGATGTATGTAGAAGACATTAATTTTATTTCTGTCTGCTAAGGCAAAGGGCATAAAATGCCTTTGAATTTTTGTTTCCCTCTAGCCAAATACTGTAACAGTCAACATTTATATAGCTCCATCCTCATTTCATTTTTATCTCTATTTATATGTCACTTTCACAAAGAGGACTCACAAACCTATCTAAAATAACTGCCAGTCATAAGTTTTGTCCTACCCTAATTTTCTTCATAATGCATTTATCACTTCCTGACATCATATTGTGTGTGCTACTTGCCTGAGGCTATTAATAATGATTTTGGAGGCAGGACAGATGGATTAGATAACAGTTATTATATCCTACTAGCCAGAGCTACAATTATAAAAATTGATTGCTATAATACTATCGAATTATTAAGGATCAAAATATTTTTTGCCCATTTCAATAATCAAAAGGACAAAAATTCCTTAGTTCAATTATAAATCATAAAATTTTAATGCGAAATTATACTCTTGCTTTTATGCTTTCTGTATCTCTAATTTTAAAATTATTTTGGTGACCATCAGTACAGAAGCTGACTTCATCTTTCCCTTTAGTTTCTGATAGCAATAATTTGATTCTATAAAATATCTGTAGCTTATGTAGATGTTGATCAAAGGGGCACAGATATTTAGAACAGGTGGCACACTGTGTGGTTCATTTGATGTCACATCTTTGTTTAGATACATCCAACCTTTTGACATTTAGCCATAACAGAGAGAAGAAGAAATTGTCATTCTGTTCTGAACTTCTGCTAGTCACCAAAAATGTCTAATACCTGCTTTTTTTCCCCCTTGTAAACTGATATTTGCCACAGGATGTTACGTGCATTGAGTAATTAGAGATACTTACGAGAAAGCATATTTTATTTTTCAGTTTATGATTGTCTACTCAAAGTTTTCGATGAGGTCTGACATTGGGTTAACAAGCTTTTACAGTGAGAAGCTTTACAGGAGAAATTTAACTAGTATCTCTGGTTCCCAGGGAGAACATCCAGCAGCTAAACCATTAAGGTAATTACAGGGAAGGAGAAGTGAACTGAAGCAGTTTGTCAGAGCAAGAAATCGTAGATCTAACTTAATTGAATTCTCTGAATAATAATAAAAAAATGCATCAGCTAAAACACAGAGAGGAATTTTAAGCCAAGTCCTGAGTCACTGGCAATATCTCATTATGATAGAAATCACTAAGTAGAATGATTTAAATGCGCTGAATGTAAAACATTTACTAACATATATAAATGGTATGAGTTTTAAAAATTCTTTATTATAATCTTAGAATATATCAATACAAATAGAGATATTAGACTTTGTTCTATTTTTCTCAGTTTATAAAAGCGTAATTAAAGCAGATTTATTTTTCCACCAATAAATGATGTGATAACATAGGTGATTTAAGTATATTGATTATTCAGAAAAAAATTCATAATAATTTAAAAAAGAATTTTTGTTAACATTTTACACATACTAGAAAGTGAATACAGATAATTTTTGTTGTTTATTTTATAGCAATTTGAAGCTTATACTACCCAAGTAATTGTTTCATATTTTACTTATTATGGTTCAAATGTATCTAACACAAAATATTTCTAAAACAAAATATATTTTAATAGTATTTTAGGTATATAATAGCTTAGACATATTGTCTACAAAAATGGCCTGTCTCAATTTTAAAATGACCTTGGACGTTTTTAATACATCACATAGAAAATTTGCAATTAAGTCACAAAATTTTTTTAACAAATTTTTCCTCTCAGTTTCTAATGATTATGGAAAATCAAAGGAATTAAAAACTTTCAGTTATTTGAATATCTTTGATTTTGCATATTTTTAGTAATTGGAAGACGTGGAAATATAATTTTAGTATTTGTATAATATGGTATACACTGTAGATTATTTCGTCTCTACAGACAAGTAATGAGAAAAGGGCAATACATAAGCCTCTTATCATAACATTAATTCATTCCATTAGATTTTCATCTGGTATCTTTGACCGCCATGGCATTAATTGTCACATTTATTGCAATGTTCAAGAATCTGTCAGCCAATGTAAGAGAATCCGATGGACCCTTAACTACAGAAAGGAGTGATTACTGGAAATGCAATCCCTAATGTTTCAAAGTGTATTGATTTAAATTTACTTTTAATATTTTTTTTCTAAAATTGAATGTATGGGCTTATTAAAATGCATAATCATGAATAAAACTTGAAGGCCTACTACCAATTATAGGCAACATGTTCAGCTGGGAACACTGCCATTCTTCCAATTTACCTCCCGATAAAATTACCTAACTAATTTTTTAAATCTCAAAACAAGAAAGCCCTGGGGAATGAATAAAGATCACTCAGTCTATAAAAAGAGGCAACTTTATATTACTTTTCATGTAATGGATGATTAAAAATAAAATTTTTATTAAGCTTTCACATAGTTTGCCTCTCTTCTTTACCTCCCCAATTCATAATTAGTTGCAGATTCTCCAGGTACAACTGAGTTCCCATTCATTTTCTACCATATTATTTATAATGAAATATGTAGGACCACTATTTATGTAACATGGACTTGAGTGTTTTCTGTTATGTCATAAACAGAATTTCAGGAGATTTGATTACCTTCCTGGGTTTACACATATGAAATTACTATGGATGTGTGCAGAGTTAAAAGCAGGGTTTAATGGCATTTGAAAGTTCTAGAGTTCATCTGAACCAGGAAAATTTGACCTAGTTTCACTGATGAAAATATAATATACTACTGAGTATATAAACTAGACATAAAATGACAAATATGATATATAATTCTATCTTACAAGATAGCTAATCAGTTTATGTGATCACAGAAACCAAAAATAATAATTAATTTACTTATATTAGCTAATTAAAAGGCAATGATCTTGTGATTTATTTTATAGGTATTTCTGGAGTCAGAGTGAAAATAAATAGTTTAAAGAATTATGACACTTTCCCAGTTCAAGACATTAAACTAAGCACACCGATTTTTATTGGATTTCTAAATATAAGTCAACATATGGAGGAAAAAATTAGTCATAAAGTAGAACCATGGTTTTGTCAGTGTAAAATGAAAGACAGGTGGCCACTGTGAAAAGTAGAGATGGGGTATGGAGGGAGAGTAAAACACTTTTTTAGACATAGGGAGCAACTTTTTTTGTAACAGTGGAAAAGCAAGAGATGGTATCAAAATTAATGGATCCCGAAATATATTTTAAGCAAAGTATTTAAATATATGAAAATAGTAGCTAAATAGCATGTAAAAAAAGAAAAAGATAATATAACAAGGAGGAAAGATATGGCATAAGCTGTGCTAAATCTTTAGGGGACTACAAGGTTAAGAAATTGAGCAATAGTGTTATAAAATGTTGTCTAGCAATATATGTAATGCAATAACATAATAATAATGTAATAACCATATTAACCATTAAATTATTAAAAAAAGAGAAAATAATTGAAAGAAGTTGATTATGGAAGTGGTGGGCACAAGGGTGAGAAAAGTGGGAGAGAAATATTTCTCATTTTAATTTTCACTGTGCAATTTCCTTTTTTAACACATAGGTATATGTACTGTTAGAAACTAAGGCTATGATTATACAATTACTATGTATGGATGCAAAAGGTGGAGAGTGAAGAGGGCTGATAGGAAAAAAAATAGATATTTTGAAATGAAATACAGTGTTGGAGGAGAGCTCTATGGATACTTTAGACCCTAAGAAAGACAAATAAGTGGGTCCTAGAGCAAAATAAGCCCAAAACATTGCTGGAGGCAAAAATGAAAAACTGAAGCTTTCCTACTTTGGGCCCATTATGAAGGGTTCTTTGGAAAAGACAGTCATTTTGGGAAAAATAAAAGGCAGCAAGAAAAGAGGGAGCCCAAAGAAGGGATGGATTGACTTTCAAAGAAGCCATAGGTATGAGTCTGCAGATGCTGAGTAGGGCTGCTGAGGCTAAGACACTGTGGACATCAGCCATTCCTATGGTTGCCAGGGGTTGAATCTGACTCAACAATATATAACACACAACACACATGTGTATGCTACTTTCATAAAGTTAACAATAATTCAAAACCTGCCCACATTTATGGCTATTTATATGAACCTAGTCAGTGCTAGCATGGTCAACATGGATAAAACCCATAGGAAAAAATGATGAATGTTGTTGAAAAATAGGTGAAAGTTACAGGGGACTTGAAATATATTTTAGAAATTTTCTGACTTACTACAATTTTTTAAAATTTCTCTTGTTGGGAGATAATATACATAGAGTGTCCTGAAGAATAATTTCTCCATTTCAAATGAGAACTTTAAAGTATTATGTAAGTGAACTACATGGGAACAGAATGACTTCAAAAAATAAATTTTTTCAATACAACTTAAAAACAAAGTCTTAGTGAATAGGTATTCATAGGTCTATGTTGTTTTTCCATGTGTTAGCATTCTTGTAAAATAATCACATTGTGTATAGAAACAGTTCAGTGAGCATTTGAAGTTTCTGAGTGTTAATGGAAACTAAACAAATACAAAAACACTACATAAAAATTTTATTGGCAATAATGCTGGGCAATTATAGATCTGCTTCTTCAGCCTGACAAAATAAGTTTCAACATAGATTCAATCCTTGAAATAATCATTGCAGAAAAAATATAAGAAAAACACTGATTTCTTCATGCATATCATTTTGGAGTGAAACCCTCAACGCTGTCATCTGTGAATATAAAAGACAATCTTATTCATGAATATGAAACAAAGATTAATGTTATTCCTGATTGGAATGGCATGCACGATGTTGCATTAGAAGGTGCAGGGTGTAAAAATAGAAGGGAATGATAGCATGCCTTTAGATAGAGTAATAAAGAATGTCTATTTCTCTAATGTTATGGATGATGACTAACTTTCTCTGTTCTGAGCTGAATATATGCCACCAGACATAGTTGTATGAATTACTACTGCTTGATCAGCACTTCCCTTGAGCAGTAGTACAATCAATATATCTAATTTTAATTCCAAGAAGTCTTTGTTTTCATAGATTCTAAGCAACTGTACCCCATTTAGGATTATGCACCAATCATATAGACTTAGCAACTCAAATAAGGAAAGTAGAAATTTAAATCTTATGTGATTTATTTTTAGTTTATATAAAATAAATATGATAACTTTTTCTCAAAAAGCTACAAATAAAACAATCTAATCAATTGGTCTGAAGTACAACTTTAATGAGCAGGCAATACCAAAACATACCATAAAATGAAATAACACAAAAATTAGTTGCATATTCTTGAATCTTTTACTTTTAAGTTTTAAAAAGTCACGAACAATTCCATAGGTTCTACATGTATTTTACTTTTGTTTAGAAAAACAATCGGTCAAGTATTTTTAAATTAAAATTGTTGTATAACAGTCTACTCTTCAATCTACTTAAATTTAAGCAGCATTCACTTAGAACTTCCAGCTGCTCTGCATTCCCTAACATCTGGAAAGAGCAAATAGCCTACAGGTTCTATAACCAAATTAGAAGAAAAAAAGTAATAACACATAATCAGAATTTTTAATATCGTTTGCCTTAATAGCAACTAATTTGACTAAAGTTATTTTTTTTAAAGGAAAACATCCATCTTATGATTTTTTAATAGATGTTTGGGTTATTTTTATTTGTTTTAGTCTCAAGAATGTTTAAAAATTTCAAATGGTTTTACTCAGAGAAACACTGGTATGAATGCTAAAGTTAGTATATAGTATTTATTCTTTTACCATTGTTTTTTGCAGGAAAGGTTGTTTAAACCCTGCATTATTGGCTAGACTCTTTGTAACTTTCTCAAAAGTATGTTCAGGTAAATTTTGAAATTTAAATTGGCTATTAAATATATTTGTTATCTTTTTATGATAAAAATTTATTCTAAGAAAAATAGATCTACAGAATATAAATATTATATAAAAAGATATCCAAAAGTTATTTTTATAAAAATTATTAAAATTTTTAATTTTAATAGTCAAACTAATTAATATAAAGGTAGAAAATACCCAATCAAAAAATGTGTCAAGCTAACACTATAATATGAATAAAAATTTTTATAAATATAGATTATAATATAAAAGAAATTTTACTTCCTCTCTGTCAATTTTAAACATAGATATAAGAATAGGATGTGTGGAGAAAATTTTTTCAGAACACTAAAGACAAATAATTTCAAAATTAATGTTTAAGTCCCACACTTTAAGTATAAAACCTAAAGCTACATCGCCAGAGAATCAACTTAAAGCCGAAATGGTACTGCCAATTATCTCACTTATTATTTAGGCAGTGAGACCTTGTTTTAAAATGACTTGTGTATGGTCTGTTACAATGAGTAACTTCTGTATAAAGATCTTATATATACTAATCTATCCATTTATCTATTCATCCATCCATCCCTTTATCCCTCTAGTCAATATCTGTTTTAAAATACAATTCAAATCAATTTTCCCAATAAAGTTTGTCTTTATAGCCCATGCGATTAAGTTGGATATTCATAACTTTATTTTTCTTATAACACTCATCACAATGTGTTACATTATAAACACTTGAGCATTTTAAAATATAAAATGTTATTATCTTTTTCTAATCTAATTCTCTCCAGGATAAAATTTTTAGTGCCTGATAGTGTCTAGCAACCAGCAAATATTCAATAAGCTTTATAGAAAGGATAACTATGACATGGTGGCATACACAAAAATGCCAGAATACAAGTATATTCATAAAAATTATTTTTACTCTACTCAGATATATTTTAATAGGCAAATTAGGGCAATAGACAATTTCAACCTCATAAAATTATATAGAGTACAAAGGCAAAGTAGAAACAAAAAGGGCAAGAAAAAAAGGTTAAAAAAAGTAATTTGGACTTTAATATATGCTCTGAATTTTTATTAAAATGTCTTAAATGGAATAAAAGTTTTACTTTAAAATAGCTATTATTTAAAACAATTATAATTACTGGGAGAAAAAGAAAACTTAAAAAGATCTTAAAGTATATAACACTGGAATCTAGAGAATGCATATTACTGGCAATATAAAAACAATTTCTAGAAAGTTTGATCTATTTTATATGTTCCTTGAAATGTGAGCAAATAAATAAGAGGGATAATTTTATACCCTGAGAATTACCAAGTAACTAAATTGTGGTCTTCTTTCTTATTTAGAAAGATGTGTATTATGCATTGAAAAATACATATCACTCTATGTCACAGAATACCATTATCAAATTATATGCCCCAGAAACAACACTTATGCTCCAGTAAACTCTAAGAAGTTTAAAGGAATAGATAGATGTAGCTCTGCTGCTCATGGTGAGCAGGCACCAGAATAATTACATGCTTCAAACAGGAGATAAAACATAAGTTTATGTCGTTAAAAAATAATCCCGTTTTAGATATGCATGAATATTTAATTACTAACCTTTTATTTACCTTTGAATTTATAGGGGGGGAAAAGGAGAAATGATTCATATAGAAGCTGGATCCTAAGGTAGAAAGCAATAGGTACAATGTATAGGTACATTTCCTCTAATCTTCAAAGCTTAGTTTTGGAAATAAATCATGGTCTTATACTTACTTGGTACGTGGTCTTTAGCATGTTACAAACATATATTTCTCATTCCCTCATCTTTAAATAGGGATAACAATAGCATAATAGCTATAAGACCATTGAATTAGGTTAGGTAATTAACACTATGCACTTGGAACAGTTTTTGGTAGATGGTATCTATTGTCATTGAAGTTATTGCTAGTAGTATTTCCCCATTGCTTTACTCTGAGAAAGAGTCATTACCTCTACTCTAGTCAGTGGCCCTGCAGACTATTTCATTACCTCACACAGCATCTCCTGAGCAGGATGTGCTCAAGTTCTTTACATAATATTCCAGTGCTAAGATTTATACCCAGACTCTCAGTTAAGCCACCTTAGGGAAATATATAGTACTGGAGATATATATTACTACCACATATTAGAAAAAGAAGAGAGTTTCCTTCTATATACAAAATTTTTTCTTCTACATGGTTTACTGAATGACTAGACTTAAAGCAAGTGCTCCTCAGTTTTCAGTTGTTGCAACTGGAATAATGATAATGACTACTTGAAAATATTATAAGAATATAATAAGCAAATGAAAAGTTTTTAACATAGGGATATTTGCTAAATATCTCTTCTGCTCCTCGTCTTTCTCTGCTTGAATATATTATTGTATGATGATCTATTTTACTGTATTTTCTTATCCTCATTACTCTAATTTTTACCCACTATCTTGTATTTTGGTATAAAACTATTATGTGGAAACGAAAGATTACCTAGTTGATGATTTCCAGGCAAGCTTACTAAAGCCATTGGTTGCCTCAATCAAGAGAATGACATGATTTTCCTTTTGAAAAATTCCTTCTGATATGTGATAACTATATCAAGAGATGTAAGATTAGGTATACTACAAAGCTGAATTGGTTATCTGTTGCTTAGATACTGTGTGGTAGAGGTTAAATCAGCAGAACTGAGTTGTTCAAACCCTGCAATTACAAAGGTCTTTAGGACTGGCCCTTGGCAGGCTCCTGGGAAATGACATCTAGGACATGCCTAGTAAGTGCATTTTATTCTGTAGACTTGGAGCACACCAGGTAGTTTATGCTAATGATGTGATTTGTGACAAATGCCCATTTTTGTGCATTTGGAGCTCTTGGCCCTCTATTAATTTGATTTTTTGGAAGGGCTGGAAACTGAGTAGCTAAGGTAGTTACACAAGCATTCCATTACTATATGACTGATTTCCAATAAAAATCCTAGAAACCAAGGCTCGGGAGAGCTTCTTGGTTGACAACACTTTGTACTTGTTATCACAAATTATTGCTGAGAGAATTAAGCATTATCTATGTTACTCCACTGAAAGAGACACTGTATCATTTGTCTGGTTTCTTCTGGACTCTGCTCTATATTTTTCTGTTCTTTGCTCATTTTAATCTGTATTTTTTAATGAAGCATAACCATGAGTAGAACAGCTCTTTTAGGTTCTGTGAATCCTAGCAAGTCATTAAGCCTGCATCCTTTTGGACCCCCAATTCAGATCTCAAAATCGTTTCCTTTGGAGAAATGTACTGTCTCCAATCCTATGTCATTTTGGCTGGTCTGAGAATACTGTGCTTTGAATCACAAACATTTTAGATTTTGGTAAAATACAATTAACCTGTTGTTTCTTTGGTCACTTGTAATTTCAATGTCACTTCTAAAAATGTTTTTTTATAAAGCAAGGACAAAAATTTAATCTCATTTTTTTTCTAAGAGTTTACTAATTTAGCTCTTTCATCGAGGTCTGTGATCCATTTTGACTTAATTCTTTCATATAGTTTGTGGTGGGTAGCAGTTCATCTTAATTATTTTTTACATATTGTTATTTAGTTATCTTAGAACTATGTTGAAAAAATTGCTTTACAAATTAAATCAAGTTGGACACTTTGTTGCAAGTCAATTAGTCATAAATATAAGAATTTATTTCTGAATTCCTAATTCTATTCTATTAATTATATATATGTTATATATTATATATATAATATATAACATATATATAATTAATATATATATATATATAATATATATATATTTTTATATATATATTCTTATACTAGTATTACATTGTTGTGATTGCTCCAGCTTTATGATAAGTTCTGAATTTGAAAAATGTGAGTCTTATAAATGTATTCTTTTTAAATAATGGTTTGGCTATTCTTGGTCCTTTCTATTTCCATATACATTTTAAGATAAGCTTGACAATTTCTGCAAGCAAGGCATTAGCACTTTAATAAGGATTTATGGAATTTGTAGATCAGTTGGAAAACATTTGATATTGACTCTTATTGAGGAATATGCCATAGTCTCCACTAGACATTAGCAAACTTTCCCAGTTAAAAAGCATCATGTGAATAAAATGAGCAAATAAATTTACCTTGCTGTTGTAAAGGTGTGACACAACTTTTGTCCCTAATCTGCAGATACACAGGCAGGCATTGTCAGGTCCCCAGCAACAGATACATAAGCGGGCATTTCTTACACAGTAAGAATTTTTTTTTTTAAGCTTAGGTCAGAATTTTGTTCCTGTATACCTGCTGGCATTTGGACAGCAGTCAATTTTATGCCTGTATATAAAAAAGGTCAGAAACTACTTTGACTGCTTTCACTGCTATCCATATGTTTCTCAGAAAAGTCTGGCTTTCTGGACTCTTTCTTAAGAAATACAAGTCTTTCAGCGATATGTGTTAAAACCTCCTTTATGTGTTTTATGCTGTCACCTTAGTGTAACCTTCAGAAACACTCCTATGATTTTCCCCATTACTTTGCTACATTGTGTTTAGTGCCATCGAGCTCAGTATTTTTAATTATTATAGTCTCACTACCTCCCCCCAAAAAAATACCATCTTGGCTTTTGGACACTCTTTACTCTCCACCTTTGGACAATGGGATTTTATTTCTCCGACTCATTGTTTGTTCAGTTTTGTCTCCTCAAGTACTAAATTGACTGTGGTTTCCTGCTGAGAAAATTTTCAGCCTGAGGTTGAAATTAAAAATGTTTCTCATCACATGCTAAAGTTTATGAGTCATTATAGCTTTAAATACTATTATTTGAATGGCCATCATTAAAATCGTCATTCTGATAGGTATTAAGCAAAATGTAATAACCTGAATGCATCTTTATGTATTAAATAATAATTTTAAAACATAAATATCTTTCATTTTGTATATTCTGTAAATCTACACTATAGATCTACTGTTACACATGCACATGAACATACGCATGCGCGCACACACACACACACACACACACACACACACATTTTTTCCTTCCATAAGTATTAACCAGGACCCATAGTACAGGAGAATTCAAACTTTCTTTCTTCATAGACAGATTTCTGACAAGAGTCACAATATAATAAAAATTTTTTTTTCTCCTGTACTTGGAAAATGAGCGTCTTTTTCTTTTGCAGGATGGTAATGATGTACTAGGTTAAAGGGTACTACTTATGTATTTTTTATTTAACAGAATAGATAAAATAGATTCACTATGTCAATAGCTGCTTACAAGAGTCAGGGATGTATTGATTTCACCATTAAGGAGACCATGGCTGCAAATGGAATCTTAACTTCATTAAGCTTAAGTAAGTGCATTGCCATTACCCCAGACCCATCTGTCTTTTTCCACTGGCTGACCAAGAGTAACAAATGGTATGTAATAGAAATCACAGCACTTGTAGTACAATATAAGAGCCAAGTATTGGAGTCCAAGTGTTCGAAGACAAATTTAGTTTAATATGTACTAGCAGTGAAACTTAGGTATGCTATTTAATGTCTCTGGGCTTCAGTTTTCTCTTCCATAAAAAGAAAATAGTAATTATCTCTGCTTCTTAGAATTTTGATTTGGATATAATGAGATATTGCATATAATATTATCTGGTATCAATTTAATATTAACACAATAGTTATTATTTTTATTATTATTTATAATGGATAATTACATACCTTTTGGATATATTTAAGAAGAGAAAATTAGAATGTTTAGCTTTAAAATATGTTTGACAGTACATCATTACATTTTCAATAGAGGATGTTTATTGTACATAAGGATACAAGTATGATCATTTTCATGAAGGGAGTGGTCTGTGAATATTATAGCATTAGAGTTTCATGTCAAAGTTCACAGAAGAGTTCACATACTGAAAGGGAGCAGGGAAGAACAATGGTTG
Source organism: Macroglossus sobrinus (assembly GCA_004027375.1). Lineage (NCBI taxonomy): Eukaryota > Metazoa > Chordata > Mammalia > Chiroptera > Pteropodidae > Macroglossus > Macroglossus sobrinus. The sequence continues at coordinate 182,485 of PVKZ01000723.1, read as the reverse complement.
ATTGATTTCAATTTGAGTTAAAGTTTAGACTGATAAATATAGTCATACTACCCTAATCTGCAGGTAGATATGGGTAGGATTTATTTATTATTGTAACTTTTTTTTTCACATTGCCACAAGCACCAGTATTGGTTTCTTTAGGAGTCATATTGCCCTCACTAAAAATGCTGTTTTGTAGCAGCATTTCCCTCAATAACTGTCTGAATTTTTGATGGAAGCTATTTATCTTTATGGAGAAATAACAATATGACTATCTCCATAAAAAATTGAACTCTACCTTTGGTCTTATATTTAATTATTTATATACTGTCCAATTCAATTGATTATGTGATATATATATATGTGTATGATGAAGTTCTTGTTGATAATATCAAACACAACTGGCATAAACTGTTTTAAGGAAAAAGCAAATGACTTGGAAGAAATATAAAAATTAAATAATTGCATGCTATGACCATCTATTATCATCTTTTCCCCACTGATTAGAGAATTTCAGTTAATTAACTAATCTATTAATTGGATATCAATAATGGAAACTTCCACTATATACATGTTTATCACTTTGAACTCATTCATATGTATATGTGTGTGTGAGAGAGGTAAATATAACATTATTGAATGGCCAAAACTCCAAAGGGTAGGTCAGAAAATGCTATTTGTTATTTTTTATTGATATTTTAAATTAGAAAACTAACAAAAACACTCATGTCTAAGAATTATTTGTATACTGATTCACACTGATTGGAGGCATGAGTTTCAATGAAAATCCTAGAAAAATCCTTGATTCAATTTGTCATAGACATAACTTTTTAATATAAAAATATATTTTTAAAATAATTTTTAAAATGTGTAATTTATTCTTTTTATTTAAAAAATAGCTGCAAGTTACTCTATAAGGAAGTATAAACATTATTAATTAACCTTGAGTTATCTGTCAAGCATTGTTAAACTCATAGCTTAAAATTCTAATATACATTCTCTTTTATACAAATGAGATGTGAAATCACAGACTTTTCACACATCTCATTTGAAGAATTTTTTTAGTGCTAAAATTTTATCCTATCTTTATTAGTCTTCAAATTGAAATTGAACTTTTATCAAGATATTTTTATTCTCATATTATTTCAACAGAATTAAGAAAGCTTAATATAGCACTATATTAGAGAAGAACTATACAGCTCCATTATGAATGGCTTATGGCTGTCACAATGAAGTCGTAAATTTAACAGAATTAATTCCAGGGTTCTATGCTGTTAAATATATATTTTTAGTTCATGCCTTGCAAGTTATTATTATATAACATCCTTGAAATACTTTTAAAATAAAAGTAAAATCATATTAAATGCATAGGAAATAGTCATTATTACATCCCAATGCAAAAAAAAAAAAGTATAAAAGAAAAGCTTATTTAGTAATAGAAAATTGAACAAGGAAACTTTACATCTTTATATATAAGATTTGGAAAACATCCCAGACTCAACTCACATATATAAAGAACATTGAACCCTGTCAAAGCACAATGCTTTGTCTTTTCTAAGTGGTCTTCATTAGCTATGGATTTTATTCCTACTCCTTCTAATGACTCATTGAAAAAGGTTACAGAAGGTTATTGGAGAAGTTACTTTAGAAGATTTCTGGATCATCCATTTTTAACAAGAAAAGAAAAATAAAAATAGAACACAGCTCATGCCATTATTTAAAAAGCTCAACAAAAACATAAAATGATATTCCAAATAATTTTATAATATTAATTATGCACATAATATATATAATCACCTTGGGAATTACTGGAATCTTATGTCTGCCTTTGCTATTATATTTGTAATAAAAGGAGCCTATATGTCACACCTCACTGAAAAGAAAGAATATGTATTTAACTAATTCTTTACCTAACTAATCAAGCCTCTATGCATTTCTGTGTGTGTGGGTGTGTGAGTATAAATAATTTACTTTTTAAAATAGGAAAATGCCACTGATTTTTTCTACTTTTTTGTTTAGAAATTCTAACCTACATGGTAACTAGCACTCTGTGAATTTGCTGCTATTCTCAAAGTAAACAAGGAGTGTTCATGCCCTATGTGCTTTTCTGTTGTTTAAAAATGGAAAAAAAAAAAATAGTAGGTCCTTGTGGTCTCACTTGTCTTTTTGTAACAGGATATGTAAGTGAGAGTCCCAAAGTACTCTGCAAACAATGGCAAGTTGTACAAGAAGTACTCTGGTTCAGTAAAATGTTTAGGTCATGAAAAATAAACAAGATGTTTATATTTGTATCTCTACTGCTATATGGTAATCGCTTTATGCTCTGTATGTTAACGTGCCATTGAGTCAGCTCCAGCTTCTGGTGACCTTATAAATGAGTGATGTCCATCATATCTTGTCCTCAGCAGCCCTGCTCAGTTCCTGTAGATTCATGGCTATGGCTTTTTTTATGGAGTCAATCCATTTCTTATTTGGGCTTCCTCTTTTCCTGCTGCCTTTTATTTTTTCCAGCATTATTGATTTTTCTAAAGAACACCACCTTCTCAGGATGTGAATGAAGTAGGACAGCTTCGGTTTTGTCATTTTTGCCTTCAGCAATGTTTCAGGCTTAATTTGCTCTAGGACCCACTTGTTCATCTTTCTGGTTGTCCAGGATGTCTGTAGATTTTTCTCCAATACCATATTTCAAATGGATCTGTTTTTTTTTTCATCAGCCTTTTGCACTGTCCAGTTCTTATATAGATACAGAGAAATTGGGAATATGATGGTTCTGCTCAAATATATTTATTTTTATAGGACTGCAATGCATTTGTATAATTATGCACTTAGAAGTGAAATTATGTCGTGAGAAAAAATAAGGAAGAATTAAGCAGTTGGCAATACAAGATGAAGAAACATATTCTTAGAAAAATGTAGCTAGAAGAAAGTTGTTTGAGTCTCTCTAATAATCACCACCTATGAGTAGATACCATTATCACTGGCCAACAAAAACAATTTAAAATATTAAAAAATAAGATGCAGTAGTATGCAATAGAGTAAGGGAAGAACATTTATGTTGTCTCTTAGATCTAATTTTTGTGTCTAGTGTTTGTTTTTCTTACCTGATGGAATGATGGAAATACATTGCAGTCATTTAATTTCAGGAGAATTGTTACTCTTTTTTGTGTTATAATATTTCTAAATATATCAAAATTAGTTTTATAAATTATTTAGTGTTATAATATTTCTAAATATATCAAAAATTATTTAGTTTTTCTATGTATATTGGTGTGCGTGTGTATGTTTGTGTGTGTGTGAGAGAGAGAAAGAGAGACACAGAGAGAGAGAGAGGAGAGATAGGAAGATAGGTAGGGGGATTGAGAACAAGAGAAGGTATGTTGACTGCTATGTTCTAGAGATAAAATTTCAAATCATCATTTCATTTATTTTTATGAAATTTACATTTTCACTATTTCAATTGAGACAATGATTTTCAAATTGGTTAAAGAACTTCTTTAAAGATATCTGGCTTGTAAATGTTAAATGGATTCAACTACCCTTGTACTTCCACCTTAAATTACACTTTACTGAAATTGAGTTTATTAGACTATCTAAATTAGCAGTAAGTTCTTTCTGTGGGACATTTAAAGTTGACATTTTAAAATAAAGTTATTTCTGTAAATATATACTTTCTATTAAAGTATGGTCTTATGAAAAATACCACAATGAGATTTTTATTATTTAGAAATAGGATTAACATTTTTAAAAATGCTATTTACTTAAGTTATGATATGGTCATGAGAACCTTTCAATTACAGCTGCTGATGATGCTGTTACTGCAGTTGATGAAAACTCCATTTATTGTTTACAAATAATTCTCTCTACATCATTGTCAGATCAGGGACCCCAGATTTCTTTATCTTGTCTTGTTCTTGATTTGTATCTAAGTTAATTTCTCTCTCTTTCTTCAATAAGTTTTGGAAGCTGAATTTCATTCTCATATGCACAAAGGTAAATTGCAGCAATATGCTACATGTCAGTTTCTTCAATGAATTATAATAGGTTCCTGATGAAAGTTCATAAAAATCTCTTTTGATATTGCACTGATATTCTTTTCATTATGCATTGTCACTAAACGATGATAAGATAATTCTTGGTCTCAACTAAAGACCTGACTTTTCCTAAAAAAAGAATACATGAAACTAATTGTCAATCAAAAATTAGGTTATTAAGGCAGTATTAAGAAATAAAGAACTGTTTAAGGAATGAGAGTCATAACTAATAAATCAGTTTGTACTTATTTTTGTATCTGCCTAATATTATTCCTTAAAACAGTGGCAAAAAGTTAACATATTAGAGATAATTATTAAAATTATGTATAAAATGTGATATAATTAATTTTAAAACATAATTTAAAACCATATATATTTTTACATTATTTGATTGGAATATATTTTAAAATAATCTAACACATAATTTAAAATACTTTTATATCTTTTCTTGTATATATGATTTAAATGCTTTTATAATAAAGTAAATATATATGTATAATATATATATTTAGATAGATATGTAAAATTATAGTACCCTAAAGATATTATAATATGATTTTCATTGTCTCCTTTTATTTCTAGTGATATCATTTAAAAAAATTATACATTTAAGAAGTCATAAAAAGAAGTCCCAGACTCAGGATTAATATATGTAGATAGAAAATTACATGTGAGATACCCAAAGCAGACTGTATTTGGAAATGCCTTTCTTTGAAGTGGGGATATTGAATAACTTTTGGATGTGTGCTTTCTCAGTTTCACAAAATTTATTCATTTGATTCTGAAATCCCAACTCACTATAAGCACATCAACCTGTTATATAAGTAGGGTCTACAGAGAATCCCTAACCTGTTGAGGCTTTCAGTTCTCAAGTTTGGGGTACAGATTTTAGGTACTTCTTTTACAACCTTCAGAACAGATTCTAAGAATCAGAAGTCTGGACATGTCCTAGAATTGGCCAAGTTTTCTGGAGAATAGAGAAGAAAACACCAATCGGAATGCTTTGTTAAGGGGTCCAGCTGGTTCAGCTGGATATTTACCAGCACTAAGAGAAGACAATTTCTCACTTGTTTGCACTGAGCTGGCCTGATGAAGTTCGTGATATTATATATATATATATATATATATATATATATATATATATAATTGCTCTTAATTTTTGTCATATAGTAATTTGAAAAATGACAGATGTCTCTACCACACACAGGGTTGAAAATCAGCTAGCATAAATCCATCAGTACATTCTCAGCTGTGACTGCTTGGCATCCATGCTATAGCATTGTGAAATATTTTGAATATCATCAGCAGTTCATTGCATATTATAAGTTATGATATCATTTTACTATTTCACACTTTATTTCTTTAAGAATTGCCTTTTTTTTAATAAGAAACTTTACCTTTACAAATATTGTTTAATCAAAGTGCCTTTTCCTTTTGTTGTCTGTTTTAGAGTTCTGCTTTCAGATTTCCTAGTTTCTTTCTTTCAAATTTAAATTTCTTCTTTTGTGCTATACTGTTAGACATATTTTTCCCCTGTATTTAATTTATTTGTTGTTTTAAATTAAATTCATTGGGATGATATTGGTTAATAAAATTATATAGGTTTCAAGTGTACAGTTCAATAATACTCTATAATGTATACTGTATTGTGTGTTCATCACTCAAAGTCAAATCTCCTTTCATCACCATATATTTGAATTCCTTTACCCTTATCTACCTCCTCCATGTCCCCCTTTTCTCTGGTAACCACTAAATTGTTGTCTGTGTCTATGAGTTTTTGTTTGTTTGTCTTGTTTATTTGTTGCTTTCAGTTTTATATCCCCCATAGGAATGAAATTATATGGTTCTCAACTTTTTCTGTCTGACTTATTTCACTTAGCATGATAAATTCAAGATCCATTGATGTCACAAATGGCAGTATTTTATCTTTTCTTACAGCTGAGTAGTATTCCATTGTATATGTGTATACATCTTCTTTATCCATTCACCTATCAAAGAGCACTTCAGTTATTTCCATACCTTGGCCGCTATGAATAATACTACAGTGAACATCAGGGTTCATATATCTTTACAGATAAATGTTTTCAAATTTTCTGAGGTAGATTCCCAGAAGAGAGATTGCTGTGTTATATGGTGGCTCTATTCTTAATTTTTTGAAGAAATTCCATACTGTTTTCCATAGTGGGTGTACCAATTTATATTCCCACCAGCAGTCTATAATGTTTCCTTTTTCCCCACAACCTCTCCAATACTTGTTATTACTTATCTTATTGATGATAGACATCCTAACAAGTGTGAGATAGTATCTCATTGTGGTTTTGATTTGCATTTCCCTAATGGGTAGTGAAGATGGGCATCTTTTCATATGTCTGTTGACCATTTGCATGTCTTTTCAGGAGAAGTATCTGTTCAGGTCCTCTGCCCATTTTTAAATTTGTTTGTTTTTATTGTTGTTGTTGTTGAGCTGTATGAGTTCTTTGTATATTTTGGGTATTAGGCCCTTATCAGAGGTGTTGTTTGCAAATATCTTGCCCATTCCATTGGTTGCTTCTTTGTTTTGTTGATGGCTTCCTTTGCTGTGCTGAAGCTTTTTAGTCTGATGTAGTCCCATTCATTTATCTTTGCTTTTACTTCCCTCGCTTTTGAGGTCAAATTCCTAAAATACTTTCAAATTCAAGGTCCACATCTATAGTATTATGTTTTTCTCTACGCAATTTATTGTTTCAGGTCTTATATTTAGGTCTTTGATCTATTTAGATTTAATTTTGGTGTTTGGTGACAGCAGTCTAGTTTCATTCTTTTGCATGTGGCTTTCTCATTTTCCCAACACTATTTATTGAAGAGGATTTCTTTTCTCTATTGTATAATGTTGGACTCTTTTTTCAAAAATTATTTCCCCATATATGTGGGTTTCTTACTGTATTTATTTTATTTCTAATGAATAAAAATGTACAATTATTATCTTTATTATATTGTTTTTATATTTAAGAATAAAAGTATAAATAAAGAAGTAAAAGTATAAATGAAAGGGACTAAGTACAGAATATAGTATATCTGTGTAGGTAGATAGAGAATATGCAATTCTATGTTAACATTTTTTATTTTACATTTAAATGAAATGACGTGGAAGACTGTCTCAGGCTTTCTGTTGAGGACAAAAGTTATTTATGCTCCATATACATATACATTTGTTCAGAGGAAGAGAAAGAGGGCAAGAGAAAGAAAGATAGACAATAAACTCCACATAAAACTAATAATTAATATAACACTTAGTGTGAATATTATCTCAAATTCTGGCCCTATTGGTCTTTTGCTTAGTCAGAAGACCGATATTTTGTGAATTTCCAAAATGGTTTATTGGCTTTAAAATCCTGCTGAATTCAGGTGATCTGCTTATGTCTCTTAGAAAATATCCCAAGCTTTCATTGTAGAGAAGGTAACTGAACAATAGCTTTGAAACATGTTTATTTTGTATTTGCAATTAGAAATATTTATTTTTCATTCAAAATAAGAAAGGCAGTGATAATGAGAAAATATATATTTTTTTAGTGTTTTATAAAAACATGAAAATTATTTAGGACAATATTTTAATTAGTTTGAATAAAACTATTTAAGTTCTTGATTTAACTTAATGTAGATTCCTCCTACTCAAATGTAAGCTGCATGAGGACAAGGACATTGTGGCATTGTCCACAGCACAACAATTATATATGAGGCCCTCACTGCATATCAACAGTAAATGAATATGTAGAGTGAATGATAGAATCAACTACTATGATTCATAGAAATATCTGAATATTGTTAGAAAGAAAAAGAGATGGGAGAGAGAAGCAAAAAAAAAAAAAGATCTAGGGAGAGAAAGAGGAAGAAAAGAAAGAAATAAAGACTGGAAATAGTATTATGAAATGTATTTTGTCTTGGCTGAAAATGTATTATATATAGGATTTATAAACACCAAACTGAATTTCTTTTCCCAGTTGGAACAGAAAGGATTCTTATGTCAATTTTAAATTGAAAATCTCTTTCAATTCTTCAAACAGTTGGTAACCTGAATGTTTGTAATTTGAATGAAAAGTAGGATGATTTCCAAGGAAGAACTGAGATTTTAAAATTCAGGTCTCTCAAATGGGAATAGAAGAGCAGTTCTCTGTTTAGAAGTGTATTGCCTGCTGTTTTCATTAAACAGTAACTGTGCTTTTTTTGAACCTTTGCCCCATAAAAATAGAAATGAAAAAAAAAAAGAAGACCAAACGAATTCAAGTCAAACAGTTGGAGTTTTTGGTATTGCTGTCGTATTTTAGCAAAATGTCAAGTACTTAAATGCAGATGGTTTATGTTCACTGCTATTTTAAGAACGACATTCCTTGAATTGAAGCTGTTATTGATGAAAGTGATGCACATTACTACCTCCTCAGGAGTTGGAAGAATTCACCCATAGGAGAAATATAAAAGCAAAGAAAGCACCTGCTCTGAACCAAAAAGGATGCTGTCTGTAAATATAAGCTGTTTGCTTCCTTAGCTGTGCCATCTAACTACTTAATAAAAATCTGATAAGCAAACAAATCATGTTAGATTTCAGTGTACAGCAAAAACAGATAATTCAACAAACACATTTAAAGTGTGATTAATTATTAATATATTTGCAATGAAATTTGCAAAAAAATCTATCTAATCACTTATTTACTGTTCATTTTTTAAAATTAATTTAAATGTTTTATGTAACTTCTACAAGTTATAAAATAATAAGGTGGTTTGTAAGAGCTGATTAAAATATATTAAATTTTGTTTCCAAGATACTTATTGCAAACACGTTTGTATTTATTAACAAATACATTAATAAAATCCAATCTCTGCATTTGTATGGTATTTAAATTGTGGCACTAACTCTAATTTAGAGAGCTGTATAAAATTCGTGGAGTCAAACACTTTGTTAAAGTAAATAAATACTTTTTTGGTTGATCTTGAGAGGCAGAGTACATTAGACAAGAGACTTGGGAGACCAAGTATCCAGTTTCCATTCCAGGGTTTTTTTAAAGAACATACAAGCTTATAACAGCACCTCTCAGATGGTGATATATGCAGTCTACTGCGTTATTCACAGATTGTCTATGAGCATGTACCTTCTCACTAAAATGTATTTGTAAACCAAAAATCAATAGTTGCAATGATTCATGGTCATTGGTGGACATGCTCAGAATGGTAAAAATTTTGAGTCACCTGACATGCATATTCTTTTCTTTTTGTTTTTTTTTTTTCAGTTACAACTGACATTCAATATTACTGACATGCATATTGTTATCTGATGTCCAACAAGGTGATGCTCTGCCTTCTCCTATAATGAATTTCAGTTGAGGGAGGATCAAAAAGAAGCAGGTATTTACAAATAAATTTCATATTGGTGTTGAATTTGTTCTTTGGCAACACTGTGTTTTAAATTGCAAATTCGTGGCAGGGAATTATTTTAAAATTGGACTTATGCACCCAGAATAAATAATCAAATGTAAGGATAACTAAATAAATGTGGAAAATGAACAATAGTACTAAATAATTGCTTAAGTATGATGTCTAGTTATAAAAAAAATCAAAACTCAAGGAAGAGGCATTTCATACAAGTTTAAATTAATTTTAAATATGTAATTAAAAATAATGCTAAGAATATTCTTGTGCAATATGTTGAGAAGAAATTTTGTTCAAATTCTAACAGAAATCTGGCCACTTCAGAGGCCATCATCTTCAAAAGTAATGCAAATTTTATCTTAATGGAAGGAATTAAAAGACGTATAATTATTCTATGAAAATACAACAATTAATCAAAATAAAATTCAGAGAAAATCGTATCTAAAAGTGGTCAAAAAATATATTCTCCAACTAAAGAATGAAACATTTGGCCTTGATATAATTATATTATTAAATACATATAGACCACCAGCTTCATAAAAAACTATAAACATGAGACAAGAAAGGAAGATGAGAATAGGGTTAAAATCTATATTTTTTATAGAGAAAAGCAAATGTTTTTATTGTTATTAAATAAAAAATACTATAACTGTTTTAATTATTATTTTAAAATAATAATACTAAATATTAAAGGATGTTGTGGACAGAATTGCATTTCACCAAAATTTATATGTTGAAGTTGTAACCTGAAGTACTTCAGGATGTGACCATATTCAGAAATAGGGACCTTACAGAGGTAATTAATTAATATAATTAGGGTAGGTCCTAATCAAATATGCCTGGTATTCTTATAAGAAGAGAAAATCTAGATATAAACAAGTACAGAAGGAAAATACAGATGGGTAGGAGACTGCCATCCTCCAACCAACAAGGGAGGCCTGGAATAGTTCTTTTCCTCACACCCCACAGAAGAAAACAACTCTACTGATACCTTGACCTTAGACTTCTAGCCTTCCAAACTATGAGAAATTAAATTCCTTGTTTAAGCCATGCAATGTGTGGTACAGCAGTCCTAGCAAGCTAATATATGAAGGAAAACAGAAATGAATTGGTATAATTATCTCTAAAAATGAACATGGGAGAATTTCTGTTTTATTTTTTATTTTTTAATTTTATTAGTTTCAAGTATACAGTACATTGGTTAGACATTTATATAGTTTATAAAACAATCCCCTTAATTGTTCTTTCTCTCCTCTGGCTCCCCACCTAGCCATTACATTAATCCTAACTACCTTTCCTATGCTGTGCTCCCCAACCCTGTGGCCATCTATCAGTGTATTTCTTTAACCCTTCACCCCATTCTCTCAGCTCCCCAAAACACCTCCCGTCTGGCAATCACCCGACTGTCCTCTATATTTGTGAGTCCTTTTTTGATTAGTTTGTTCTTTTTGTTCCTTAGATTCCACATGTAAGTAAAATCATGTGGTATTTATCTTTGTTTGACTTATTCCACTCAACATTATAACCTCTAAGTCTATCTATGCCATTGCAAATGGTAAAAATTTGTTTTTTAATGGCTGAGAAATATTTTATTGTAAATATGAACCATAACTTTTTTACCGATCGTCTGTTGATGGGCGTTTAGATTGCTTCCATACCTTGGCTATTGTAAATTGTGCTGCCATGTTCAGAAGTTATGGTATAACTTCTGAAGTTTTCTTTTAGAAATTGAAATGATAACACTTTTCACATCATATTTTAATAATAAGGCAATTTAGTTATTCTAAAAAGTGTAATTGTCCTTTAACATATGACATTTACACAAATAAATATTTCCCTGAATATATATTTAAAAGTTTTTTATATAGTAGTTTTTGCAGAAATACTGACAATAATTTTTACTGAAAAATAACTTGAGTCTCTCAATACCTTTGTTTTATTTTCACAGTTGATATATTTTTAAATGTAAACATTCTATTATCTTGTCCCAACTGTGAGAAATAAATTTGTGCTGTTTATAAGTCACCTAGTTTGTGATATTTTATTATAGCAACTCCAAAAGATTAAGACAATTCCAAAACATTTTTATAGATAAACACTGACTATCTAAAACACAATGAGGCTATTTGAATGTACTTTTGAATATACTATCATAAACACTAAAATCAGAATTTATGCAAAGGATTATGTGAAAGAAAACTTTAAAGGGATAGATTTATATATTTGATGAGTATCTTAATGAAGTCTCTTTATTTATTTTTTTAAAATGAAACTCAAAGTGTAAAACAGTATTCTGGGGACTTGAGAATTATCTGCTAACACTGACCCATTATCGTGCAGGTACTTATTTTCTGATTTCCAGTCAGGACTATAGTGGTCAGTATCTTTATTCTCTATTTCCTTCTTGAAAAATAGACATGGTAGCATAAGTTTGAAAAAAAGTGAGTATGAGTGATTTGGCAGCAAGTTAATATACATGGATTAGGTTCTAATATTAGTTGAACTAATGGTAATGGTTCTTTCTATTATATCACATAATCAAAATGCATCACTAAATTAATATGTAAGAAATACAGAGCTATTCAATCTTTTATAATCCTTTCATTTCAGCACTTTTGGAGGCCAATTTCCATACTCATTTTCCTAGTAATAGTAAATCAAATTGAAGTACTACAATTTATTCATGACTAACCTATATGATATTAAATATGCTCTTGGAAGCAACTATAACAAATGTGTCATTTACAAATTAATATTGCTGAGATTATTCTTGAAATACCAAAATAATTAATTTTTATTATTTTTATCCAATTTTTATTTCTATCTTTAAGGTACTATTGTTCACACAGTTTAACGTAAGTCAGATAGTGTAGTTCTTTAGAAATACCATTTGTATAAATAAGCAATCCTTCAATGAAATAACAATGTCAATCACTGTAGATATATATACACATATATTTATAAATTATTTATATCATATAATTCCAACAAATTATCTTGAGATATTAATATAAAAATATATTTGGTTAGAATTCTGATTTTCAAAGTCTTAGATTTGTGATTTATATAACAAAATATTTTCATTGCATAAATACATTTTACTAAATTTTTATAAAATTGGACAATTATAAAAGTAAACCTTTACTATAAAAAACATAAAAAAATTAGTTTCTATGGCACTGTTAATATTCAATGATACAATAGTCTATAGCATAATCAATGGTTCTAGAAGATATACACATATGTGTATATATGTATATACATATAAATATAGAGAGAGAGAGAGAGAAAGAAAGAGTATAAATATATATTCTGGTCAACTCTTCCTTCACATATATTTAGAACAAACTAAGTAACCTGATTTGCTTAGTATTTTTTGTTGTTAATTCACATTTAAAATCTTTGTGGATATTAGTAGTGCATGTTGTTTTTTTACCTATTTAAAGCTAAGGTAAACTATAATGGTCTGAAACAATCTATTTTCTCACCATTATATCTAATATATATGTGAGTTATGTACTAAATAATATACAATGTAAAATTGCATGTATGCTTATGCTTTGCCAGGAACTCAGCCAACCTTTGTAGTTTCTCACAACAACCTTGTAAGAGATTGAACTCGAACTTGTAAGAGATTAAAGACTACTTTGTCATTAAGTAATCAAAATCCTAATCAATATATAAGTATTTCAAAATATTAAATCATTTAGTCAATTATGTATTTGTTAAAACTCAAAAAATATAATATTATATTTTATTTTATTCATGGACATGTTTTGCTAATTGATAATAAACTGAAATTCTAATATAAATTATTACCTACCAGTTTTTTGGGTGGAAGGAAACTGTTGTATAACACAGCCAATTAACTCTTACTACTGGGATTAACAAAACTAATACACCCAATTAGATCCTCAAGAAATATAATCAGAAGTTTTAAAATCAAGCTTATGTATTTGTGTACTTAATAATTACTCAAATTTTTTCTTAAAATGTGGATATTTTTGGTTTCATTCATAGAAATATTAATATAGTAAGTTAAACAAGCTATTCCCAAATGTGTATTTTTACTTAAGAACCCATGTGATTATTGATTCGTGTGCTTCATGAATCACATTTTAAGAATAATACTACAGATAAAGTAATATTCTTTATTACGAACTTAGAAGTTAGCCCTGGATTCTTCCCAGTTTGCATTACCTTGGGCTACTGGACAGGGCCAGTGAATATATTCATTTAAGTCATTTACTTTTTACCAGAAGCAAGTGACATTTGAAGTATTTATATCATTTTTCTTTCCTGCTTCATGTTTTATCATTCCCTTACATCTGATATCTCCACTCGTATAATTCTATTATGTAAAACTCATTTGTCTCTGAAAACTCTACTTATTCACCTTCCAATATCTTTTATTTGTTCTACCTGACTAGACATCAGATTAAGATTTAAATGACACTTTAATCAGAAAATCTTCCCTGATTCTTGAAGATTTGGCAAAACACCTGGAAAGTAGTGCTTTTGGAGCATTTGCTCCACTGTACTGGCACAAATTTATTAATAAAACATAGATAATTTAGTTCCCTTTTGTCTTAGATTAACCCTGGTATTATTGAACTCTTAGTCTGACAAGACTAGAGAAACAAAAGCTTTAAAAATTCTATAAGCAGGTGATAGAATACACATAATGTTTATGACAGAGACATTAAAATTTTATCTTTTATTTCTGAATGCCTTAGAGGAGTATGTGATAGAAAAACTACCAAAAGTTATTTAAAATTTTTCTTCTTCAGAAGTTGTTGATTGCATAGTCTTATTTTCTATAATAAAATATTGAAATTGTGAAGGCAAATTTAGAGCTTACATTCTAAAAAAAGTGTACTTTTCAAGGATACCACAAACAACATATATTACCTTTTTTGTAAATGAAAATTTTTTAAATGGAATTATAAAATGTCTCAGAATATAATCAATATTCTTATTTCCATCTTTAAGTTATGCCTTTAATTTTTTATTATAATCATCTTTACTTTGAATATTAATATGATTAAAATTGGTGTTTTCTCTTGTGATTCAATATACAGAATAGTGATGATAGGTAAAAATACTGTATTATATACTTAAAAGTTTCTAATAGGGTAGATCTTAAATGTTCTCACTAGAGAAAATAATGTTAGTATGGAACATAATATGTGTTAGCTAATGCTGTGGTGGTAATCATTTTGCAATACATATTCTTCAGACACTGAGGAGTAGAATGTCTCAAACAATAACAAAGAAAAGAGCTTTATAAACTAGAAAATACTTTTGGTGTTATGTGCAAATTACAAAATAATTTTAAACAGGGAGAAACTGTAGTACTCATCACCTAGTAATTAATACATTGCATACCTTAGACTTACACAATGTTATATATCAATTATATGTCAGTAAAGTTGGAAAAAACATTTAAAAGTTGGCATTTCCATAAAAAATAACTGGGAAGTCTAAAGAAAAGACAAGTGATAAAGTATATCATTTTTCAAAAAATACCCATATAAGCATTATTCCTAGTTTAGAACATGCATGAAAATAGCATAGCACAAAGGCACCGTAAGTATCTATTACCATAATCAGAATGTGATCAGATATTTAGAACCATCTGTATCACAGCCTGTTTATCTAAGGATCCAACTTTATAATGTGTTATTTTTAGAAAGTAAGATATTTGCCCCTTTCCAAAGCAATCAACATCTCAATCTCTAAACCTTGTGAATATATTTAGACCTTACATGCTTAATGGGGCATTGCAGATCTAATTAAATCAAGAGTTTGCAATAGGGAGAATATCTTTGATTATCTAGGTAGCCACGGTATAATCCCCAGTATCCTTATAAAGTGGGTAAGAATCAGAAAAAGGGAAGAAGCAGAGACCAGAGCGATGTGGGGCCATGAGCCAAGAAATGGAGGCTACTTCTATAAGCTGGATAAGGCAAAGAAATGGATTCTTTTCTAGAGCATCTAAAAGGAGCATAGCCCTGTTTATACCTTGATTTTTAGAGCTATGTATAAACAACTAGAAATAATTATGATTCCTTATTCTAAAAGGTGTTCATTCAAGAAATTCTATTTGCTATATTTGGAATCAGATTTTTTCCCCATTTATTCCCTGTTTCAAGCAATGTCTATTTTTTCCAGTTAGAATCTTTGGAAATCATTTTAATGTAGCTTTCCAGTTTTCCCTTTCAAAGGGTGGTGGTGTCTACTTCCCCATTCACTGAATGTAGTTTTGGCTAATTGAAATGTGGAGGAACCATTTTAGCCATGGAAATACACTTCATTCAGCCTGATAAAGGCATGGAGCAGAGAGAAATTGCAGCTGAGACCAGTTTAGACCAATTATTGCCAACCAACCCACCCAATGGACTTTACATAGATATATGAGGACTCTAAGGTGAGGTCAGCTAAGACCAGAAGAATGGATCCAATTAAACCCAGATTAAATTGCCAATACACAGAACCTATAGCAAAATAATTGTTTTAATTCACAAATAATCAGTGTAATTTTTGCACAGCAGTAACCAAATGATACATGTTTTGCCATGAAAACTATAAGATTTAAACACCCCAAATTCCAAGATGACTGAGAAAAGCATGCAACTTCCAAGGATGGCATATTCCCAATACCTACCATAAATGAGGCCCCCAAGTGCTGGTGGATGTAAAGAAGACGTTTTGTGAGAAATTGACTTTAGTAAATCACCCTCTGATATGTCAGATATGTTTGTTATAGCACAGTCTATCCCACCCTCACTTTTAAAAGTGTAAACATAGTTACATATTTGAGTCATCATAAAAATACTATAATAAGGATGGCAACATTTATCGAAATCTTACTGTTTGTCAGACACTATTCTAAATGTTTTCTTCACATTTTTAATGCTTTTAGTGTTTTCAAAATCCTATGGGTTATGTGTTATGTTTACTTTCATTCTAAGGACATAAACACTGAAGTACAAAGAGTCTAAGTAAACTGCCTAAGATGACATGGCTTCTAATTGCCAAGGTCCATATCGATGGATACAAAAAATAAATAAAAAAATAAATCTGATCAACTTACTACAATGTTTATCTTAAAAAACAAAGCAAAAGGAACAAAAGTAGCTGGCCTGTCATACGTTTTTGTTCAACTTACCCTCATTCACAGTAACTACATTCAAAATTCTGTATTAGATATTATTTACAAGCTTAATTTACTTATCTTTCTAACCCATATTTCTTTTTCTCAACTTCAAGGCAATTGCATGTGGCCTGTTGGGCTTCAATGAGAATATTGTACTTGTAGGTTGAATTTTGCCACCTCCCCCCAAATATATATATTCAATCCTAATCCTCAGTATGTGATTTCATTTGAAAATAAGATCTTTACAGATGTAATTATGATGTAAGTTAAGGAGAGGTCTTAAGATTTAGGATTAGCCCCAAATCTAATCACAGGTGTCCTTATAAGGAGAGACAAAGATACACAGAAACACACAAGAATGATGTCCTGTGAAAACAAGGTATAGAGATTGGTATAATGTTATCCACTTGCTAGGGACTGCCATCAAACGCCAGAGCTGAGAGACAGGCATGGAACATATTATCCCTCGGAGCTTCCAGAAGGAACCAATCTTGTTGACACCTTGTTGATTTTGGACTTCTAGCCTCTAGAACTGTGAGAAAATAAATTTTTGTTGTAAGCCACTCCATTTATAGTACTCTGTTATGGCAGTCTTAGGAAAGTATATAATATCCTTGACCTAAAGTTTGCCAGAATATTTTTAGTCATCAAGAAATTTCTACTTGGCACTAGCCCTTGGACTAATCCTTGCATTTCAGGCATATATCATTCTGAAAGAGTGAAATCTTATCTCTTACCTTTTGGGTCTAAAGTAACTATTCTAATCTTGCAAGTCTCTAAATGTTTAACTTGTCTATTCTCTTCTCTGCTTGTAAATTAGCTAACCTTCTTCCCACCACACAACCACTTGATCTCATCTTTTTGTAATATTTTGTCAAATGCAATCAATAGCAACCAGCATGGCCTACTGAACTCCTATTTTCTAACTTTTATCCCTAAAGTTCAAATAAAATTATTAAATATTTTATCACAGCATTTTCTAGTCTAAATGATAATTTTCCTTGCTGCTTATACCCTACTCACTAACCAATAATTAAGACTTACATGCTACACACTAAACTGATACATAAAGCTTGATATGACACATAACTCTTGCTCACAGAATATTGGTTCTGCTAGTTATATGGCCCTTGTTTTAATTCAGACTGCTATAACAAAAATACCACAGACTCGGTGATTTGAACAACAAACATGTATTTCTTATGGTTCTGGGCACTAGGAAGTCTAAGACCAAGTTGCCAGCAGATTCAGTGTCTGGTAAGGTCTGCTTGCTGGTTCATAGCTGGCAGTCTTCTCTCTGTTACCTCACAGAATCAAAGGAATAAGAGTTTTCCAGGGTCTCTTTTACAAGGGCACTAATCCTATTCATGGCAGTTCCATCTTCATCATCTAATACCTTCCCAAAGGTCCCACCTCCCAACACCATCACATTGATGGTTAGAATTTTAACATATGAATTTTGGAGGAATACCACAGTCAGTCCATAATAGCCCCGCTACCTGAAAAAAATCCCAGAAAATGTGGATGTCCATAGCCCAAGTTGAAATAGAAAACATGATATAAATGAACGCAAGTAATATCTATAAAAAATATCTCTATGTAAGGATATGTTTAACTGATATTTCTGATTGACAGATGAAGCTTTATAAAATTTTTAAAAATTATTTAAGCTTCTAAAAATAGCAACAAAAATATTTCAAGCATCTCAAAATAGTAACAGAAAATAATACAAAACAGAATTATTGTCATATCTAAAATATATATGCAATTATTTTACCAAACAAAAGTATTACCATACATTACATGTTTTTATTATATATAATAATATACAACATGTATATCATATATTACTATGTATAATATTCCTCATTCCAGCTCTGGGTGTGTGTGTGTCTGCTGTTCTGAATTTCTTGGAATAAATGGCAATTTTAAGGTGGACTCTAGAAGAAAAATTAGTCATATATAATGACATGTACTTCCAGATGTCTTCTGCCAAAGGCTGTTGGATCTGACTGCAGCACAGAAGGTGCAGAGCTAGGGCCTTTATGTATCATTTATGTTGAATCATTTTCATGAAGACCAGACCAAACTTCTCACTGATTATATTGAATAGAATTACTTTCTTAACATCTGCTCAAAAAAATTTTCAGAGCTAACACATGTAATAACTAGCAGATAATACTTCAGAAACTTCAGAGATTTTAAACTAGATTTTGTACAATGTTATCTAAATGAACAAGGAATCTTACTTCAATGTTCTTTAGCTCCTCAGAGAAATTCTACTTCTTTTATTATATCAAGGAATCTTATAATTGGATAGTAAAAAAATATATTATAAAGTTAGTTGAAACTAGGAAAAAAAGTTTGATAACAGAAAACAGAGGTATAAACTAAAAAAAAAAAAACCTTACATATTAGACATTTTAAGGAGGCTTAGAAAAAAGTACCTTTGTTTTTGGAATTTTACTGAGAAGTATTCTAGGCAGTTATTAAAATATACTCATTTAAATAGATTAGAACCATATTATTTAAAATATAAAATAAGAAAAATTTGATTGGCATGGATTGGATTTGATACTGCTGTCTGTGTAACAATAAAATATGTCATATTTTGTAAAGATATGACCTGAAACTTTTCCATTTTAATGGCCTGACATTTTACTTTGAGCTATTTGGGGGTTTAGAGGAAGCTCTCATTTTCAATTACAGGAATCAACTGCTTTCTTTAGTGAATTTTCTACCACTCTGAACTGTTTAATTATACAGTGGAACTATTTTTAGACTTCCAAGGCTTAAAATGTATTTTTGCAGAGCATTTTGTAAAATACCCTTGCATCCTGCATGTATTAAACCCTCAAACATGAATAATGTTAACATAGGATAGAATCTTGGTTTCTTAATTGTAATGATTCATTCAAATTACTTCTTAAATTTACAAAAGATTTCAATATTTTATTTACTTATATAAACTTTCTCAAAGCATTTATATTTTCATAAAGGGAAAAATAACAGATTAGCAGTTCATGTGTCAGCATATTAAATTTGATTTAAGTCCTTGTTAGTAACTAAGTTTTTTTCTTTTTAAAATAGATTATTTCAATGGTATATAACAACAAAAAATAAAAAAAATATAGTTGGTTTTTCTATTGCTTTGATTTATAAAAATATTAAGTATATTAATAGTTAATTCTATATAAAATTCAACAGTTTAATAGAGTTTTTACTCATACAAAGAACAATCATGTTATATGATTATTTACAAATTTTATTCTCTATAAAATTATAATTTTATACATTATAATAATTCTGTATAAAAATTATAAAGAAATAAGAACTTATATTCTTTAACTGTTTGCTATGTCTTTCAATAGAAAGTATTTACTTATGAATACCTATAAATCATATTGCATTTAAAAATTTTTAACTTTTTAATTTAATTTTGATTTGATTTGGTTTATATTTTTCTAAAAGAATTGCCCTTTCTAAATTACTGTCTTTATATAGAAAATATAGTTCGATATGCCCAAAATGTCCTAATCTGTAATTATTTTTTTATCCAGGAATTCAAACCCTAAAAATCATTAGTAACAATTTTCTTTCTCCCTCCCTCCCTTCCTCTTTCCCTCCCTCCCTCCTTCTCTTCCTTCCTTCCTTCCTTCCTTCCTTCCTTCCTTCCTTCCTTCCTTCCTTCCTTCCTTCCTTCCTTCCTTCTTTCTTCCTTCTCTTTCCCCCTTTCCTGTGAGCGCGTGCACGTGCACACACACACACACACACACACACACACACACACACACACACACACATTTTGTTTATTCATTCATCCACTGAGGAACATAAAGGTTGTCTTCATGTTATGGTTATTGTAAATAGTGCTGCTATAAATATGGGTATGTAAAGATCTCTTTGAGGTCCTACTTTCAATTTTTTTGGCTATATACCCAGAAATTCTGGATTACATAATACCTCTGTTTTTAATTTTTTAGGGTAATGCCACACTGTTTTCCATAGTGGCTGCACGATTTCACATTTCTACCAACTTATTATTTTCTGTCTTTGTTTTTTTGACAGTGTCCTAATGAGTGAGTGATAATAGCTCATTTGCTGTTGGTTTGCAGTTTCATAATGAGATTTATTAGTCACAAATCCCGGAGGTAGATGGCACAACCACAGGCCATTCAGTAAGGTCGAGAGGGTAGAGAAAGAGAAGAGAGGTTTTGCCTTTATTAGGATCAGAGTGTGGGATGCTTAAGATTTCTAGGGTTCTCTAAGCTGGGGAATTTAAAGCATAAGAGCCAAAATTAGGGCACAAGAAGGAAAAGTAGGGTCAATTAAGCAGTCAGTTAGTGAGGTTAGCCAGGGCTGTCCAAAAGGGGAGCACATGAGTGTGTGCAGCCTACTTTGTTATCTAGTTGTTTTGCTGGTAGCTATGTCATACAGCTGGCAGTATCTTTATTCAAGAGGAATGTCTTCGAAATGGAAGCCTCTGCAGTTAAAAGCTTAATGTCAGGCACTACAATATATAATAAATTTATTATTTTAAAAACATTATAATATGGAATTAACAGTGTGAATGCTCAATGTACTTATTTTTTTTCATTTTCCAGTATTTTTCTGTTACTGATCTTGAGCTCTGGTCACAACTAGAATAACTCATCTACATATAACATTTTATTTTCTGTAGTTATATGTCTATTTTATAGACATTTTAAAATCTTGAAGGAAAAGCACAATTATTATCATTTACCTCAATAGAATCGTGTAGCCATGGCTTCAAACTTAGAGTTTATTAATAATTAAAATGTGATAACTATTTATTTTCTTTCTGAATTTAAGAAAGTTTATTTCCTCAGGAATAAAAAGCTGTGTCCACCCATTACCGACAATTTCCATGAAAATGTGACATAATTTTAGCTCTATCTGGAATAAGGCTTGGGCCTTTTACCAAGTTTCTTCCTCATCACTAATACCTCACTGCCTTTTCTCAGAAAAGATTGATGCATTTTCAGTACTGGGAAGTCTGGAATGGTGCCTTCATTAATGACCTAACTTCTCCTCTCCTGGAAATTCACATCATCTCTGGATGATATTGAAAAAAAAATAACTTTTAATTAAGTTACTTGAAAAAAAGTGTTAGTGTTACTAGGTGCTAAAGAACTAAGTCTCCAAATTCCTGAATACATTTTTTCTCGTTTCTTCAATGTAGGCTTTTAAAATCTTACTTTTTGTGTACCCTATATTTCATTCTGCAACTTCATATAAGAAGGATTCTTTACTACTGTTTCATATAAAATTATATTTGTGTAGTTAAACATTTATATTTAGTCTTTTGTATCCAATAGAAAGTTTTCACATATTTTATTTTGTCATCATAAAAACATCTAGATGGTGAAACATACATTGCTATTCTATTCTTTAATTTAGAAAATTAAATTTTGTAGAGTTAAATGAGTCCTTCAGGATTTCCTAGTTATGTGATTTTGTGTGTGTGTGTGTGTGTGTGTGTGTGTGTAAACTTGTAGGTCAATATGAGCCTATGAGAAAACAGAGCCTATGAGAAAACAGAAAGATCCCCTCATATATACATGAGTGTGTGTAGGTTTTCCAAAAATTGGACATATATCATTATGACTATATTAAAATATATTTACCTATATATCTAAAACATAAAGAAAAACAAACAAGTAAAAAATTTAAAACCATACCTCTCATTTTAAAGTGAAATATTTTGATGAAAAACATTATTCATTTGTACTATGTGTGTTTGTGTATTTATGTATGTTTCTGTGTATGTGTATACAAGTATGTATTGAAATAATCAAGAATATGATTTTTTTCACAGTGGTAGGCTTTAGGAGTTGTATATAAGACATTTTATAAATTATATCTGCTGAATATGATTAAAGAAAATGATAGGAAGTTAAGAAAAAATGGAAGGGGGGAATTGTCTACTGAAAATCAGACATTTCTTGTTAAAGTTACATTCACTACCATATTCCCATGAGTACAATTAAATGTAGAACAAGTCTATAAGTCTGTGTGTGTGTGTGTGTGTGTGTGTGTGTGTATAAATATATAGCCACAGAGTGTTGCTAGTAAAAGACCTGTTTAGTAAAAGTTTAGTAAAACAGTGAGAAAGCTAGTTCTTTTAGCAATGACATAGAAACTAGCATGCACAATTTCTCACCTATCTCAAAATGTTTTAACAAATAGAGTGGAACAGAATGTATCTAGAAATAGCCTTCTGTATTTCTAGCTGTAAATTAATGAAAAAATAAATCTGTAACTATCGCATGTTAAGCCTGATAAACTTATAGTTTTTGTAGTATGATAAATGGAAGAAGTGTATATAATTCACATTCAATATAACTAAAATTTGTTAGTTTATGATTTGTTACATAAAAAATACTAATATAGTAATAGTACATTATCATCAAATATTTTTTACTTCCAATTTTTTCAATGGTTCTCTGAAAAAGATAGTTATAAACACATTAAATCATTGTTATAAAATAATTGTCCATGTTGTAAAGAACCACGAGGGTCAAGAATTTAAAAAAGCCCTATTAAATATATTTTGATCTAATATCTGTCTTACTCTTGATCAGTCTGTTTGTTTTTTATCTATCATCTATCTATCATCTATCTATCTATCATCTATCTATCTTGTTGGTATTTTCTCAGTTCTTCCAAATAAGTCTTTCATTATAAATCAATTAAAATTCAATTAAATAATCAGATTATATGCAATTATATTTTTTCTAAAATTATAACATATTAAAATGGACTTATAGTTGACTACTAAATGTATTTTATGTATCATTTAGTATGTTACAAGCTAAATTTCAATTTAAAAAATTAAATTTTTACTTTAAAATGTGTGCAAGTGAAGTCATGCCTCAATTCTAGAGAAAATAATGGAAAGATTCCTCTTGAATACTATTTTTTTATATTATTAATCTGACTAAAAAATATAAGCATGATTATGTCATCTATAAAAGTATAGTGTTGAGTAGTTTTCAAGTAGTTTTTAGAGTGGGCCTGTATCTATATATTACCTACTTAAGAATAATACAAGGGAATAACTATAAATTTGCTTACTATATTTATATTTTGATCTTTCAAACATTGTTTTCAATTCCTGTTGAAACTCTTCTAACTACAGCTGAACTTTGGGTCCTTCTTTTTGAAAGTTTTACCTGGCAATTTTTTCACCTGCTTCACCTAGTAGCATACACCATTTCAACTTCCTCTTCTCTCTCATGCCTTCTCAAATATTTTGTAGTCCAACTTTTGTTTTTACTCTCCCTCAAAGCATCTCTTGACAAAATCACCCATGATATTCATAATGCAAAATCCAAGAGTCAATTCTAAGTCCACAATTTACTTAACCTGATGCCAATACTTGACAAAGTTGATTGCTTGATCCTTCCTAAAAACTGCCTTCCCTTAATTTTCAGGACACTATTTTTTTTTATTTTTAATTTATTTTACCAGTTAATACTTCTTAGAATTTTTTGCTGCATCCTGTTAATCTTCCAGCTTTTAAATTTTGTTGATTCCCTGGGCACAGTTCTAGCTCCTCTTCTATTCTCTACCAAAGTTCTCTCGATGGACACTTTCATTAGCACTTATATGCTGATGACTGACAACTTTGTAGTTTCATCCAGAACCTCTGGCAGGAAATCCAGACACAATTATCACTTCCAAATTAAGTTTTCATATAAATGTTTAATAGCATCAAATATAATATCTCCATCAGTAAATTTTTGATTTTCCCAACTTCATACTACCCCAGGAACAAACTAACCACTGCTCACCACATCCACTGCAGCCACTCTGGCCAAAGCCACTACCTTCTTTTTTCTAGGATATTGACAGAGCCATTAACTAATCTCTCTGCTTTCATTTTTGCTCTGCTCCAAGGGTCTACTTTCCACATGTTTCCCAAGGGATCATATTTATATATGTCATGTTTGGTCACCTCTCAGTTTAGAATCATCTAGTGACTGCTCTCCTTTTTAGAATAAAGTAAAAATCATTAACATTCCTACAAAGCCATGTGTAATCTTGACATTATTCTTCCTGTCAACTATTTCTATTTCTCAATGGGCATCATCTACACTGGCATTCCTTTAGCTGCCAGCCACAATTAACATTTTTTTCTTAATATTCTTTGCAATGACAAGGAGAGATCAGTCTTTAAATACACAATGTTGATGTGGAAAATAGTTTAAATTAATATTAAGCTATGCAGCATGGAAAGGAGGATCATGACAGAGATGTTCTTACCCCTAGAATAGTTTCAGTTTTTCTAGTTCAATACAAAAAGTAAAAAGTGAAACAAGAAAAACTTACTGTCATAGATAAAAGGTTGAATGTTAATATCCTCTTCTCTACTCACAGTCATGAACATATATACAAACACATACACACACACTCACAAACACATACACAAGAAAACACTCATCGAGTCCTATTTTTTACAAGTCTTTGTCTTGTGTGTGTGTGCATGTGTATGTATGTATATATTCAATTTTACCAAATGAAAATTTTCAATAATGGTGAATATTTTTGATATCCTTTTCTGATCTCTCCACTGTGTTCTATGCCCTCTATAAAACTGTCCTGTATGGACTATAACAAACAGCAATCTTAATCACAGGGTGTCAATAAGACCTAGATATATTCCTCTACCAAAGGAGAGATTATTCCCTTTTTACATTTTTCTCTGTCTCAGGACTCAGGGCAATTGTTCTGGCAGTTGCTCCATCTTCTTACCTCTCAGGATTAATATTAGGTATAGTTCATAACTGTTAACATCCAGGAGTTATTGTACAAGGCATGGTATTCTCTTGTGGGATCTCTACAACCAACTTATGTCTTTGTAAATAATCTTTTTATTACATTTTCTTCAATTACACAATTTGAGCATTTCACTTGTTTAATAAACTACATAAATGTCCAACTAATGTAGTGTATACATAAAACTAATAATAAAAAAAATTTAAAAAATAAACACAAATCGATATTTGGATAAAATTATATATATAGACACACAATACACAATATTGATGTGAAGAAATAAGAAATATTTTGTGTCTTTGGTTAGTTATATTTCTTTAACAAAGCAAAGCACAAACTGTCAAGAAATTGATTATACAGTATCATCTTTTGAAATTTTAAGTGCTAACTATATTTTGCAGGGGTCATTACTTAGTCTGCTACTATTAAACATTTTCAAAATTAATGATTGGGGTGATGAACCAGAGTGTATTTTTATTAAATTTGCTGATGACACCAATTCAGTAGGACAATTAGCACATTTAAAAAGTGGACTAAAACTCAAAATGACCTTGATGAGTTGGAGAGGAGCCCGGATATAAACAAGATAAAGTTGATTAAGTTTATATGCAATAATTCATACAGCCTATTTTACATTCACAGTGGCCAAACCATGATGTAACTCTGATAGGAATTTTTAATCAAAATAGTTTGAATGATCTATCTTCACTGCAGTACAGTCACAGCAAGAATGAAGTCAAGATTTTTGTGTCTCCAATTGGCATAAAAACTGTTATTAGTTTAGTCAAAATGATGTCTCTGCCAGGGTTCTTCACGGCATGAATACTGTTTAGATGAAAATATATCTACCAGAAATCACTTAGGATATGTCAATATTTCTAAATTGTGAAAAGAATAATCACTGGAGAAGTCAAGACTCGATGTAAGCTACCAATGGTGTTAAAAAGGAAAATTGATAAATATGTGACTATAATATTTGGATAAGAGTTCTTTAAACATATTAATTACTTTATGTTTTGGAAAGAATTTTTTATAACTTAATTATGGTGTCAAGACTTAGAAAATAATTTATCTGTGAAAAAAAGTGTTTTACATGAGTATACTAACTTAAGAATAGGTATGGATATTAAAAAATAATTATGGACTTTATAATTAATATTTATGCTATCATTTTTCCCTTTAATGTGAGTTTTAAAATTTGAGGTCAAGGTCTATAACTCTATAATAAGAATCTCATAAAACTTTTAAATGACCAGGATGGAAATTTTTATACAGATACAGAAATTTTGTCAATATCCTAAAACTTCTCTGTGATATGCTTTCTCTGGTCAATAGTTCTAAGATAAAGAAACACAGAATTGTCTTCTTGGTATATGATCTCAGGATATTTCTATTTTTCTTCCAACAAATGGACTTTATTACTTAGAGCAGTTATAAGTTTACGAAAATTTTGAACACTTGTACAGAGAGAGTTTTCATGTACTCCTCTCAATCACAGTTTTCCTATTTTTAACATTGTAAATTAGCTTTGTACATTTATTACAGTTGATACCCAATAGGTTTACTCTTTGTGTTGTTCAGTTTGTGAGTTTTGCCAAATTTATAATGCCGTGTACTCAATATTTTAGTATCATATCGAATAGTTTTACTGCCCTAAACGTCCTCTGTACTCAATCTATTCATCTTTCCTTCACTCTCCCTCTTTACTGGCAGCTACTAATCTTTTCACTGCCTTTTTCCTTTTCCAGAAGGTCATGTAGTTGGAATCATGCAGTCTATAGTCTTTTCAGACTTCTTTCTTTTATCAGCAATATGCATTTAAGGTTCTTTTTTGTCTTTAAATTGTTTGACAGCTCATTTCTCTATTGATGAATAAAATATTTCACTGTATGGATAATAAATCTTGGTTAGCCATTTACCCATTGAAGAATATTTTGATTGCTTTCAACTTTTGGCAATTATGAAAAAAATTGCTATAAATATAGTGCGGAGATTTTTTTTGGACAAAATTTTCAACTCTTCATTAATACCTTAGATTGTAATTGCTAGAACATATGGTAAGACTTTGTTTAGATTTGTAAGAAAATGACTGATTGTCTTTCAAAGCAAATGTACCATTCTTGATTTCTACTAGCAGTGAATCAGAATTCTTTTGCTCCACATCCTCTCCAACATTTAGTGTTTTGGAGTCAGGGTTTTGAATTTTAGTCATGCTAATAAGTGTAGAGTAGTATCTTATTTTAATCTAGAGTTCCTCAATGGCATGTAATGTTGAGTATATTGTTGTGTTCTTATTTTCCACTTGTGTATCTTCTTTGGTGAGGTATGTATTCAGACCTGTTCACTTTTTAATTGGGATGTGTGTTTACTTTTTGTTCAATTTTAGTAGTTATTTGTAGTTTTTAAAACAAGTCCTTTATCAGATGTCTTTTGCAAATATTTGTTCCCAGTAAATAGTTTGTGTTTTTGTTCTTTTAATGTTGTCCTTAAAAAAACATACTTTTTCAAATTTTAATGTTGTCTAACAACATTTTTTTTTCTTTCATACATCACACTTTTGGTGTTGCATCTAAAAACTCCTTGTAAAGCCCAAGGTTAACAAGGATTTCTTGTTCCATTTGGTAAGTTTCATAATTTTTGTTTTACATTTGATACTAGCTTCTATTCAGACATGCTAAGAGCCTGGGGATATTCATTCCTGTCTATTAATGAGACCAAAGCTGAACAAATTGAAAATAAATAATATTTGTTAGATTTATGAAAGAATTGAGGTATCAGATCAAACTGCTGCCCTGAAAAACAGAGAGACAGATAAGCAGATACAAGAATTACAGTTTACAAGGAACAGAAGCCCAGGAGCAGAGGCCTACTGATGGAGCCAGTGTAGGTAGACACACTTTAAATCGTAATTAATGGATTGCTGAAGGCTCAGTGTGAACTAGCTTGAAATTTAAAACTGCAAGTGGGCCAAGAGAGGAAAGGAAAAAAAATCTTTACCTACAAAGAAACAAGAATGAGAATTACATCCCACTGTTCTTTAAAATAATGCAAGCAAAAAAGAGTGAGAGAAACAATTTATCATGCTGAAAGAAACACCATCACCAACCTAGAATTGTGTAACCAATGAAAATTATCCTCTTTTAAATAATATTTTTTTCTTTTTTAAATTATAATTGGCATATAATATTATATTATTTTCAGGTGTACAGCATAGTGATTAAAGACCTATTTAACTCATAAAGTGATCACTCCAATAAATCTAGTAGTTCTCTGCCCCCACACATATTTATCAGAAGATTATTGGCTATCCTTACGCTGTACTTTATATTTCCATGACTATTTTGCAACTACTCGTTTGCATTTCTTAATCCTTTTCTCCTTTTTCACCAATCTCCCTACCTCCCTTCTATCTGGTAACCCTTAATATGTTCTCTGTATCTATGAGTTTGTTTCTGGGTTTTGTTGTTATTGATTTTGTCATTTAGATTCCATATGTAAATAAAATCATATGGCATTTGTCTTTATCTGACTTACTCCATTCAGCACAATACCTTTTGGTCCATCTGTGTGTCTTTTAATCTAAAATGAGCCTCTTGAAGGCAGTATATGTAAGAGTCTTGTTTTCTTATCCTTTTAACCACTCTATCTTTTGATTAAAACACTTAATTCTTTTTCATTTGAAGAACTATTGATAGATTTGTAGTTATTACTATTCTTTATTTATATTTTTGATACATATATTTTTCTTCTTCTAAATAAGTCCCTCCAGCATTTCTTGTAATACTGACTTTGTGGCAATGAACTCCTTTAGCTTTTTTTTTTTTTTTTTTTTTCGGGGAAACTCTTTATATGTCCTTCAATTCTGAACAATGGCTTTGCTGGATAAAGTAATCTTGGTTGTAGATCCTGTGTTTCATCTCTTTGGATATTTTGTGCCAATCCCTCTGTCCTGCAAATCTTCTTTGAAAAATCAGTTGCCAGTCTAACAGGAGCTCTCTTGTAGGTAACTAACTGCTTTTCTCTTGCTGCTTTTAAGATTCTCACTTTGTATTTATTTTTTGGCATTTTAATTATAAGGCGTCTTGGTGTGGACTTCTGTATTTACCTTTGTTGGGATTCTCTGCTCTTCTTGAGGTTATATGTCCATTTTCTTCACAAAGTTAGGGAATTTTTCTATCATTTTTTTAAAATAGATTTTCAACTCCTTCTGGTACCCTTATGATGTGAATGTTGTTATGTTTGATGTTGTCCCAAAGTCTCCTTAAATTATCTTCATTTCTTTGAATTATTTTTTCTTGTTGTCATTCTGATTAGGTGTCCTCTGATGCCTGATCTTTTATATCCGTGATTCAATCTTCCTCTTCATCTATTCTGTTGATTCCCTATAATGTGCTCTTCATCTCAGATATTGTATTCTTCATTTCTGATTGATTTCCTTTTATAATTTTCATCTCCATTTTTATGTTTTTTACCTCTTTGTTGAAATTCTCACTGATTTCATCTACTCTTCCCCTAAATTCATTGAGCATCCTTATAACCAGTGATTTGAACTCTGTATCTATTATATTGATTGACTCTACTTTGTTTAGATCTTTTTCTGAAGCTCTGTTTTGTTCTTTCAGGTGGGACATGATTCTTTGTCTCTCCATGTTGGCTGTCTTTCTGTGTCTGTTTCTATATACTAGATAAAGCTACCAAGTCTCTAAGATCTTAGTAATGTGACTTTGTATAGTAGGTGTCCTGTGGTGTCCAGTGGCACTGTCCTGAGAGGGGTCCAGCTGCAGACCCAGTTTAGTCCTCTGGGCCACCTGGTAAGAGTTAGTAAGCAATCTAAAAATGCCTACCTACCACCTGTTCTGTGCTTATATTTGCCTCAAAAGGCCACACCAGAAACCAAGGCTGGCTGCTGCCAGTATGGGGCTTGGAATTGCTCACAGGGTCATAGGGCATGCTGAGGATACCATTGTATGTAGCTAGAGTCACAAGTTCAGATATTATTCTTTAAAAGGAAAAGAGAAAAATAAGTCTCTCAGATAAGTAAATATTGATGGACTTTCTCAATAATAATACTGCCTTGCAATAAACATCAAAATAAGATCTTCAGAGAAAAAGAAAAATGATATAAGTCAGAAACTCTGATCTACATAATAAAATAAAGAATGTTAGAAAAAACAATAAGGAAAAATAAAATTAAATATTTTATTTTTTTGTTCATTATTTAGTGTTTGCAAAATTGAGATATTCTAATTCTAAAAGTTTATTTTATTAATTGAAATAATTGTTAAAAAGATAATACACTGTTTGGTTATCTAGTCCTATATTTCATGGTGATACAGGGTAAATGATTGATTGTTTCCCTGTAATCAAATTTTAATATCACTAAAATCTCATGAATTTTGTAAAATTCTATACTGATTTATGATAAAAGTCTCAGCAAAGCAGGGATAGAAATTTTCTCATGCTGACAAAGGCATACTGTAAAATACTTCAGCTAACATACTTACTAGTGAAAGACTAGGCTGAAATATTAGAATAGCATATATCTGATAAAGAATTGTATCTAAAAAAACATAAAGACCTCTTACAACTTATTAATAAACAATAAAAATAATTAAATAAAATTGCTAAAAGTATATTAAGATAAACTTCACCAAAGAAGGTATTAGAATAAAAATATAAAGCGTGTGACAAGATACTCAGTGTTATTAGTAATTAGAAAATGCATATTAATATCATGATAAAATATGTCTACACCCCCGCTGGAATGATTGAATTTTAAAAGACTGATTATTACCAAATATTTGTGAGGAATTCCCATGTATTGCAATGCAAAATAGACTAGGTAATTTAAAAAACAATTCAATAATTTCCTGTGAAGTTAAACTTATCATTACCATAGAATCAGCAATTTCACGCCTAAGTAATTACCAAAGTAAATTAAGCATGTGTACCTTAAAGACAAGAACTCAGACATTTACTACAGCTTCATAGTACCTGAAATTTTGATAAATTGTTGTATATACATATAATGAAATTGAAATCAACACTAAAAATGAATATGATTTCTGATACACACAAGCACATGGTGTGATATATGATTTGTAATAAATATATGTTTGGTCTTAGTCCCTATTTCTGAAACAGAGCTTCTAAAACCCTTGGAATTTCCTAAGTGATGAAAATAATAATGGTGTTATATTAATGAGATGACATTTGTACCACAGCTAATGATGGGAGGTGGTTGTCATGGGAACCAATCTTGTGATTAGAGAGTTAGAACTTTCTCTCATACCACTACCACCATCACCCAACCCCTCCAAACTCTGGAAAGGGGTTAGAGATTGATGGTTGAATTGATCACCAATGACCAATGATTTAATCAATCATACCTATGTAATAAAGTTTCCAAAAAACCCTCAAAGGACAAAATTCAAAAAGCTTTCTGACTGGTGAATATGTGGTGATTTGGGGTGGTGGAGCACTTAAAAAGGGCATGGAAGCTCCACACCCTCTCCCTAGCATCCTTTTCACCTGACTGTTCCTGAGTTATACCTTTTATAACAAACCAATGATCTGGTAATCAAAATATTTCTCTGAGTTCTGTGATCCACTCTGGCAATTAATTGAACCTGAGAAGTGGGGGTGAATTTTCAAAGGAATC
The DNA here is from genome assembly GCA_004027375.1 of Macroglossus sobrinus. Lineage (NCBI taxonomy): Eukaryota > Metazoa > Chordata > Mammalia > Chiroptera > Pteropodidae > Macroglossus > Macroglossus sobrinus. Next base: position 150,456 of record PVKZ01000723.1, on the reverse strand, counting down.
TCTTATTTATTACCAGTCAGAAGTACAAGTAACAAACTGGGCTTGAGACTGGTATCTACAGTGAGCAGGCCAGGAGCAAATTTGCAGTCTAATGGAACTGAACTCTTAACCTATGAGATCTGATGCTATTTCTGAGTAGATACTATCAGAATTGAGTTAAATTATAGGCAATCCAGCTAGTGTCCCAGAATTGCTTATTGGTGTGTGGAAGCCCCCTGTCCTTACACACATATTAGAATTGGGTCCAGGAACCCCAAAAAAATGAATAATTCTTAAATCTATATTAAAGAAGCCAGCCTTTAAAGACTGAATAATATATAATTTTATTTAATATAGTGATAGAAAGCAGTTTATTGATTGCTGATAGAGGATATTGGGAAGTGATTCATTGCAAAATACATGCGGGAAATTTTGGGGTGATAGAAATATTCTATATCATGATGTGGTAATGATTTTAAATTATAACAAACATTTTTAAAATTTATCAAATTGTATGTTGATTAATTGTACACTGATTAATACTATTACATGAAATCATACTTCAATAAAACCTAATCTAAATAAATAAATAAATAAATAAATAAATAATGGGTAAATTATCTAAAGTTTTCTAATTCAAATAAGTAAACTGTTTTACATGATTCTACTTTTGCTTTGGTAAATGCTATGATCTATAACCATAATTATTGTTGTGAGTCCAAGAAGGCTTTAATTTTTTAAGGTACACATTGGGAATACAATTCCTAATGTAAATAAGACTGTTTTTTTTCAGGGAGTAGTCTAATAGTTCATTCTAGTCTTGTGCCACACAAAGATTGTCATATTTCAGAATATTCTCAGTATGATTCCAGATATCAATTTTAATTTTATTTTGGGCCATATCTTGCAGCTGTGTTCTTTCACATCTGTAGGCTCCACTCAAACTTTATATCCTATTCTACATTCCCCTGATACACTGGCTACCACTTAGGTAGGCACTGCCCCTCCCTTGCATATCTGATATTTAAAAAAAAATCTGAAATCCTTCTTTTTCATAGGATGTCTACCTACTCTAATACATTCTATACAGAAAAATGGAGAACTGTGCAATCAAAAGGTAATCAGCACCTAATAAAGTGTGTGTGTGTTTTAGAAATTCTACATTCCAAAAATGATAAATGATATGCATTTCAAAATTGTATGAAAAATATATGTTATTTTATTTATAAATTTTACACCATGAGGAAAGTTGAAATACACAAAATATTAAATTTTGACATATGCTTAATATTTGAAAAATAATGCTCTGCTATTATTTTAAGTGATTATGAATGCTCCCTTTCTCTCTCTCCCTGTCTTCCTTCCTCCTTTTTTTTCTCTCATTCATGAACAGATCCAGATAATAACAACTAAATGGCATAACGGAAAATATTAGGCAATTAAATATAGAACAATGTTGCCAAAATGAAATGTCTAAAATTCTAGAACCAAAGATACATTGTATTAAATATCATGAAAAAAAAATCCATCATGTTTTCTTCTCTTGTAATAATAAGTTGTCTTGGTTTCCTGAAAGTGGCAAAAATTTTTTTGCTTTTTCGATGGCAACTCAGTAGAACTGTCAGAAAGATCAAATTCCCTTCAAAGTATTAGATTTTTGTCACAAAATTTGAATGTATCAGTCCCTCTGAGGCAAATGTAAATACACTGTCAGTTTTTTTGTGTGTGTTTGCTCCAACACCATGTGATATAATGTCTCTTGGGAAATAGATTTGCTTCACTTCTCAAAAGGTTTACTTTAGACTAATAAATATTATTTTAGAAAATTCAAGTGAAATGACTATAAATCAACAATTCATAATATATTTTAAGCTTCCAATTCTTAAGAATTCATATATCAGCTAAGATTATTTAACTAATTAACATGATAAATAAATATTAGAAATCTTTATCAGTATACAAATTATTTTATTCAGTTAAAATCACTGTTAGCATCATATAGTTTACCGTCTGAGATAGACAGAAACTATTTTATCCCCAACTAAGTTGTAATGGCAAAAATAAATTAACACATAGTTATATGAAAAAGTATAAAGTGATAAATTCTCTAACAATTATTCTTTGACTACATTCAAACATTACCTCAATAAATAGTCTAAAGCAAGAGTAACAAAATCAAGACAATCAAACTATATAAATATAGTTTCTAATATTTACACTTCAAGAATTAAACAGATTTCAGAATAATATCTAAATTTGTAGAAAAATTTTAGGTAGTAGCTCTCTCAAGAAATGAGATATAAAATTGAAATACAGTAAAAATATATAGATACTTTATATACATATATAAACACAACCATACATAATAATACCCACGGTCACAAAGTTTGAGCGTCATACAAATGCCAAAGATATGGCATGGAGATATTTACTAAGCACTTACTATTTAATTTTATTCTCACAACAGTACTGCAATGTATACATTCTTTTACCTAGTTAACAAATGCAGGCAGTGAGATTTATTGGTTAAATAACTTGTGCAATCTTTTAAGTGAAGATATTGTATTTCAATCCAAACCTTCCTTTCTCGAACGCTCATGATGTCACACATACCCTGCTGTAGATGTTTGTGGTTTACTGTATGACAATATAGATGCAGAAGTGGACAACTGTGAAATAAATAATACACTAGGACAAACTAATAAGGCTAGCAAAGTCTTTCATCCAACTGTATCTCTCCGATAGAAAGATATAAAAGAATATTTCTCTCAATAGGGAAATGTTGGCTGACATTTTTTTGTCCCTGTATATAATCTTTAGCATGATTTGTAATAGATTTTTAGAATAGCAATGGTCTAGGTATAACTTCCATAAGGACTCAACATTTACAGTTTCCAGTGTTCTTTCTAGCACTATCTAAATCATTTCTGGGACGGTATTTCATGACTGATCTGATTTTAATAAACATGCAAATCAAACTGAGATCAATATGTAGACACATACAAAAATGATCACAATTCAAATCTAAAGAAAAGGATGAGCACTCCACAGGGATATTGATAAAATAATTTAATTTAAAAATCAATACAAGAAATTTAATTAAATTGCTTAATAGATTTAGTGAGACATAATTTACATGATATAAAATATACCCATTGGAAGTGTACAATTCAATGTGCATGTTTTTAGTATATACAGAGTCATGTAGCCATTGACATAATTTAAATATGAAACATTTCTTTCATTCTAAAAATAAACTCACATTCCTCAGCAGCCACTCCCATTCACCCTATAGTCCCTCAGACACAGAAAAATACTAATCTACTTTCTGTCTCTATACAGATTTGTCTGTTCTGGACATTTTCTATTAATGCGATCATATAATACACAGTCTTTAGAATGCATCAGTATTCCATTCACACTGTACGGATTAATATTTCATTGTATAGAAGAACACATTATATTTATTCATTGGTAGGGTAGTATATATTAAGTTTTATCCCCATATTTCTGCTAAAATAAAAATGCTGTTATGAACTTGTATATACAATTTTTATGTAGATAAATGTTTTCATTTTTCTTAGGTATATAGCCAGAAGTGGAAAATTTGGCCATTTGGTAATATTATGCTTATATTATGAGGAAATGCCAAACAACTTTTTAAAAGTAAACCAGTTTTATATTCCCACCAGAAAAGTATGAGCCTTCACATTTTTGCAGACTTTACGACAGTTATCAGATATCTTTTGTATTACAACTATTCTAATGAATATGAAGTGGTAATTCAGAGTTTGAGTTGCATATCCTTAATAATTAGTAATGTTGAGCATCTTCAAATGTATTTCTTGGCTATTTGTACATCTTCAGTAGAGAAGTGTCTTTACAGGTCTTTTGCATATATTTTTTTAAATAAGATCATTTGTCTTTTTTTATTGAATTTATATATTGTGATAAATTTAAAACTCCAAAATATACAAATCTCAAAGTCATTTATTATATATATTTTCTCCAATCATTGTATATATTTTCTCCTATCTGTGTGGATGTCTTTTTCCTTATGAAATGATACTGTGTATAGCACAAAAGTTTTGAATTTTTATGAAGGCCACTTTATTTTTTAATTTGGTCAGTTGTGCTTATTTTGGTGTTATATATAAGAAAACATTGACCTAACAAATATAATAATTTACTCCTATGTTTTTTTCTATAAGTTTTATATTTTTAATACTTCCATTTATAATCATTATATTTATTATATTTAAGTTAATTTTTGTGTATAATTTGTGAAAAAGTTCTAGCTCCATTATTTTGCATCTGGATATTCAGTTTTTTTCAGTAATGTTTTTGGAAAAGACGATTCTTTTCTCACTGAATTATCTTTTGCCCTTGTTTAGAATCAATTGACCACACAAGTAAAGGTTTATTTCTGGACTCTCAATTATATTTCATTGATATATGTGTTTACCATATACCGATATCACACTGTGTTGATTGCTGTAGTAAATCTTGAAATCAAGAAAGGTAGGACCTTTAACTTTGTTCTTCTATTGCAAGTTTGTTTGGACCACTCTGTTTGTGTGTCTGTGTTTCCATATGAAAATTAGGATCACTTTAACAATTTTGCAAGAAACACAACAGAGATTTTGATAAGGATTAGTCTTGAATCTGTACATCAGTTTGGAAAATACAGCCTTCCAAATAATATTGTCTTCTAATCTATGACCAGGAGATGTTTTGTTATTTATTTAGATCTTTAATTTCCTTCAATGTCTTCAGTTTTCACTATAAAAATATCGCATTATGCTTCTTAAATGAATTTCTAAGTATTGTATTCCTTTTGATGCTATTACATAGAATGTTTTAACTTAATCTCATATTTGAATTTTTATTGACTATAATAAATTATTTATTTTATATTAATCTTATTAAACTTATTTTTTAGTTTTAATAGTTATTTTTAATCAATTCTTTAGGGTTTTCTACTTATAAAAACATGGCATTTGAAAATAGAGATAATTTTACTTCTTTCTATCAATCTAGATGTCTTTAGTTTTCGATCTAATTGCCCTGCCTAGAAACACAAATACATTTTTCTTAAAAATTCAGAGTGTATATTTTTCCTGTGCTTTTCATCTTAGAGAAATGTATTTACTCTTTCAAATGTTAGTTGTGGGGTATTTATTTATTTATTTATTTTAACAATTCCTTCTTCATTTTATATCTTTCCTTTCACAGGTTACTATAAGCAGCAAGGAAAAATCAAGGCATATCTTCAACAGATGTTTAGGATCTTTTGGCTAACTATACATATTCCTTGCTTATAAGTTTTATTTTTCATTAAAAAGTTAAACATAATTCAATCCATTTCTCTGCCACTGTATAACATCTTTCCCTTAGTGTCCAGTAACATGTTTCTAATTTCTATCTGCACATTCGCCATAAGGTTTATACTGATATTTATTCTACAACTATAGCTCCCTTTTCTGTTCAGTAATAAAAAGAAAGCATAATTCTGGCAAAAGCTCTTACTTTCATTTTTACCACTTCCAATGTGGTTAAATCAATTGGTTTTATGTCTTGCTGCCTTCTAGAATTCTTCCCCCCCCCAAAAAAAAGGATGTTTAGAGCAAACAGAGTACTTTGTAATAAATAGGTTCTCAGTTTCTAACCTGAAAATTCTGCCTATGTTCTCTTATTGAGTTATATTTCTAAATTATCAATTTATTTATTCTCCTGTTTGTTTATTTATTTTAATATTGTAAAGATAATAGAGGCATTGAAAAGACTTTCAGAAAAAAACTTTTTTTTTCATTTTGAGTTTTAGCTGTATTTACTTAGGTCATGAAAAATGTATATAAAACTATAAAACCTTATTTTATGTCATTTTATATGACCTGATGAATAATAATGTGTGGACCACATAATCATTACATGGAAAAATGAATAACACAAAGATTAAAATAATATCTATTGTCATATTGAGCATAAATAGAATTGTGTTAGAGACTGCCATTTTTTTAGCCTGAAAAAAACGACTAAACTGACACTTTAAAAATTAGTTAAAATAATTTAAATTTCTACCACAGAAAACTAAAAGAAAAAGCAAATTAAATCTAAAGTAAGTAGAAGAAAAGAAATAATAAAAATTAGAAAGAAGTCAATGACATTAAAACAAGAAATTAATAAGGAAAACTTTAAAAATCAGAAGCTGATTCTTTGAAAATATTTATAAAATTGTTAAGCATCCAGCAAGGCCAACTAAAAAAAAAAAGCACGCAAATTAATAATATCAGAAATAAAATATAGAACATCGCTACTGACCTCATAAACACTAAAAGGATAATATAGAAATATTTTTATATTCTACACCCACAAATTTGGTAATCTGGATGAAATAGATCAATTTTTTGAAAAAACAATTTGTACAAACTCATATAAGACGAAACACACAAAAAGAAAGTTTTATATCTATTGAAGAAATTATGGAGGCAAGAAACACAGAATAGCCAACACAATCCTGAAGAAGAAAGACAAAGTTGAAGGTCTGACATTATCCAAATTCAAGATTGCTATAAAGATATGATAATCAAGAAAGTGTGGTATTGGTGAAAAAATAGACGTTAATTAATAGAATAGATTCCAAAAAGAAAAAGAAAAAGACCAATGTAGATAGAGTCAAATGATCTTTGACACAGATGCAGAAATAATAAATGTGCTAAAACATTTGAACATCCACATATAAAAAAAAAAAATGAAGCTAAATACAGACCTTAAACCTTTTAAACATTTTTTCCCCAAATGGGTCACAGACCTAAATGTTAATTTAAAACTATAAAACTCCTAGTAGGTAATATAGGAGAAAAACCTCAATGACATTGGAATGACAGATGACTTTTTAGGTATAACCCCAAAGGCATGATTCATGAAAGAAATACTGATAAGCTAGACTTCATGAAAATTAAAAACTTCAACTCTGCGGAGGACAATGTCAGGAGAAATAGAAGATAGGCCTCAGACTGAGAGAAAATATTTTCTAAGGCAAAACTGATAAAGAACTATTAGTCCAAAATACACAAAGAACACTTCAAATTCAACAATTAAAAAAAAAACATTATGATTAAAAAATAAGTCAAAGATATTAACAGATACTTTACCAAAGAAGTGTATAGGTGATAAATATGCATATAAAAATGTTCTACATAATATGTAATCAGAGAAATACAAATTAAAGAAATTATGAGATAACACGGTGCACTATCAGAACAGCTAAAATCTGGAACACTGACATAAAATGCTAGTGAGAATGTGAAGCAACATGAATTCACATTCATTGCTGGTGGGAATACAAAAGGTACAGCTACTTTGAAAGACAGTTTGGCAGTTTCCTTACAAAACTAAACATAGTCTGGGCATATGATATAGCAATTACACTCCTTTGTATTTACCCAAAGAAGTTGAAAACTTATGTCCACACAGAATTCTACACATGGATGTTTATAGCAGTTTGACTCATAATTGCCCAAACTTGAAACAACTAAGATATCTTTCAGAAGGTAAATGAGTAAATAAACCGATCCATCTAGACAGTGAAATATTTTTCAGTGTTTCAATTTCAAGTTTCACATGCTGGTAAACTTTAATAAGAAAGATATAATTTGGACTAATAAGAATCAGGTTCCCAATTTCTGTAAGTTGTTTTAGAATTAACTGGACACTGAGAAATGATATCTTATTTTAGATGTCACAGCCACATGAAAAGTGAAACTTTTATAAATAGGATTTGTGGAAAAGAATGGCATATATTAATCATATCTTTAGTTTTAATTTAAGGAGCATGTCACAAACTTACTTATTAGGACAACAACAACAAAAAAGAAGTGCATAATCAAATTTCTATAAAATAAGGGTTTCAGAGGTAACTAAAAGTGTATCAAATGCCTGTAGGACTCCTTATTAAATTTCATCTCTATTTTTTCTATATGAATGAACTCTCAGAAGCTGTTAATCATTTATATTGACATGGTCACAGATAAATTCTGTAGTTTTGTCCCAAGAGAGACTGATTCCCAAATCCTTACCTCCTCATTTTCAAAACAAGTGACAGGAATAGTTTTAATTGGCCTATTTTATACCCGTATGTTATACCATGATTACTGCACCCAGTAAATTAATATGACTATTGGCTTTGTAGAAGAGCCATGCTCAAAACACACAGTATGGTTCACAGAAAAAGGGAAATATATTGAGAAAACAAAGATTATCTTTAGTAGTGATGAACCACTTCAATTTTTGAACACTGGATGGGCTCTCTGGAACCAGAGAGCATTGAAGCTGTCACCTAATGTGCCTACCAGCATATGATTTGTGTTCTTTTATTAAAACTACACCAATTTTACTGTGGGGAACTATTTCTGCCCACTCTAGGTTTGCATATTTTAGATCAGGCATCCCTAAGCTCTGGATAGACTTAATTAAAATTGAACTACTCACAGCATTTTCTCCTAAAAATTACCCATTTTAAATGGGCCCATGTTCTAAGTTGGTCTTGAAATTTCTTTTTTTTTCTTTCTTTTTTTTTTTTGAAATTTATAATGAAAGTACAGTAGTCCCTTTTAACACTGGGAGATGTTTTCCAAGATTCCCCTAAGGGATGCCTGAAACCATAAATAGTATCAAACCCTATATATATACTATATATTTTTCCAATACATACATACATATTATAAAATTTAAACTACTCTTGTATATTGGGGCTATTACCAGGTAAAATAAGGGTTACTTGAACACAAGCACTATGATATCATGACAATTTATCTGATAATCCAAATAGCTACTAAGTGACTAATAGGTGTATAGCACATCCAGTGGATACACTAGAAAAGGGGGCAATTCATGTCCTGAGTGGGGCAGAGCATGAAAATTCATCATAATACTTAAAAAAGTGCACCATTTAAAACTTACGAATTGTTTATTTCTGTAATGTTCTATTTAATAATTTGAGTCTGTGGATGACAGCAGATAACTGAAACTGTAGAAAGCACAACCTCAGATAAAGGGGACTGCTATATTAAGAAAAAGACATACTAATTTACTAGCTTGAGTTTAACATTTTGTCCCTTGAAACTGAGTCTTGACAGGGGAAAAGAGGGAGATTGTAATCCAATTTTCAAATGGAAATTTAAAACTTGACTACCTGTTTTTTATTTGAATAAACAAGTGAAGTAGGAAGCCCAGTGCATTTAAGTCATGGTTCATGAAGAATTACCACTATAAAATTTGTCACTAACCCTATTCAATAGAGTGGAAAAACTGGCTACAATAATAGAATTGCTTTGGAATCAAGAACCAGAGATGATGCCTAAAGTGGAGGGATGGAAACAACTTGAGATTGAGGCTACCTGTCCCTTCTCTGGCAATAACACTCCTAATTATTAAGTACTTTTTAAGAACCTAAAAGGACTTTCGCTTGGTATACATTTGTAGCTATTCTTTCCTTTTTAAACTTCCTCTGGCCCAAATTTCCCTCTAGTGCTATCAAAAATTCAATATCTGTGACACTAGATTTCTGTGATAAAGTATTTAGCATAGATTTATCATACAATCTACATAAAGATATACATATTACCTAGAACGATTTATAAATTATCAAGTTATCTAAAATTTCTGTTACATAAAACTCAAGAATGTATTACATGAATATTATACATTTTTTCTGGAATATCTATTCAACTAAACTTTATCTGCTTACATTTTAATAAGAAATAAATACAAAAAGAGAAGAAAATTAAAGAAAGAAGATGAATTCCTAAGATTATCTGAAATTGTAAAAATCATAGGTTTATTAAGGAAATAAAGTGAAGATTTTTCTTTTAGTATTGAAAATTTTCTGTATAAAAATGATATTATCATTTTATATATCTTTTACAAAACTTTAGTGTAACAGAATAAAGTGATTCTAACAGGTTTAAGACAAACGTAAAATTTCTATTCAAAACTATCATTTCTTTAAAATAAGTATGAGTAAGATTCAAAAGTAATTCTACTAATTAATATATGCCACATCCATTATTTAAAATGTCTGTTTACTATCCTTATAGATCTGTTAACCTTTCAGGTAATTGATATTTCTATAATTTATATTTCACAATGATACATGTGAAATATGGTTTGATTGTACAATTGAGTGTAGAGAACTTTGCCAACCCTGATATAGTCATAATACATAATTAGAACAAGTGGCTTTGCATTTTTTCTTCTATCCTATGAGCTGCCTAAGATGGTGCTATCACTGCTTTTTATGTTAGAACATATCAGTCACAAAGAATTTCTGATTTAAAAAAAAATCAACTAGAAAATGTTTGAAGTGAGTAGGAATATTAAAATGTTTGGCTAGTTGCTAATTCAATGGAGATAAATTCAATCTCTAGAGACGTTCAGTGTGATCTAATACTGCAGCCTTCTGCTCAAAGTGCAACATTGCAGTAACAGCCCTGCCGAATGTTCCCAGCTTTCGCTTACACCTAATATTTCTGATCAAAATATTCCTTACAATATTACTCAGAGTGTGCACATGTGCATACTGTAATCTTTGACTTTAAAACAAATGACACTTTCAATGGTAACTCATTTGGCAAACAACTGAAAATTCTGAAAAATATATCAATAAATAAATGGAATAAATTATGTATTCTAAATATGCATTTCTTTTTTGTTTTGATGCCACATAATTTAAAATAGATAGGCTCATTTACATATGCTTACCCTATTCAATTCATTGTCTCTTAAATCAGAGATAGAATATCATAACTACCTGGAGAAGGATCTCTGTGAATTTATGCAGATGGGGCAACCTCTCTGATAATCTCAGGTATCAAAAAGAAGTGTTAGATTATTTACAGTTCCTGAAGAAGCAACTCTTGAAGTAGCACAATTTAGAACTCACTTATTCATGTGAAGAGCATGTGGAATTGAAAATAGGTAGGTGTGAAGGGGTGGGGAGAAAGCCAGTTGGAACATTCTTATAATTACCAATGAAATGCACCTACTGAATTTTCCTACTCATAAAAAAACAGTAGAAGTGTGCACAAGGGGGCTTTTCTTTCGTTCTCTTCTTCAAAATGTACAGCCCTGAATAGTAACTAAACTTGGTTTCTAGGAATTATAATCTAAGAAGAAACTGCACACCTCATATAGTAGACAAAATTCTGAGAATGACTTTCAGTGACCCTCACCCTTGTATAATTCTCGACCTCACTGATTTGTAGATGGAACCTGTAAATACGAGAAATCTCATTTTTATGATTGTGGCACAGTGTGTGGTAAGGAGAGATTGTCTGGGTGGGCGAAATCTAATGACATGATCCTTTATCAGCAGAGACTTTTCTCCAGATGAGGAAGAAAGAGGAGTCATGGAGCATGAGACTGATTCAAAGCCACTCTGCTGTCTTTGAGGATAGGGGCCACTCTGAACTAGATGACATTAAGAACAGTCTCCTCAGTTTGACTTCCTTATTATAGGCCCCTGACTTCTCTTTTTCAAGAGCACTTATTTTAGAAAACTTGACATTTTAAATTCTTTCTCTGCTCCTTTTGAGATGTAAATCTTCCATAACCCAAAATATGATTTTTTTTCAAAGACATGAAACATAATTATCAAGAAAGATTGCATTGCCACCTCCTGGTATCTGTAGGAGAATATAAGCCTAACTTCAATAAGCAGCAGTTGCAAACACAGAAGGCCTAATCCCATTGCCCAACCTCCCCTTAACATTATCCAGGACTTTTTCTTTGTCTTTCTGCAGCGTTTAAAAATCATCATGCCTTTCGTCAAAGCAGAGTGTCTCCCTCCTGTATTGGAATGGTCTCTTTTGTCTGTTGCAATAGTGTTGAAAATTTTTTCCTTGCATGTTTATGTAAACAGGTGCAATTTTTCTTCTATAACATGCAGAGACGAAAGAAAGGTATCTAGGAACTGACAGAGCTGCCAATCTGGCTCACAGCCAATCTGCAAATGAGGGCATTAGTCTTTTAACTGCAGGAAACTCAATTATATCAAATCTGAATACGCTTGAAAGCTGGTTCTCCCGGAGCATCAAGATAAGAGTTCAACTGGGTGAACGCCTTGACATTGGCCTTATGATACCCTAACAGACAAGCCTCATGAGCCTGCCTGGATGTCTGACTTACAACACCTATTTAAGATACTAAGTTTGTGGTAATTTTTCATGAAGCAATAGGAAACAAGTATAACTCAAGTGAACCCAAGAGAATGATAAACTTCTTGGTTTAAATATCCAGAGTGTTTAGAGATTGAAGACTTTGAGAATATAATTTTGGTCATGCTCTAAATAGCATGGCCTTTTTTATAGAGACCTTAAGTGACACAAGTGTTAGTGTTGTTTTTATTTAAATCAGGGAGCTAAATGGTAAAAAAACAAAAACTCTTGATTATTTTAAACTTTATCATTTTTAAGCTCATCTAAGTGTAGAAATTTGCTCATTTTGATTTTAAACAATAAATGACAATTTAATAAAGAAAATTACATTGAAAATAAATAATTTAAACAATAATACATATTTTAACTTTTTTCTACATCGGTAAATATGTATGTTGAAAATATTTTTAGTCATTAATATGGAATAAAATAAGTAAATATTTGGAATTTATTTCCCTTCAAATATGGAATACTTTTAAGAATCCTTAAAAGTTGGACTAGAATAATTTGAGAAAGGTCATTATTTCAAGTAGTCAATTTTGATAATTCTTCAAAATGATTCCAAATGTACATAGTCTAGGACATTAATTATGACTATCTTCATGTCAATAAATTGTATAATCTTTTGACTGCTCATGTCTAGATTCTTTTTGTCAGTATAAAAAAGTCATCTACAGCTAGAGAACATTCCTATGCTTAGCATGTATTTTGGTCTAAAAGGAATAGAATTCATTAAGCAATCAGGTAGACTACATTAACAAAATGATTTTTCATCATAATTACATTTTAAGTTGAATTTTTATTACTTTATTCATGCAATGCAGAGTATAATCATCTAAACTATCTGAGTCATAACCTAGCTCATACTTTCAAGATGTTACCTGTTTCTTTGATCTGAACATTACAATGCAATTAAGTCTGGAAACAATGCATTTGAAATTATGTTATACATTCTATTACACAAAAGGCAGCTGGAGTATTGAACTTTTTCCAGTTTATACACTAATGTTTTATTAAAGCTTTCTTTCCTTATACCAGACTGTCACTCGCTACACAATCAAGCCTTTTATCATTAAATTTGTCATAGATTCCCTGAGACATGTAACCTAGAACCAGTTCCTAAGCCTTCATTCTAACTTTCAGTTCTTCCATCAGAGACTCTGTTCAGAACATGCCGTTTTCAGATTACACATATTTTCTTAAATACTTTCAAAATGTTTCTTTATTCTTACTTTCAGTTTCAGTAAAATGATTCTCATATGCATGGGAACAGAAGTCTTCCCCACACCATACATATTTTTTATATTAAGATTTTCTTTTACTATAATGATCCAAGCCACACCTTTTATCCAGTAGCCTTTTTCTCATATTTCTGATATCAAATTTACTCACAAATGAATAATGCATATCACTAAAATGTTAGAAGTTTATTTTTTAATCACACTCATGCTCTTTTTGTAGAGATTCTTATTTAAATCCTCAAAGACACAAATTGCAGAGGATGTTAAAACACCTGATTGAATTCTAGTTATTTTAATAGGCATATCTCCTCATTATTTTCACCCACCCAAAGTTTATTGAGCATCCACTGCACTTAGGGAATCATAATAAGCAATTAGATAAAGATACTAACTAAAAATATATCCCTTGTACTCTTTTGTTTAACAGAGAAAATGGAGCTTTAACGCATTGTATTTATGATCTTGTGTTAGATGATACTTACTGAGAAAAACGACAAACTTATGTGTTATAGAGATAAGAGGAAAATGAAGGTGTACCTAGAATGAAAATGGTGAAAATATGTGATGACATTCAGAGAACTAAGCTAGAAAGTTGGCCATAATTTAATCATTTAAAGGATGTAAAGTCATTAGAAGGTCACCTGATTTTTAAGGACTGTATAATGAAAGTCTTAGGTTATTATTATCATTTAAAGTTATTAATACTATTCTTAGCATAAATGCAGTGTTCAAAAGTTCAAAACTTATGTCACTGTCTGCTTAACATTCATTTTTGTCTAATTATTCATGAATTCATTACTCAATGAAATAAGAGTTTTAAATCAACTACCTGTGAAACACTCTACCTGGTGGTATTAGTGTGGTAAACAAGTAAGAAATGACCCCTACTTTTATAACCCTACAGTCTCATCAGGGAGATTGTCAATATGTAAAATTAGGTCATTATAATATGATTCTGACATTTTCTCTAAAGAAGTAAACAGTGTTGTAGAAACACAATTAGGATATATTGATTGAAATAGAGAAAGTAGCTTTTGAACTGAACTGTAAATTATAAGTGTCCTTGGCAAAAGAAAGAGCGTGCAAGAAGGTCCTGACACAGAAAGAACCCGGTACATTTCAGGGAATGAAAATGTGCTAGAGTGACAGCAGCTTTTTCCAGAATCCTATGATTGAAAGAGGAAAATCTGATAAGTAGATATGAGTCAGTTAGGGCATTATAGACCAGGTTAACTGCTTTAGACCTGAGTCTAAAAAAGAAGAAACTGCATCAGGGCTTTAAGTTTGGAAGTTATATGATGAAGAAACTTTCAAGAACGCTATTGTTCTGCGTAGAAATTCAACTGCTTTATAGTTTCAATGACTGGAAAGTCTATCTAGAAAGTTAGTACATCTGGGCAGGCAAAAATCTGATGTCATCTCAGGCAAGGAAGTGCTTGTATTGATGAAGGGAGAAGGATGTATTTGAGGAATATTTAGCATGTAAAGTAGGTGGAGATGTTGAATAATTAGATACACTGTTGGAGGTAAACAAGGATTATGTGGCAAACAAAGGGGATAATAAATCAGGTGGCTAGTGGTACCATTTACTGAGCTCAAGAGATATTTTGAACAGCATAAAATATGAATATAAATTTGCTCAATTTTAAATTCAGATGTATGTTAAATATTGTAGACTTTTTCTGTTAATTATGGGAATCAGAAAGAAAATTGATATTAGAAATTAATTTCACGATAAATTATGGATAGAGTGCATGCAAAAATTATGAGAATAAACCAAATTAACTAGAGAGACAGTACAGAAAACAATAGGGAAAGAAAAAAAGCCTTACAGTATTTATTACATAAAAATTAGATAATGGAAAGGTTCTCATAGCAGATTGAGACCCTAAAACCCAGTAAATTAGTATGAAAACAAAAACTGAAAACAGATGAGGAAATAGAAAAGAGCATATGAAAAAGATAGAGTGGCAACTTGGATGAATGTTAATGAGTGTTCAAGCAAGGTGAGGCTAGAGTGTCCAAAATAATTTTAGCTTCATAAAGATTATCAATGAGTTTATCCAAACATGTTACTGGCGTGCCATGAAGTAGTAGAAGCTAGATTGAAGGCCATAAGGGAATTAGGTAAAGAGAAAGTTAAAGGTATATGAGGGCAATTGGTTCTAGAAGTTTGTATTTTAAGAATGTCTATGAGTAAGATTGATTTTTAAAATAAATTTATTGAGATAACTTTGATTAATAACATTATATCAGTTTCAGGTGTACAGCTTGATAATGCAACATCTGTATATTCTGTGTGTGCTCACCACCATCAGCATATATCTGACCCTGTCTCTCCTCTTTACCTCCTCCCCTGAGCCCTTCCCCTGCGGTAACCACCATTCTGTTTTATGTGTCTATGAATTAATTTTGTTTGCTTGTTGATTTTTAGTTGTTTTATTCCACATATGTGAAAGTGGTTTTTACATCTTTATTCCAGTGAATCATTTCTGGCCACAAGTAGAACAAAAAAAAAAGACAAACAACTGCCATCTTTTCCTAAGCACTTTAGTTTTGCCCATTTTGTCTTCTAAATTTGTCTTGACGCCCAGTTCTCTACTACTTCTGTCATCAGCTTATTTAAGGTTGATATCATTTGTCACCAGAATAATTTTAGCATCTCTTTTTCTAAGATAAATTGAACCTCCTTTATACTTTTAACTTAATTGGCTTCCCATTTTCATCAGTATGAACCTCAAATCCATTAACTCCTTTGTTCATATTCATATTTCTGAAAGGAGGCCATGAGTATCTTCATTTAATATTTTTTGGGGTAAGGGGAGGAGGCTGCCTGGACGTCTTGAAGAGCAGTGCCTGGGGCAGGGAGAAGCCACACCTGAGCAGTACATGGCTGTGCATGGCAGTGCTTGGCAGTGCATAACTGTGCATGACTGTGCATGACTCCCAGATTTAAGGCTGGGCCTGGTGGTGAGGTGACCGGCAAAGGGAGGGCTCTCTTCCCACAGCATGGGGCAAAGGCAGGGCAGAGCACTCTCCTCAGAGGTCTGGAGCAGGTGAGAAGGCCCACGTGTGTGGTAGAACTCTGCACTCAGAATGACCTGCCTCAGTGGGCATCTATGCTGTGCCGACTTCCCCACTGGCTGTGAGGTGAGCTATGGGTTCTTTTATCACTTTGCACCCCTTGTGCTGCTCTTCCAGGTACCCCTCCACAAACCCCTCCCTTCCACGCCCACCAGGACCTGCACCTCTCCCCCTCTGCCCCGGAGTGAAGTTGGTTCATCCTCAGGGAAGGAGTGGATCAGTTTAAGAGCTGGTCTCTGAGGGAGCCCTGTCTGGATTTGGGGCTCATACACCCTGTTGACATCAGTTCTGTTCACACTTTGAAAATAATTCAATTACTGGGCAAACTATCAGCTTTTGAGCCTCATTTTGCCCATCTGCACAATGGGAGTTTGAAAGGATGGATTTGGCCTCCAGTTTCCTGTGTGTTCAGTCATTCTGCTCATGGAAGTGATGCTGGTTCTTGAAAGAAATCTTCCATTGTTACTAAAGTTAATTAAACTTTATTGCTCATTGACAAAAATTGCTTTTCAAAAATTGAAAATCTTGAACTAGGCCTTATTATTATTTGTAAAATATATCAACAAATACTTTAAATACTCCTTTATGTGTTTTTATAGTAGTTCTTTCTTTACCTCCTTGATACTCCCAGAATATCTACAATAAATCAGTTCCCATTCTTTCTTCTTTGTTTTTGTTTTTTTTTTTTGTTTTGTTTTGTTTGTTTGTTTTTTAAGTTTTCTGTATCATATGTTGAGGGCACTGGATCAAAGAGAAAAAAAAAGGTAAGACCTTTTTTTAAAAAAAAAATTCTGCTTGTAGGCTCAACTTTTCTTAAATTTAAAATAATCTGTAAAAATGTAACTAATATTATGGACAAATTTTAATATAATTATGCTGAGCAGATTAGCCTCCCATTGAGTTGAAGTTCTTCATTTACAAAGCTAAGATATTAAAATTATGCTCACATTAACACAAGACCAATTTGCTACTTTTTTGACCTAATAGGTTTTACTCCTTACAAAAAAGAAATTGTAACTTACCTGTTTACACAAGAATTTTAATTTCTTTAATGAAAAAGTCAACTGCTGGCATTTAAAAATAACAAATTTTCATTGTGTGTACATTAAGTCATACATAAGCCTGACAGTCTGATAATTTGTAATTGTTATATCATATGGCACTTGAATCAACCCCCCAAGGTGAAATTATTTTAAATAGTATGATGAAAAATGATCAACTTTTAAATATAATGGGAAATTTAGAAATAATATTAGGAGAAAAGACTCAAGGCTGATCCTGAGAATATAAACCAGATCAATTTGAAAAATGATGAAGGTAAAGTGTTATTTCTACAGAAAAAAATAAGAAAAGTATGAAAAAATGACAAAAAGAATTATGAATACACTGAACCTTGTCCTCACCATCAGGATTATCTTTCTTAGAATAAATTCTTAGAAAAATAAGTGGCCTCAGGGTTAATTTGCATTCTAAACATAACCCTGTGTAAGTAAGTGTGTGTTTTAATTACTGACTAAATATTTCTCTAAAATCATTGGATTTAATTCTTTTCATTTAAAATAAAACCCAGAAGAAGTAAAAGTGTTCACTTGTAACTATTAACAGGCATGTTATTAATTTTGCATAGATACATAACCTACAGCACAGCTGACATTACTGGAGGAAAATACCATTAAACTGCAACTTCATTTATTTCCTCATGACACATGGTAATTAATTACCACTGGTGAACTTTTTCCAGGTCATTCCTTTAAATCTTTACTATAGAACCATCCAATTTTAATTCATAAATAAAGGTGTTCTTCTCAATATGCTTGGCCTGTCCTTCAGAATGCATTTCGTATCTTCCTACTTGATTCGAAGTGCTCTTACATCCTTTGTAAAAAGAACAAGTGAAAATTACCTTGAAATCCTTCCAAATCTTTTTGCTAACCTGTGTCAATCTTTCTCTAAAATAACTTTTACAAAGAATAAAACAATCAATTATTTGTTTATGTTTGTTTACTGGAGAGAAGACAAAAGACTTTGACACATTTTTCTTTCTCTTTAATAACAGGCTCAAATCATTATTTTTGATGTTTTATAGAAGCAGCCTGAATGTATTATGAAAAATAAGTATAGACATAATTTCACTTTAAGTACAGAATGTCTAAGGCATGCATACCACGTCCATATTGAAACCTATTACTCAACAAGCTTGTCCTTTAGTCAGGAGGAATAAAATTCAAGATAAAAATTCTGAGGTAGTTTAAGGAATAAAGAACAGTAAAAGTAATACATATATGAATAAATCTTAACAAGCCTTAACTATTTAAAACATAATAAACAGAGTATTTAAAATAGAGAGACTTAAAATACAGACACAATAACATTTCAGTGGGAAGTAGGATGGAGTCCTGGTGTTCACAAGTCCTTTTATTTAGAAAGGATTAGGTAGAACAATACACTTGAAGAAATTGATAAAAATATGTATTATTATAGTAACAGTCACAAGAGGGGAAGGAATTCTGTGATAACACACAATGCCAAAATTTCACTTGCCTAACATAAAAATTTACATTTCATACCTACTGCATATTGTACTAGGTCATTAGATGAATCTGCTCATGGAATGACTCAGCTAATGGAGTCTCCATCTTGATATATGCATTTATGATCACCATAGCAGTGGGAAGTAAATGTAGTAAATTATAAACTGGCTCTTGAAAGTTTCTGTCCTTAAATGATATATGTCACTCTTGCTCATTACTCATTAGCCAAAGGAAGCCACATGGTTAGAACAAATTTTAAAAAGGAAATACATGATTCTATCATGCTACTACAAAGAGAAAAACTGGAAATAATTTGTGAACAACATCAAAGTGTATCACTGTCAACCTGTCTATTCACTAGGTACCCAGCTCACTATTCCTCATCCAGGCAAAATACACTCACCCACTTCTCAAGGAGCATGATCTAAGTGATTCATTCAGTGATGGGAACTCATCCTGAACCCAAACACTTATAAATGGAAAGAGAAAGTTACTGTCTCCCACACGTAATCTAGAATTGGAGGAATTGGGACAATACAATGGAAATAAATATTCCCATTTGGAAAGAGAAATGATGGGAGAACAATTTGTGGATTCACAGAGAAAGGAATATTATTTCTTTTTTTGGAAATAGTGGAGATAGTTACACAACATTGTGAAAGTACTTAATGACACTGAATTGTATACTTAAAAGTGGTGAAATGGTCAACTTATGTTATGTAGATTTTACCATAATGTTTTTCTTTTAAAAGAGTTATAATTAAAAAAGAAAAAAAATAAAAGTTTATGGTTCATAGTGATTCTGTAATGTGATTTAAAATTATAAAAATACTCTTTCATATAGTGGTGTTTGGGGTATGTTTTTTCTTTGAGGCCTAAATCTTCTCTCTAGGAGAGATTCCTAAGCCCCCTCTTCTCACTGGTCCTTATTCCTACGTACCAGTGGGATCTTCTTTTTTTACTGTTGTCTTCATTACTTCTGAAGTGTTCAATGTCGACTCCTTAGAAGCAAAGAAGTTTCAGTTATTTATTTCCTGCTTAGAGAGTGTTAGCCTCAAAGGTGATTTTAAGCATAGAGATTCATAGATAAACTATATCCAGATTTCTGGGTTTAATGATAATTCATTTCTTTTGAATATATGTTAAGTTTTTATTCTGTTCTATTCACAGGTTTATGTGTCAATAACCACAGTTTTAATTTTTTCTAGACAATTTTGTCTTTGTTTGTTTGTTTTGCTTTTATTGTGTCCATGTGTTTCTTTCTCAATTTACTTTCAGAATCCTTGAGTCTATCAGACTTTGGAGGACAAAGTAACCTTTAATACCTTCCCTGAGTCACTTTTTTCCAATCGAATGAATTTATTAACCATAACTCATTCTGAGGTATTAACAATAGGATAATTGTTAATATCCTTGATTTGATTCTTGTATAAAGGTTAACTTTCATCATCCCTAGTGATGTTTTTTTTCTTCTTCTCCTTCTCCTTCTCCTTCTCTTGAAGGTGTGTATAACTTATGTCACAGAAATCCCAGTGCATTGTTTCATAACAGATCTAATAAATAAGAAAAAAACAAAACCAATAGTAATAAGTAATTAAATTGCTTCAAATGAATACAATGAATTACCATAGAGCAATGAAAATAAACAGAATATCTACACAATAATAGACAATTTTCACAAACATATTATTGATTAAAACAAAGAAGACACCAAATAACATGTAGTGTAATTAAATAAGGAAATAGGCTAAAGTAAATTATGTTTAGATATGGATACATAAGTGATACAGTTTTAAAGAAAATTAAAGAGATTATTATCACAAATATTAAGGTAACACACAGTTCTGTTATAAAAGGGTATTTATTATACATGAGTCCTCGGGGTCTTCTAGAGTGCTAACCATAAAAACAGCTCTGGCTCTTTGTTTTAATTTATTTGAAGTAAGCATATACATTTTCTGAATTCTTTTTTACATTACAATTCTATCACATATCATCTATGTATAATAGAATCCTAATAAAACACACATGCTTAAAATATTTTATTTTATTATTAGTTTCAAGTGTATATTATCTTGATTAGACATTTATATAGCTTATGAAAAAATCCCCCTGATTTCTCTTTCTCTCCTCTGACTCTACACCTAGCCATTACGTTAATGCTGATGCAGAAAATGATTTTAAAACACATGAATTTGTCCTGCAATAAGCAAACCTAGCAGTTACAATTCACCTGCACAAGAAACTAAAATCTCGAAAAATATTTAGAGATTATTATTATGTTTTCAATGGGCAAATGGAAACTCAGGTAGTCTGGTTGAATTTTACAGCTGTGGCATTTGCTAGCTCTTTGAACTTGTGAAATTTATTTTATCTCTGAAATTGTTTTGTATTTCTATAATCCAGATAAGGAGACAATCATATGATTGCTGTGAAGATTTAATATGTGATATGAAACTGCTTTCCATTATGTATTATAAATACTAATATTTATATTAGTATTATATTATGATGAGTATCATTATTATTTAGACTATAGTTAATTAATAATTGAATTGGGTCTGCTCTTGAGCTCTCCTACTTCTTCACAATGTAACATTCATTTCCCTAACACATTCTACTTTTTGATTTCCTCAAGGGCTATGTGCAATTTAGTTATAGTTTCAGAATCATAAATCATCACTGTCAAGCCTAGAATGTTTTGGCAAACATTCCATTATGGTGATATTAAATTTTAATTTTTTAAAAATAAAAAGTATCCAACAAGTATACTAGCCTCATTACATGGAAATGCACTATCTTTCAAGTCGACGTCAATACTTGTACTGGGGTTATGATTAGTACTTTAGAATCTCAGGAAAAAAATTCTACCAAACACTAGAGCTATTCTCAATAGTTTGCATCATTAGAAACATCAGTGGGATCAGTTTTAA
Source organism: Macroglossus sobrinus (assembly GCA_004027375.1). Classification (NCBI taxonomy): domain Eukaryota; kingdom Metazoa; phylum Chordata; class Mammalia; order Chiroptera; family Pteropodidae; genus Macroglossus; species Macroglossus sobrinus. Next base: position 128,473 of record PVKZ01000723.1, on the reverse strand, counting down.
AATGTTTATGCTTGAAACTTTCTTTAAAAAAATAGAAAGTTAGAGATTTGTAAAATTGCATTGTATAGGCAAAAGTAAATTCTGGTTTATGATTTAGAATAAAAGTGCTTAAGTGAAGTCAAACATTAGCCAATAGATTATTGCTCTATTTGTCGGGTTTTTATGGCCTTCAGAAGATTCACAATATTAAATTCATTGTTATATAAATGAATGGCTAAGGCAAGCAGAAACACACTTGCCTAATTTTAAAACTTATTTGCTTTTATTTTCTATTAGATTTCAGCTCATTAATTTAATATATTTTCTATTGTGCAACCAGAATTTTTATTAACATGCTCATAACAACACCATAAACAAGCTACACAAATTGTTTTAGGCCATTTCGTTAGGACTTAAAATTTCCACCAGATGGCGAGCTATCCTCTAAAATGCTGTAGTATATTAAAAAAGATAAAATAAATGTAAAATCAATGCTTAAAAGAATGTGCCTGAAAAGTTAAAATAATCAGATACAAATTATTTTATATTTTAAGTTAAACTATTCTAAATAACTTTTTATATATTGAATTAAATTTTAATTATTAAACAAATATCAATTTTTAGTTATTACAGTTTCGATCTTATTTTAATGATTAGAGGTAACAAATATTTTTAAAAAATACTTTTTAATAGAGAATACATATTGTTATCAAAACTAAATAACAAACTTTAACAATATGTTTTCTTAAATAATGCATATATTACAAAATATTAGTCATGTGTGTAAAGATCAATTGAGAAAAGTCATCAATTATATGAATGTACAGATATTAAAAACACAATAACTACTAAAAGCTCACACTCTACTAGAAAAAATAAAGCATATTTATAATATTTATAAATTTATAATATAATTTTATAATGTAAATATATAATATAATATAAATATTTATAATATAATTTGATAAGACCTTATGTTTTGTATGCATAGTAGAAGAAATTATAGCACAAAGATTTAGTTTAGAGAGATTTTCATTGAAGAGATAATGTTTTAGGTGAGTCTTAAAGAAGGTAAAAATAGTATTTGTTCAGACAAAAAGGGGAAAAAGTATTCAAGCACGGAAGACCAGTGTATGTAAGAAAAAATCTGAGGATAAAACCTGGGTTGTTTGGGAAATGTAGCAGTTTTGGGAGTGGCCAGGGACTAAATTGAGAACATCAAATTGAAGAGATACAAGAATAAAGGAGCATGGCAGGCAATGATTTTGAAGGGATTGAAAATCTACTAAAAGGTTTTAAAGTATAAGCTACAGTAAAGGAAGCTCATTGAATATATTGAAGCAGTGAAAGATTCATTGGGAAGCTTGAAAATCAGAGGCTAATTCTATATGCTGGTAAAGAGCAGATGAAAAGTCTAATTCAAATAGTGAGAGGGGAAATGAAATGAAAAGGTGATGGATACAGAACACATGTGAGTAAATGTACATTTTTTTGTGACATATTCCTTTAGTCATTAATACAAAACAAATGCTCTCCATGTAGCAAAAATTTCCAAGGTGATTGCTTATTCATTTTACCTATATAATATTAACAATAGGCACATGATTTAAGTGATGGAGAAAAAGTGAATATTTTTGAGGTTTTTGATTTGAGATATGGAATTAAGTTCATTTTAATCAATATAAAGAATATCTAAGTAAGAGGTAGCATGGGGTTAAGGCAGAGAGAGAGAGGGTAGTGGTAGTTATTTTAAATTTAATGTAGTGATAGTCCAAGGACAACCTAGTAGTGATGTATAATAAGTAACTGAGGACACATATGATGCTGGAACTTTATAGAGATCTCAGTTGTAACAGAGATTCACCAGTTAAACCTGAAAAGCAATCTTTTGGTAATGAATGAGATTGGTCATGATAACAATAGGGAAGAAGGTAAAGAAGAACCTTGGAGAAAACTGACACTGATGTAGAAAACAAATCTATGTAATTTATAATAATATAATATAATAATATAATATAATATAATATAATATAATATAATATAATATAATATAATATAATATAATATAATATAATATAATATAAATTTAATATATTTAATATATTTAATTAATATATTTAATATATTTAATATAACGAATATAATAATTTGTTATGTATTCACGATTTATTATTTGCCAGACACTCAGTAAAATGATTTAGATACATTGGTGTTTTTTACCTTCTAAACAACTTTATGAAACAGGTACTAATGCTAATCCAATTTTACAGATAAGGAAATAGACACAGAAAAATTACATGAAATGGCCAAAGTGATACAGCAAGGGTGGCAAAGCCAAGTCCTAAACTTGGATCATCTGACTATATACTTCAAGATTTTCTTCCCTGTCAGAGTCAGGGGGTATTGCTGACCCAGAAGGGAAGGTTCAATGGTGTGAGGCTCAGCTGGAAGAATGCACAAGATACAGACATGAGGATGAAACAGGAGGCACCAACTTTATTGAGCAGAACACACTTCTGTTGGGGAGGGCAGTTTATTGCATGGGGTACGCAGTCTTGTATGCACTTCTGCTCCCCTTTCTTGTGCTCCCCTTCTTCTCTCCCCTTCTTTCTGTTCTCCAGGAGACTGCATGTCTCTTCACATAATAGAGTAAAAAAGTGGCATTCAGCCACACATGCATGATACAATCAGCTGAAGTATGTTTACATATGTTCTAAGTCTGGGGTCCTACTCCTAGCAGCGGGCCTGGATTACAGCCAAACCTTGGACCAGCCGGAACTTGGACCAGCCAGACCTTGGGCCAGTCAGACCTTGGATCAGCCTGGCCTTGGATAACAGCCAGACCTTGGATCACAGCCAAACCTTGGGCCAGTCAGGTCTGGCACTCACATTCTCTAAGCTGTAATGTCTTTTAAGATGAAGTTCTATCTCACATATTTTCCCCCTTTGATTTAATGAAATGTGTATTATATTCATAAATAACCAAGTGATGAAATATTCTTTCATTTTTGCCATAAACCTACTTAGGTATAGTGCATTAAAAACCTTTGGCATTATATTAAATTAATACCTCTTTTTTCTTTCCTTCCTTCCTTCCTTCCTTTCTTCCTTCCTTCCTTCCTTCCTTCCTTCCTTCCTTCCTTCCTTCCTTCCTTCCTTCCTTCCTTCCTTTCTTCTTCCTTCCTCCCTTCTTCCCTCCCTCCCTCCCTCTCTTCCTCCCTTTATTTTTACTTCCCTCCTTCCCTCCCCTCTCTCTTTCTTTCTTTTTAAAATAATATTACATATATATCTATAATATTGATTTAGTTTTTTTCTTTCTATATTATGCTTGTTAAAAGGAGATTCTGAGAATGTAGACTGTCTTCAGGTCTTATATTTCAACACATTAAAAATTGTAAGAAGTGATCATCATTTAACAAAACTACATGTGGTTAATTTGATTTAAATTTCCCTTAACTACACTAAAATACAATTGAATATTCAATAATTCATTCATAATAGCTACATTTCAAGATTCAGTAAGGTGACCTTAATGTTCCCTTCAGTTTGACTAAACTGTCTACAGGTTACTTCCTGACTATAAGTCCTGACACCATTTTCTGAGAGTGGAGGGTTTTGTTTGTTTGTTTGCTTGTTTTTAGAATACTTGCAGCTGTAAATTTTTTCTCAGCCCCTTTCAGAGATATGTATTTCTATTTAAAAGCCTCTTGCCAGTTTTACGAACCAGGAATATGTTTCTCAAGCACCTGGGGAGTCATCCCTTTAAAACTTAAAGGTCAAGAAAGGTAGTGCCCCTATCTCCAGTGTTGTGGGAAGGTAGGAGACTAACTTCAGTGTACATCTTACTTCTGCAATAAAGATATGAGAAAGTTTACTTTTCCTTTGCGTAAAACAGATGGCTTATGACCTCTCCTCACTCCAGCTATTAAACCTTCTTGCTCTTTATCTAAGTTGAGTTGACTTGGGACTGAGTTCTGGTCTCTCTACCCTTAAATAAAGTCCTCCTTCTCTGTTTAACATTGTCTGGTGCAATCTTTTGCTCTGACACCATTAATGTAAAACACTGTGTTACACAGTAGTGTTCTATATCAAGGATGAATAAAGAAAAAATATTCTGTTAAAAATTGACAGATGTTGGAACAATCTTACCTGAATTCTCAAGAAAAAAATTGTGTCTCTTCTTCCTATGTGCTTTCATGCTCTTTGTGATAGAGTATCCATGTCCAGTGAAGAAAAAAAGAAACTACCTCAAACATGTACAAGATTTCATGGCATAGCTACTGAAGAACCACAGGAGCTATTGTTCTTTGAGCTACAATTTTACACTTCACTTTTCAATATAATATTAGTGATAAGAGATAAAACAGAGATAACACAATTCATTTCTCAATCTTTAAAAACAACCAGTGTATCTTTTACCTGAGGTATCAACTTGACAACTCTAAACTTACCATCCTAACAATGTAATTGGTGAGGAAAATCAGAAGTCGGCATAGGTTTTTTTCCTCCTCTTTCTGTGTCTGCAAAGACTGAGTCAAATAGAAGTAAATATTTGAGTCAAATAAGTAAAGCTCTTGTTTCTTTGGTTTCTTAAAATAATAAGTTTAAAATAAACAATGAAAATTATAGGGGAATTTCTATACATGAATGCTGCATGTGTGTCTGTGTGTACATTTACAGATATGTATTTATGTAATTTATTATACAAAACAGATTTTTTTTGTGAAGAAGACTTTTTTTTTTCAGATGTAGGTTGGCTTAATGACATGTGGTATTGTCATCAAAGCATGAACGATACCCATCATACATCCTTTATTATATCTGAGTTGAGTTTCACTGTGCTGCAAAAAAGAATGTGAAAACACTTATGAATTTATATAATATCTAAAAATCTATTTTTACATTCTGATTTTTCGCTTATCTGTCTCGTATCTATTTTTCCCTTATATTATTTTTATTGTCTTACTAGATATACAAAATAATTTGTATCAAAATAATAAACTGCTTATACTTCAACTATATCTTAATTTATTATCATAATACATAAGTGACATGGATGCAATTTTAAGGACAAGTGGCATAACTACCTTAGAGAAAAAGATATCTCCTTCTTTATAAGTATAAAACTCAAGTGGTAGAAGCAGAAGTCAATGGCCATCCAGAAGGGAGTTGACCTGCTGCAGGCATTTGGTGTACCCCGGGCAACAATCAATATGATTTACAGAGGCAAGGGGACTCATCAATTTGTCCCACAAGTGGTTAAGTGAGAAAGGATGGCTGATGAAATTTGTAATGTATTTTAAAACTTCTGCTGGGAAAACTCATTCTTATTTGAATTGTCTAGATTAGTTAAATATATAAAATTAACATGCCAGGTTGTTTGGCAATATTATAACGTATCTTACTTACATAGACACAGTATGGCATCATTGTAAGAATCTTTCAGTGAAAATCGGTCTATTTTTTAGGACATAATATTGATTTACTTTTCCCAGTGCATCCTGAGGCATATTTAAAACCTAACCATTATCTATGGATAAGTGATCTATTGAGGAAACTAAATTATAGATGTTGATATAGAATAAACACACATGTATAAAAAGTCAACAGATCACTTGCATTCACATTACATTGTAATGTAAGCTCCTAAGTGTATGACAATCTTCATTGAAATTATAGCTTGTCCTTGACATTTAATGAACATCACTGCAGAATATAATGGGAAGGAACAAAGGCTTCCAGAAGTCAATGAAGAATCTAAAACATGAGTCAGCTAGTGGGGAAAAAAAAATCCCATAGGCTACCAAGAATAGGCCTTTCTACTTCATTAAAAAAACAAAACAAACAAACAAAAAAAACCTTTCTCTGAGTTAGCATTCTATTTTTTCTTTTAGAAAAAAACAACTAGGTTCTCAGGTCTCTTGTTAAAAATTAGGAATCTTATGCAAAATCCACCAATGCTTATAGACAGAAGCTCACCATACAGCTCGATCCTGCTAATAGTCATTGATGAAGCGCACACACGCACAGAATACCACTTTCCCATTCCCCTTTCTTGTTTTCTTTCTCTCAAATGCATGTTCTGCTTTGAGCTCCACCTGCTTTATTCACTGAAAGTATTTAAACTCTTCCAAGTTCAGTGTGATCTAATGAAATTAGATACATACTGGTCAGGCTAGCAATCTTCGGTTTTGGTTTCTTCAATATTTAGACACTAAGTCTCTTACATTTACTCTTTTACTTGAGTAAAGACATGATTCTGGCCCAACTAAAAAATTTTTACTTATTAGATATTAGGAGAAATGTCTCAACAAAGAAAATTTTAAATAAGGAGCATTGGAAACTAAATTGAGACTTTGCCCTGGGTTTTATGCCAAGGTGGGTGGGGGTGGGTGCAAGACGATACTTCTGAGTTTCTGGTACCATTAGAAAAGTTATCAAAAAGGAATGATTTGGTGAGATATATTTTAAAGGTCTTCAGTTAAAATAAATAAACCTCATATTTTTTTCTCTATATAGTCGTATTAGCTGCTCTCATTATATTTACCACGAACTATACTATTGATATATCACTAATCACTTAAATGATAGCTGTTTGCAACCTATTATCACTTACCATGCTATTAGAGAAAGACATCTCTTGAGGATTTGGGCTCATGTCAGTCCCAGAATCTCTTGCAACAGACCTGTGGTCACGTAAATGCTATGTGACCAGAGTATTTCTGAATGTTACTGATTGATCCAGCAGTAAGCAGTTGATTGAAACTGAACAGTTTCTCCTCAGTGTTTAAACTTTGGCTCAGTGAGATATCCTGGAGCTGACAAATGAGAATTTGAGTATTCTGGAAAAGTGTTATTGAACTATGCTTAAGGTCTATCACCACCCTGATCCAGGCTCTGCTAGATTCCCAGTGTTCTAACTCTACCATTGACTTCTATCGTCCCAGGTTTTGATTTCTGTTGTTTATTTATTATAGTGTATACAGTTTAAAAATGAGCATAATATCCTTCTTCTACATACTTCATAGCCAAAGTTAAATGAGTGTAGTTGAAGATGAAGAAAGAAAGACTATGTAAAAGCTGAGAAGAATTGACATATAGCGATACAATAATCACACATGATACATACCCGATCATGTGAGAGATAACATTTTATATGCTAAAATGGACATGAAACAATAGATCTTGCTTATTGTGAGCAATGATTCAGAGATTGTTCCAAAGCTATTGAACTGTTCATAAATAGACTCTCAAGACATTTTCACTGAAGAGGTGCAGCATTGACCAGTGGGGTAATCTTGTGCTCACGTTGTTTTCAGAACATCGAGATCATGGACTCCACCTTTGAAATAACATGCATGTATATAAACACATACAGGTGAGATCAGGGAACACTACTCTCTTTGGTCAGCACAAAATAGTTTTAAATTAAAGGTTGCTATACACATCACATTTTAAATTGATAGTGCTGAGAGATGACTGCCATGATGTATAAATTTGCCTTTATCATCATTCCTTTTAGATGAAAAAAATATATACCTTAGGGAAAAAAAAGGAGAAAGATAAATTTACTTTAAGATATGAGTATATCCATACATATTTAAATGTAATAAAATTGCAAAACATCATAAACCCCTGTAATCCCTTTAGTCATATACAACAATGCATATTTACTCCAGGGAAATAGCCTCAGCCATATTCTTTATTGTGATTTGATTTGATTATGTTTTCTACCTGACAGCACTAGACTTCAAAATCTTAGAGGAGTAGAACTGCATTATCAATTCAGATAAGGATTTAAGAAAATCATAAACTAATGCAAAAATATTAGGCAGAAAGTATCTTATCCAATAAGCCAGAGAACAACAAAGTAATTCAGAGCTACATCAGGAGAAATTTAAATCAATTTACAGTATGATATTCACTAAAATAATCAAAATGAAATTTGAAATGAAATTAAATTGAATACCAGAGTTGACAGCATTGCAAACAGACAAGTATATTTCTTTGTGTATTCAAATTTATAGAAAACCTCTCAGCTTCCAGGAGTGAAAAACAATTAAAATTATTTAGTAATTATTTTCTCCTATGAGAAGTGATTTTTTTTTTTCCCATCTGAAAACAACCAGAAAAGAAGGAAGGAAGATACTAATAACAGAGAGTTGATAGTCAAAGTTTAGGGCAGGAATATTTCAAAGGAAGTGTAGTCTAATTTGAATCAACATCTAATTAGTTCATTTAATTACTCTGTGACAAGAGTAATTGATTTTAGACTTAGAAATGGAAACACTTCTACTATGGGGAAAAAGTAATTTGGGCCCTTTAAATTGGAAACCGGGCAAAAGTTGCATCTAAAGAGTAACATAAGTGAACTATTTGTTATTTGAACTATTATTCCAACATCCTCCCCTACAATTATCACAACATTAAATAGCAGTGTAATTTAAACCTTGATTATAAAATGCTCATGTTACTGAAACAAACTTTTACCTCTTCTGTACGAAAAGGTATTATGCACTGATACGTAAGAATTTAGATGCTAACATTGTTTGTTAGAAACTTTTGGGTCATAACTACTCATAAGTTATTATATTTATGAAATACATGGTGTGATGTTTTATTCCTATAGAAGCAAGAATTGTGTTTTTTTTTTAACCACATTGCTTCCTCTTTTAATCTGTAAGAGAGAAAAATCCTTCCTCTGCACTCATCCTTTCTTCTCTTACATATATCAAACAAAATGTTCCCCAACCTCATTCTATTCTTAAATGCTTAATGTTAGGGTTGGGAACTTTATGTGCCTTCAAGCATTTTGCTGGGTGACTTTATATAGGGTCTGTTGAATAAGGAGGCTGAACCTGGTCTGTACAATTTTTCTTTTTCTTTTCCTTTTTTTCTTTTTCTTTTCTTTTTCTTTTTTTTTTTTATTTTTTCTTTTTTGCAGCACAAGGATCTCCTCTTAAAAAGTGAACACCCGCAGAGGGCATCCACTCCATCATGGACAAAGTGTAATGCAAATGCTCTCAGGTCTATAGAGGGGCTAGCGTTGGCTCCTTATATCACAGCAAACAATCTTGCATTGCTACAGAAACATGCCTTATTTTAATTCATCACCTAATTCAAATATGTGGAGAATGTTTTCATGCTAAAATGACCCACTATTTTAAAATATTACGTACTAAATCCCAATATGTTTTAGTATATGCTTCTAGAGTGGACCCTACACATGTATTATTCATTATTTCATTTACAGCTAAGGCTGGCTAAGTGCAAATTATCTTCGCACCTCTGATATCTTACAGGCAAAAAAGTAGAAGAGAAATTACCATAACTTTGAATGTCCAAATATAGGAGCCCATCATTAACTCATTTGCACATTATGTGTGTGCATTATAGTCTTTATTATTGTTTAATTTTTAATATATTAATAAATATATAATACAGTAGTATATTATATAAATCCAATATATGTTCTTTGTTATTATATTTTTGGACAATACTGTGTATACTGAAATTCGTGTTTAATATTTATGGTTACATTATGAATATCTCCCTATGTGATTATATTTTTAGATGAGAATTTTAAGTGCTGCATAGTGTTTTAATATGGACATTTCATGGTTCGTGTACCCAATTTCACCCTTTTTCATTTTAATAAAATATCCAAAAATATTACATGTATTAATTTTTTGTACCTGTTCTAGCAATGCTTTGCTTCAGCCTTTGAATTGAAATTTGTATGAAAGGTGTAATAATTAACAATATCTAGATTGAATATATTACATCAAATTTAATTATAAATGGAACTACACATATCTAAGAATTGCCTTATGTATTATAGAAACTCTTAGCTTCATTCTATAGCAAAACATACATAGAAAGACAGACTTGTTACAGACATTATTTTCCTTGATGAAGGCTAAAAAAAATTTTTAAAATATTGTTTTATGGGTAATATAGTGGTGGAATGTACTCAGAATGGCATTTAGGATGCATAAGCCAAAATAAATACAGAGAGAGAGACAGAGACAGAGAGACAGAGAAACAGACTGAGAGACAGAGAGATAGAAATGACACAAAACATAAAGAAAACAAGTAAAAGTTACAATGTTAATAGGTATGTTGCTAAACTATACTTTTGTTTTCACCTGACATGTATTAAATAATTAGGACTTAAAAAATTTTTACTAATCAACATCTAGTGCTATATTAAGAAGAAACCTATTTAAAAATATCCCTTTTTCATGGTTTTTAACACATTTTTGCAAAATGTACACTGGCAAGTTTTCTCCATTTATTTATAATAGGAATGACTCGAGTTATTTTTGCATTTGCTCTTAGTGTTTGCAGTGTAGCTAACATAGATACAACATCACTGGATTCATTTGAGTCATATATATGAATGCCATTCTTCAGTTGCAGATTATCAGAAAGATCTGAAAACCCTGTTAGCATGCTTGATGGTTTTTTCAGTATCTCTTGCTTGCAATTCTGAAAGGAGCCAATTTTTTCCTGATTGCTGTGTATTGGGACCGTCTGCCTGCTGTACTACACAGGACACTCACATGATTTCATGTTGCACTGCAGTGATTCCTTACATTCTCATTTTCAACATTCCCTTTTGACTAAGTGTAAGGGTAGCTCCAAGCATCCATTCTTACACCAATCCCACTAGTTTTATTTTTATTTCGAGTACTGTCTTTTTACTATAGCATGCCATTGGACTTTTAAAAAAATCGCCATGCTATGAAAATTGCACAATAAAACAAGGCTCATGAGAGAAAAAAGAGATTAGAGGCAGGACACTCAAAATTTCCTCAGTGACATATAATATGAAAGAATGATTCATAATAGCACATTTTCAGCATATTCAAAGTTTAAGACACATATGTATTACAATAAATATGTCACTTGACCTTGAAAAAGAACTGATGTTGGCTTATAGAAATGAGCATAAGAAGGATTGTAGCTCGTGAGTTATTACAAAGTAATGGAAGGAGTGTTATCTGATTTGGACCAAAAGTTACATGACCAGATGTGAATTGCTGATCTCATAATGCAAGCAGTGGACTGAGGTCGCTGGGATGTGTTTGAAGTATGTGCATGTTTTATGTATTCTTGTGTGGCTGTGTTCAAGTGGGTGCAACTTTCTATGTTTACCTGATATTTCATGCAGACAAAACTGTATCTACGCAAACTTAAAATTCCCATTATGTTTGCATTTTTCCTAATATATCAATTGTGTTGGAATAAATTCATATAAAAGCAAGTATTATGGCAGAACAGACTTTACTGATTTCTTGGCAGTGATCTTGTATTAAAAAAGCTGAGTTTTACTCACATCTTGCTTTCAAAATTGTGACTTCCAAATGACTGCTAACTTCACTCGAACAATTCAAGTTATGTTAATGTAAGAGGAAAAAGAAAATTAAATCAAAAACAAAAATATAATCAAATCACACAAGTTAGTTGATGAAAAAATTATTCAGGAAAAATACTATTTAGTATTCAGTAAACTCGAATTGTTTACTAAAGGGCGTACTAGAGTTTAGAGCTTAGAGTAGAATCAACATGGGGAAAACAGACTCAGCTATAAAAATTGTTTTTTAAAAAAAATAGGCAGTAAGGGATATGGCAGCTAAGGCATGTGGGTAAGCAATACATCCCATGGAGGTTTTTCCACTGGGTTAATTGAGGTGATGCTCTAAAGGAGTCTGGATGTTGATCAAAGGGGAATACGTTCTGGGGTTTTAATGTACAACATGGTGATTACGGTTAATAATGCTGTGTGATATGCTTGGATGTTGCTAAGAGAGTAGATTCTAAATAGTCTCACCACAGAAAAGAGGTAATTATGTAATGTGATGGGCTGTTAGCTAAGGCCATGGTCAAAATCATTTTGCAAATTATAAGTGCGTTAAAGCAACACATTGTACACTTGAAACTTACACAATATTGTATGTTAATTGTATCTCAACAAAGCTGAAAAATAAACATAAATTTAAAATATTGTTAAGTATCCATTTAAAAATATATGCCATACTTACCATAACAATAATAAAGAGCAGAGAATTAATGCAAATTAAGCAGCTAGGCTGCATCTGGAAATTGCCTCAATAGCTATCAATTTCTAAACAAATAGCTCTATATTTGGGATGATCTCTAATCCAGAAGTGGTAGATATGAGGAAGAATGGTAAAAAAATAAATAAATAAAATGGAAAACTGTCATTCTACCAGCTTTGGGATGTTAGTCAGGGCCTGGTATAGGGAATATCAGAGTCATTTAGTTCTGATATGTATAGTTTTAAGAGAGGTTATTAAACTAGAATAGATTATAGTAGAATATTGGAATAACAAATTCACCAGAAACTATCTGTGGCTAAACTGCCGGAGCCGGCTGGCTAAGATCGAACAGTTTCTGAGAGGGGGAGTGAGGATTGAGAAAAAAGACAGAGACAAAAGATAGAGTAGGGAGGGCTAACGGTAAGTACTGTCGCCTTGAGTTTATTTAGCACAGCATATTTATACCCTTGGAAGAGCATGAGAAGCAAAACCCACAGATACACAATACAATTGCTAACATTCACACAGGCGACCAAGTGTTCTCAAAACATCTTTGCTCCTTAGGTCAAGGACCGTTCAACTCTTTGCCTTGTCTTAATCAGAACTCCCTCCTCCTGCACTTGCAGACCACAAAGCTCGGCAAACTTCTTGCTCTGCAAGCAGCTTTAACCCTTTCTGCAGGAAACTCATCAAAAACGGCTCCCAACACTAAACTAAAAACAAAAAAAAAATATTTTGTGGTACATGTTCAGAATGCATCAGTGAGACCTCTTGTGTTTAGTCATCAGGGGTAAAGTCTGGCAGAGACTGTGTTCATCTCAAGAACTGTCTGGGCATAAGACTTACTCAGTGGGGAAGTGGGAAAAAGAAGTGGCATAGACAATTCAGTGTTTCGGCCTGAATATGAAGCACACCACATTCAAATCCTATTGGCCAAAACCAATATGACACCCCTTCTATCAATTAAAGAAAGAAATAATATACGGGTACAAAAGGAGAGAAATATCAGGTATTTTCAAGACCACTAGAAGTCTTGATTTCTTTATCACAGATAGGGACTGCATCTCAGGAAAATCCCAGAACTCATCTATCAACACTAGCCAAATCTAAGGCTAACTCAGCAGTAAGTGTAAGGAGACACAAACCATCAAGTAATTCATTCATTCATTCATTCATTCATTCATTCATCTACTCTTAATTTTCTAAGGATAAACCAGCTTTGTAAACGCACACAGGCCTGATGTAAGAGCTTCAGAAATTATTAAATATATCTCATGTAGTCTATGCCATGTAACAATGTGGTGGTCTCATGAGTGTTGTAGAATTTTTTTTGTGTGTGGAACATTAGTCTTTACTGGAATTTAGGGTTATCATAGATTACTACTTTAGACTTTATAGTTTTAGCCTTCTTTAATAATCCTTGAGAAATAAGTATTTAATATTTTATTATACAGTTCATAAATAAATGTTTTTCTTTTTAGACATTGTTATAGTAAGGCAAGTGCTCCTGGGTTAATAGTCTCAAAGATAATTCCAATAACACTTTTATAAGTCAATTTGCAGCTAAATAGTGATATTTAGGTTAAAATAATTAATCTGTAAAACTTCATATCTTCTTTTTCTAGTTTTATACTTTTGTACTCCTGACAAATACCAACCAAGGACTCATAAAATAATATTCCACATGTTTTTCTTTTTATATTACTCTAGTGATTTACATATTGCACTGTTTTTTTTTTTGAGAAAATTAAAGAAATAAACTCTCTTTCCTGCCAAGAACTACCTCCTTTCTTCTACTATATGCTTCAGTAGCTTATTCAAGTAAAGCTTATGACTAATTAGAAAAGCCATATGCATTTGGAATTAATATTGTCAGTTTGTGTTAGTGTATATTTAAATCTCTGGTCAGATTTTGTGGTTAATGTTGCAAGGCAGTCTAGTTGAAGTAGTGCATCTGTTTTGATCTCTGCACCATGAAATAGATAAATGTTTTTTTTTTAGGATTAAATCATCATGCATAATAAATATTCACATGCTAATTAAAATATATGTTGCTAATATATTAAATTATTAAATATTAAAAAGTACATTAAATAATTTTTAATTAGATAAGGTGGTGAGTTATAGAATTAGATAACAGTAGTATACAGCTAATAGGTTTCAAACAGTCATATTTGCATAGTTTAAAAGCTGAAGTAATATAAATGTAAATGGGTGTCACTTGAAGTGAGCCATCCTATTTATCTGTGGGAAGACCCAATAGGTCATAACATCCATGAAGCTGCAGAGGATATCTGAAAAATTGAAGTCTATATTTATGTTAGTCAACATTTTATCTGGTTGCCTACTTGTGTCAAATACAGTGAAAAACACTATATGTATGAGGGTACACCAACCTCTCACACACTCAGAAGGTTTATGTTCTAGTTTGGGAGAAAATTCAATAAAAAGTGGACTGCAGGGAAGTTGACATTTTGATGACAAATGAGCTATTAAGATAGTAAAAATTAAAGTACTAAAGGTGAGAGAACTATTACTGTTAAGATTATATGTATATATGTGCATAATCATATATATATATATATATTTTTTCTTAATTAGAGCACTATTAACAGTTAGAGGAAGAATACTTAGCCAACCAAATTATTTTTTATTAACAACCAAAAGTATACTCCCCAAAAAACAATAGAAAGAGCCTGGTTACTAGGAACAATCTGAGCAGTGGGGGCTTGAGCTTCCTGCTATAGTACTGAGATGGTTTCAAACAGGTGTGTGAAAGAGCCCAACTTGCTCAGTGAAATTTGTCCTTACTTTCCATTTCTGCATCTTTTCTTATTCTTCATTCAAACTATGTGATGGCAATGGATATGGGAGGCATAGGTTCTGCCTGTTCATGTCACGCCCGCTTGCCGTAATAAAAACCTATCTGCAAATTAACACATATTCAAACCCTGTTTCTGTACACTTGGAAGTCTTTTGGGATCTTCTGCCCCATAGGATCTGGCGTTAATTTACTGATCTCAATATCCCCTTTCATTTCTAGTGACCACAGGTTAAAGACAGCTTTTGGGATTTCTGGAAATCAGGCTGAAGTCTCTTCAACTGTGGCGTTCACACGGTCTTCCTGACTGGACATTTTTATTGCTCCAGTTATCAGGCTGTACTTAATAATACACTTTCTGAGAATGTTGTTTAATAAACTTGGGTTCTGGTTCTTTCATTTAAATTTCTGTCATTTGTTTTAATGGCAAACCTCAATCTGAGCATCTCATAATCTCGTTCACTCAGACAAACCTCATGATCTGTGGCTCAACAGGCTTCCAAGGATGACTGCCATTAAGAATCCTGGCCGCCAAACACCACTTTGTCCCTTTCAATCTGTGAGTGAGATCTCCTTTACATAATTCCAGTCTAATTGATTTGATATTCTTGGGGTCAGCTATAGATGTAGAAGTTCGATGATCAGTTAGTGGACTTAGTGGCCACCTGCAGTGTATAACTTTTTAAGAGACTCCATGAACTTTTTCAATACTTACCTTAAACATTAACATCAGGTACAGATAAGACTTGAAATCTTATATTATCTGACATTCCTATGGAGAGTTTGTTGCTCTAGAATAAATGGGTGGCAAGCTCAATTTCTTGACTGGAATAAGTGGGAGTAAAAGTTTCCTTTTGCAAAGTTCACTCCTTTAATTTCTTTTTTGTTGTTTGTTTCCACAAAATCCTCTCCTTGGCTTACCTTGGCATGTGTGCCTTTTCTCTGCATTCTCTATACCTTCACCCAACATGGTATCAAAATTCTTAAGAGCAGACATGTCATTTTATCAAATATTTTTACTACCAGAATTTGCCACAATTTCTAACCCAATGTAGAAATTAAATAAATGTTGATTATATGTGCATTCAAGCTTTGAAAAAAATAATGTATTGTTTCTTCTTTATTTAAAGTACTTTTATTCAAAGTATTTATTTTGATTAGAATATATCTTCTATGAATTGATGATCCATGTATATGTACACATTGCATTCATACATATACATATATTCTTTGGGATTATCCAAGTCACATTTACTTATTCCCCAATGGAGTGTTCTTGATTTGCCTGATTTGTTAACATATAATCTTCCTATAGGATTTGGAAATTTCACTACTTTTAAAATTCTTAGGGATCCATGGATTTTAATTTGGTTTCTTTGGATGTAATGTACATGATTCATATACATAGCAAAGCTTTTAGTTTTCTCTCTCCACTGCATAGGTTTATTACAGGAGAAAATGCCATTTTCAATATGTATAATATATTCGTACCACTTTTTTTTTATAAAAATTTATGAAAGATGAACAGTCCTGCCTCATGGTTTTGAAAGAGTATTATCTGCTGCACTTCGGCATCTTTATGGGCAATCCAAGTACAACTGCACTTCAAAATTAATGAGCCAAGAAAATGAGCCTTGGTTAGTTTTCCAGTCTTTGACTTCTAATATTACACTTGTTCCTATAGTTAACATTAAAAGCACTACATTAAGGTCATATGAAATATAACTTTGTTGTCTGATCTATTTAACACTGACTAAAATCTTCTAATAATAATCTTGCATTGGTCTGTGTAGTTATATGCAAGGAAAACAAACCAGAGATTTAAAAATAAATAAATCTGGAAACTGCAAGCCACAGGAAAGACTTTGGAAATGAATGAGGGTATCATATACCTTCAGAAACTTGGGCTATATGATAGGTAAAGTTATTTCAGTATTCTAGCTATTTTTAGAACTAAACATATGAAACAGACTTTCTTAGCACTAGTAGAAGTGCAAAGTATAAAGTTGGGATGCTGGTCACTTTATGAGAGTATTTATCTTGGAAATGACACTTAGATGCTCTGACCTGCTGGATATCTTGAACGGAAAGGTATACCTCAGGAGACAGGCTATGCATTTCTCCCACCACATCTTGGAGTATTTCCGGCACATAGGAGCACTAGAAAACACTGATGGGGAAAGCACAAATGAATCAGTGTTGAGGAAAGCCACCTCTTCCCAGAAAAGAGAAATCATGAAGACATAGGTTCTGAACCTGAACTTTAATTTCTACATACACTGAATAGAGCTTACATGCTGTGGCAGTTTTAAACAAAGGTACTGGTTTTCATTAAGAATATATCATGATGTATACATGTAACCTATAGAAATTACACAAACTATATATACTTTATTTAGATATTGATAAACAAAAAGAAACATTTTAGCTAACTCATATCTGAACAATTCATTACTTTGGGTTGAATGCATATCAGAGAAACTAGGACAATAATTTTTTTTAATGACACAGGACCTGACTAGAGCTTTCATTGTATCATCAGGCAATATATGAACCTTATTACTACAGTCTATTTGCTCAGGATTCTCCTAGGCAAAAAAAAAAAAAAAAAAAAAAATTACTCGAATAAATTAATTTGAGAAAAGTTGTAATATCTAAAATGATTGAAATGTATCATATTCTCCAGATAATATTTCAATAACAGGAACTACAATAACAGGAACTACCATTGCCTCATGTCAACAGATTAATTTGAGCTTTTATTTAGCAAGGTAGGGCTGCAGAGGGAGATTATTTTCAAGTTAAGGGAATAGACTTGGCCTTCTCAACATCTATAAATACCTAATCTTTGTGCAGGCGCTCAGACGACCATCTTATTATTGACTATCCCAAAGCACTCTCTAATTATCCAGCCTTGATATTTCTTAATGAATGAGGCTTCCCTTGATCATTTTACTAATTAATACTTAATAGCTAATAACTGCAGCTACAATATTATGTACTCACAAACAAATTTGTAAATTATGTAGAATACTGGTTCAAAGCACAAAATTTAATTTCAAACAGACCAGGTTTTAAGTAAAGATTTTGTAACATATAAAACAGACAACCTCAGACCTCATTGAACCTCAGGGTTTTTTTTTTTTAATCAAGAAGAGTATTAAATAAGTTAAAATATGTAAAGGACACAATACAGTCACAGGTACAGTAAAAGATCAACATAAATTGCATTTGCAAATGAGAAGGAAATTAGAACAGTGCTGATAGGATTAGATATTGGAGTTAAATAGCCTACATATCACTTACTGTGTATAACTCGGTAACTTAAACTCTCTAAGCTTCTATTTTGTCATGTTTAAAGTAACACTGTCTCACATCAAATGTTTGGTGTAAGGTACAAATAAAGCAATTTGTTTAAATTGTAGCTTCTAAATTTTTTTAATTCTAGACAAGTACATTAGTTATTATAAACATTATGGTTCATTTATCAGGTATGACATAATCATATTTAGTTTTCATTTTTAACTATCATGATTACCTCCTACTTGATGTTATCAGTTTGAGATGTAATGTTTGTCATTAATTTTCTTCCTCCTTAGAATACAGGAAACCATCAGCATAATTGAATATTATAGGATTAAATATATAGGGTTAGATATGATAGGATGCGAGTGGAATGACATTGTCCCTCTGCATGCTGTTCTAGTTTCTGTTCTCATGTCTGAAACCTTCGCTCTGTGCACATATCCAATGGCTTTGCTAAGTATCCTAGCTCCATTTGTCTTCTTCATTAAAAGCATAGAAATTGAGTATTTGTTTACTAAAATCTAATCTAACATGTTCTTCAGTTTTATTTTAAAATTTTAAGTGAATAACAATAACTAGGCGGTATATTTACCACACATATTTAGACTTATCTCAGAACATTTTCTTATGCATATGTCATGATAAGAAGACCAATAACCATGTCTTAATTCAATTAGAAATATATTTCATTTTTATTCACTGTCTGAGTATCAGCAGTATAGACATCTCCATGCTATTGAGGACCAAAGCTCTATCTATGTGGTTGCTTTGGCATCAAATTATGACTTAGATCTTGTGTTTAAAATTACCACTTTAACTCCAGCTTTAAGTCCACAATCTATTCAGTATGATGTGGGAAGCATATATATCTCATCTACTCAAATTTCATTGTTGGAGACCTAATTTCAAGGCCACTTCCAGCTATGTGCGAGCCTGGGAAATTTTTTTTTGCCTAGATTTTTAAGTATTCTATTAAGATGTCTATTATTATTAAAAAAAGAGACATCTTAGACTTTGACTTCTATCTAATGTTAGAAGTCAAATACTCTATCTGATTCTGCCTCAATAGTTTTCTCTTGTGATTTTCTAGGTAGGTGTGCAACTAGGCTTATCTTTAATTGTGTGATAGTGTTGTTCTGAAGACTCCATAACAATTGCTAGTTCTTATATTTCTGGTATTAAAGCTCTTTGATTCACCTAACACCACTCGTGACCCATTCTACATGATACTCCAATACCAACCATCCTAAATTTCCTGCACAGCTCTGAAGCTTTTAACCATGATTAGAATGTATAGCTGTGCAAGGACTGGATGGAGATAAAAATCTTTAATTTCTTGACAATATCTTAATTTCAATATAACTTTAGGTACTCATTAAGTAGCCCATCTCTTCTTTTAGGGTGTCTGCCTTCCTTGACTTCTACATTTTTTTTTTCACAGTGGTCATTCAGTTATCCAAGTCTGAAACTGGAGAGTGTGCATACATTTTTCTATCCTTTACCTATCATATCAAATGCATAAATAAAGGACACCACTTTTATACAGGTGCTTCTGTTCTGAGTCCCCTCATCTCTATGTTTCTTCACGTATATTTTTGTTTCTCTCTTTTGGCCTTCTTGTCTCTGCTTCCATCGGCACTGCTGTCAAAATAATCTCTCTAAGAGGAATGCTTTAAAATTACACTTAAATATTAAAATAGCTTATCATTATTTATAGAGTGAAAAACAAACAAACAAAAAACACACCAAACCTCTAAGTTTTTAGTATATTACAAAAAGAATTCATGCTTTGAATTCACCCGTCATGCCTATCTTCTCCAAATTCAGGCAAACAGTGTGTAACTACCTGTAGCTCCCTCATCATTCTGTGTTTCTTCACACCTTCATCTTTTACCTATGTCACCTGGCCAAGTCCTGATAAATGTCAAATGGAGCAAAAGGGTTTCCACCACAGAAGTTTTTCGGAAATCTGCCCATACCTAAATCTTCTCCTACTCAACTATCTTCAGGCACTGCCTGTATTCCCATAGCAACATTGTATTTACGAACATTGTAGAATTTATCACATTTCATTGTAATATTCACTTGCAAAATTTCCTTCAATGGGGGAAAAAGTGATGCTTATTGTTTACTATACAGCATCCCTGTCTGGTGTATGACTTATAGTCATTACACAATATATATTTGTTAAATGGCATTATTCTGGTTGAGAGCTTTGGGGTTAATTGTAATTTTTTTAAAAAGTTTTTATTGACTTCTTTCATCTATAAAACATTTTCTACCTACATTTTAAATACTGTATAATATATTACCTTCAATACTGAACATAATTTTAATGTCAGCACTTCTTAATAAAGAATTTATGGTACAACTTTTGTTTCTTGATTTATTAATCTGTAGAAAAATAAAAATTGAAACATAATGATAATCTTGGTTAGTTTAAAAATAAAATGTATTTAAAAATTTTTAATCTTGGTTATTTGAAATTCCACATGATCTTAAAACTTAGTCAATGGATCCTAGTGAGCTTTTGTGCTTTCAGTATGATCTTGGGGGTATTTACTCATAAGTATTAATAAGTACTTTGCTTTCAGTCAAGGAAATTTGAAGAATCTCATGGGGCAGCAGGGACATATTCTGTTTTTCTAAACCAGAAAAATGAACAAATCAATTTGCATTTTAAAATCCACAGAGAACAAAAACTGCTAGTTAGATTGTTATGAATTCCTCTAGGAGCAGTAGGTTGAAGTATTTCTTGCAAAATCATATGGTGACATTTTTATTATCAGGGACTCTTTTTGCGTGTACAAATAAAAATATGTTCTATGCTATCACTCTCTCACTGTGAGCAGTATACTTAGAAAACTGATTCCTATTGTTATCCTTAAATCTTTATTGCTTACCACAGGCTGCTTGTCATGTGTAAGTCCTAAGGGCTATTGCAACTTTTATTGCTTCTAACATACTGTTCAGATTATATGAATGTATAAGGCCAATTAAGAGAGTCCTTTATTTCATAACTTTGGTACATTCATTCATGGGGAATTTGTTTTACAGTTGGCAAGAGTGCATCTATAGATGTAATTTAAATTAAATATCTCAACTGAGAATTATTTTAATGGAATGTTGCATAGTATGCTCACTATCAGTAAGTTGTGCAAGTAATAATGAAAAACAAATAAGTAGTTTATGCAAATATAACCTATTAACTTACCCAGGCACCTTAAATCATTACATAATGAGTCATAGAACATGTTGCTGCTCCCTCATTTTAGGTTTCTAAAGTCCTGTTTTAGGAAAAGAATAACCTCAACCATTTCTATAACTGATGGGGCATGCTTATTCCTTATCATTTCACACAGTACTACTATGTAGAGGAGTCATGTATGTTTATTACCTATATTTTGTATATGAGGGAATAGACTTTAAGACATGAAAGATTAAAGGAAATAACAATTTGAAATAAAACACAACTCTAGGGGTATTTGTTGCTAGACTAGTTACTTTGTGTTTAGCTCTTTTTCCAATACCAAATTATTATAATTAGTACTCACTACTTTAATTTCTTTTTTTCATGAAATCTATTGGGGTGATATTAGTCAAAATTATATAGATTTCAAGTGTACAATTCAATAATATGTCATATGTATATTGCATTGTGTGTTTATCACCCAAAGTCAAATCTCTTTCCATCATTATATTTGACCCTCTTTACCCTTATCTACCTCTTTCCCCAACCCCTTCCCTCTGGTACCCACTAAACTATCATCCATGTCCATGAGTCTCTGTTTGTCTTGTTTGTTTGTTGCTTTCCGTTTTATATCCTGCATGTGAGTGAAATCATAGGGTTCTTAACTTTTACTGTCTTATTTAGATTAGTATGATAATCTTAATATCTATCCATATTTTTGCAAATGGCAGTATTCGATCTTTTCCTATGGCTGAGTAATATTCCATTGTATATTGTTGTACCACATCTTTATCCAATCATCTATTGAAGGACACTTTGGTTGTTTTCATGTCTCAGCCACATGAATAATGTTTTGAACATTGGGGTGCATGTATCTTTATGAATAAATGTTTTCAGTTTGGGGCAGTAAATATCCAGAAGGGGGTTTGCTGGGTTGTCATTTTTTGAGGAACCTCCATACTGTTTTCTACAGTGGCTGTCCAATTTACATTCTCACCAGCAGTGTATGATGGTTCATTTTTCCACTACAACCTCTCCAAAACTTGCTCTTCCTTGTCCTGTTGATAACAGCCTTCCTAACAAGTGTGAGGTAGTATCTCATTGTGGTTTTGATTTGCATTTCCTTAATAGCTAGTGAAGCTGAGCGTCCTTTTATATTTCTGCTGGCCATGCATGTGTCTTGGAACAAGTCTCTGTTCAGGTCCACTGCCCATTTTTTAATTGCATTGTTTGTTTTTTTAGTTATGGATTTGTATGAGTTCTTTGTATATTTTAGATATTAGCCCCTTATGAGGGGCATTGTTTGCAAATATCTTCTCCCATTCTGTTGATTGGCTCTTTGTTTTGTTAATGATTTCTTTCACTGTGTAGAAGCTTTTTAGGTTGATATAGTCCCATTTATTTATTTCTACGTTTGCTTTCCTTGCCTTTGAGGTCAAATTTATAAATCCTCTTTTAACCTAAGGTGCATGAGTTTCGTACTTATGTTTTCTTCTGTGAAATTTATTGTTTCATGTCTCATATTTAGTCTTTGGTCCATTCTGAGTTAATTTTGGTGTATGATAACAGGTTCTGATCAGATGTTATCCTGCCTATTTTTTCTGCATGTCTTCAATTTTTTAAATTAATTTTTTATGGTGACATTGGTTAGCAAAATTTAGTAAGTTTCAGGTGTCAAATTTAACAGTAAGGCATGTATTGTGTATTCACCTTCCATAGTTAGATTTCTTTCTGTCACCAAATATTTGACCCCTTTGACTCCATTTTCTCCTGCTGTCTCCTTCCCCACACCCCTCTGGTAACTACCAATCTATTGTCCATGTCCATGGTTCTTTGTTTGTCCTATTCATTTGTTTCTTTTAAGTTTATATCCCACATAGAAGTGATATCATGTGGTTTTCAACTTTTTCCATCTTGCTTATTTTGCTTAGCGTGATTATATCGAGGTCTATCTATGTTGTTGCAAATGGCAGTATTTCATGTGTGTCTTCAATTTTGCATTTTTGACTTGTCTGTTTCTTCTGGATGCAACCATACTTAGTCCTTTGCATACCGAAATACTTTTCTCCACTCAGGTGTAAGCTCAAATAATGACCTCAACCTTCTCACCAAACTTACACACGAAAGAGTCACCTCCAGCACCTCCGCTTCTTCCCTTCCTGTTTCAGTGCATTATCCACTACTCTTTTTCTCACTTATTCCCATATTTAAAACCCTCTACTGTCTCTAAATCTGATTTAAAATTGGCAAATTTTTCTCCCTGATTAATCTTAAAACGTCTTCTACCTTTGCTTTTATTATTCTACACACATTTTATGTTTTCTCCTATGATTTGGGGTGTATTTTCTATGTGGAGTTTATTTACGCTTTTTTGGGGGTCACATTCCTATTTGTGATTTCTAAGATTCTGTTCTAATTTATCATCCATTCTTGCTAGTTTATATGCTCAAGAAACTATCACCACTATGCTAATGACATTGCAATCCATGAATAGTATTTCTGAACAAGTACAAATTTACAACTGCCTAATTGCATTGCAGAAAGAAGTGTCCTTCTCCATACTTTTAAGTAAAATAAGGTCTAAAACTGACTCATTGAAATGTCTACATGTTCTTTATTCTGTGTTTCTTTTTGTCTCTCTGTTTTTCTTTATCTGAGGTATATATAGCTTCTCAGTCACCATAATAAGAATCCCAATAATTATTAAGGCTATCCGTCTTTATTTTACATTATTCAGCTTCTAATAAATACCCATTTTTACCTTCTTCTTTTGCTCACTTTCTTATTATAGACTACTATTGCACATTGTTCATGCAATAACCTAAATGTGTCTTATTAATTGAATTTCTGTTACCTAGATGATATTTGAGGGAACTTATTTGTATTAAAATTATATGTATAAATATACTACACATTTTACACTTATATTTCTATGCAAAATAGTTTTAGTTCTAATATGTTTCAATGCTATGTATGTTGATATTTTCTTTAATCCTAATAAAATTTAAGTGCATCACATTAGCAGTTTCTTTTTACTTTTTTATGTTTACAGTGTGTTCTGCCACAGAAAAAAAATTACACAGCTTTTACTGGATAATTGATTTGGTAACACTATTTATTGGAAAATTATGTTACTAGTAAGAAATGTTGAGATTTAGGTCATAGTAGAATTATTTTATGAACCCATGTTGCTTAGCATACTTGCATAAATTTTACTACTAAAAGGTTCAACTGAGATATAATCTGATTTATATCTGCTAGTGTTTCAATTATTTCAGATTTTGACACATGAGAAATGTGCTTATTTAGAGAAAAGCTGTTTATGTTCCACGCATATAATAAACAGGCATGCAGAAACCGTTCGATGCCAGGAAATACAAAGCCAAAGAATAAATAATCTTTTTTTCAATGAATTCTGAGAAGGTAGACAGAAAAATTTTATTATTTTAAAGAGTGATATGTGGCACATAAGAATTAAACAGTGTTGAAGAAGTAAATGTGACTACATGCTAAATGACCTCTTAATCAATTTTAATGTTTTGACTAATTTTATAGATATCTTCTCCGGACAGTGAGTGTAGGAACTAATCACAGCACTGCATAAAAATCTATAGTAATTATAGGATGAATTTGTGCAGAACAAATCATTATCTGATTACTTTCACATCTGCAATCAAGTTTAATCCTTTTGAAGATTGTATTAGATAGACATGGTTATTTTCTTTATTATTCAGATGAGAAAAATCGGTCTAAAATACTTTTAGTAAGTTATCAAATATAAAAATACTAGTAAATGAATTAACTTGAAAGAGAGCTCAGATTTCCAGACTCTGAATCAAGGGCTCATACATTGGAACAAGAAATAGAAAAAAGAATTCTACATCTCCCACAAATGCCTGTTCCCTTTTCTCATTTCCTAACACGTATAAATTTCTCTCCATCATACTCCACTAATAAATTTACTTGTCATTGTAATATCTTTTAATTTAAGAAAAATTAATAGAATTTATCGGGGTGACATATGTTAGCAAAATTGTAGACATTTTAGATGTACTGTTCAATAATAAATCATCTATATATTGCATTGTGTGTTCATTACCTAAAGTCAAATCTCTTTTTGCCACCATACATTTGACCTTCATTCTTTTTTTCTAACTCACTCTTCTTTCTTCTTTCCTTCTGGTAATCACTAAACTGTTGTTTGTGTCTATGAGTTATTTCTATAGTTTGTTACATCTTTTAGTTATTAGATTTTTTTGTCTTTATAGTTAGTTTTAAAGAAGCCAATTTGCCTATTAAAGATCTAACTCCATTCTCATTGGAATAGAAGCCAGGGACTTTGGAAATTATGTCAACTGATGATCTAGCAAAAGTTGAAGCATCTGTTTTTAAAAATAATCAAAAAATAAGTTAAATAAAAGCAAGTGAAAGTGGTATTATGTCTTAATAGTTACTTCCCATATACGTCCCTCTGATAATTAGCTATATGGTAGCAGTTAGTCTTCCCTATGTTCATCAAATAAAAGCTGTAGTTACTTATAAGAACATTATTTTGTTTCTATGAGGAAGAATGAAATATTTAGAGTGTGCTCTTCAAGTTAAAAAATACAAATATTTTAGTGAGTAACAGGAGGTTATGCCTTTCTAGGTGCTGAGGTGTGACTTGACTAAAGACTGAAAGAAAATAAAATGAAATCAATTTAATTTGCAAATAAAATAAAATAATAAAAGCCATTTTATTTCAAAGGATGTTGTTGGTAATTAATTACTTATGATTAAGGCAGCATCTCTAATAAACTGAAAAACAAGATTGGTAAAAGTTCTTTTCCAGAAAAAACTTTTATTTGACAGAATAAAAAAATTTAAAAAAAATGTTTTTTTTTTTTTAAATATCAGAAACTGTAAGACATCGTAAAGAAATAAAAGAGCCTCATACCTTGAACATTGAGAGATACTTGGGCTTTTTTCGCACATTTGAAAAAGAATGCAAGGATGAAATATTTTAAAAGATCAGGGAAATAAAAGTCACAAACAAAATTCTTTGAACAGTGTGGCTCTGGAAATACAAATTCAGGGGTAGTTATTTTTTTCCATTAACAATAGCAGTAGGCTGTTCATGTGTTTTTCACTCACTAGTGCAAAACTTATTACAGGATCTCTTTGAGAATAAAGACAAAGAAGGAGAAGATATAGATGCATGAAAGTATTTGAAGAAAATAGCACACTTCAAAAAAATTTCAAAAAACAAAACAGATCCCAAAATTTAGACTTCTGCAGGGGTGTTTAAGTGTCAGTTGAATGTCTATATAATATAAATACAATTTAAAGTAGGTTTTCATATTTAATGTGAAATGATAGTTTTATAATATGTTTTGCAAAATACTTTTTTTCTACAAAATTTATATTTCTACCAGCTAAGTAATACCTGTTGAAAGTAACTTGCATTAAAAAGATTTCATTTGTGCATATTTCTATATTTAAAATCTTTCTCACAGTTTTTCAGTTTAGAGAGAAAACATTGTCCTTTCTGTCTGAATATTGCATAGCTCTTTTTATAGTCTTTTAAAATATTGACATTAGTGTCACACCTTGAGGATTACCAGAATGTGGGCAATTAACACCAATCTCAGTTTTTATATCTTGTGGTAACTTGCTACTTTGCAAATATCTTAAGAAGCCTTGCTGTTAATGACTCTGACAGTGTCACACATTTTCACACACATTTTGTTGTTCACTGAGAAACACTGAAAAAATGTCTATGGCTAAGATATTTGTGAGAAGAAAATTTAAACCTTAAAAAAAGGTGATTCAATAAATGTGCCATTTACACTGATATGACTTTTAAATAATTAATAAAAAATATAGGCGATAAATATTGAAGGTTCCTAAAGAAACTCAAGCAAAATTATAGCATATTCTTTTCCATTAAACCAGTTCGTGTAATCATTGATGAATATCTCCTGATTTTGGACTAAAATTTAAAGTGAATATAAAGAACATTTTTTAAAAAGAGAGAGAAAAAGGATACTAGTAACTAAAAGAGGTTTTCTTCAGATAGTGGTTTTATAGTTTATTAAATATTTTATCTTTATCTTTTTTAATACTTCTGAAATTTTTAACTGTTAATAAACACAAAAATAAATACAAAAAATATAATATAAAATACTACTTTTTTGCAGCAGAGAATTTCAAATTTGAGTGACAATACTTACCAACTAAATGCAATTCATTTTATACAAAAATGACATTATATCACCTAAATCTAGAGAAAAACAGTTAATAATCTTTAAATTAATTTTAAAAAATAATACATCCTGCCACTTACCCTAGAACATGTTACCAAGACTTGACAATGCAAGAAGTAAATTAATTATAAATCAATATGTGGATTCAACATATCTCTTTTTATAAAATTTAAATTGCAGCTCATATGTAAAATGACTTTCATAGATGTTTTCTTTGTAACAACATTTTAGTACATCTAGAATGTCATATACAACTGTTTTACTGTGGTATCTTGGTATTTTTAACTACAATATCAGTAGTCTATGGACTATAATATTCTATGTCTTTTTGCCGTATCTCAAAGGCCCTGAAATGTTGATTTATATATGCTATGAATATTCTAGATTAGGTCATCCTCTCTATTTCAGCAAAAGTTTATTTATTCATTTTGTGAGTGCAGAACTATTATACAAACAAAAATTTGAATTAGGTTTATGTTAATAAAATATGCATATATAAAATTATTGAGGTTATGTTTGCTGGACTGATGTATATTTTCTACTATCTAAGAGTAAATCTCCCCTACCTAATTTTTTTTCCTGTCACCTCAGTCACCGAGAATGGTGATAAAAATCTATTATAGAGATGGTATGATCAACACACTGTTTTGGCTCAGTTTCTCACACTCCTGGAATATAAACTTTACACAGATTACTTAATTTCATTAAGCCTATTTTTATTTGTAATAAGGATAATTATGATAATTATTACATAAGAATGTGATGAGAACTGAATAAGCTAAAGAATTAGAAAACATTTTACTTAGATCTTGGCATATTGTAAGCACTAAATACTAGTTATGTGTAGTAGTATTTTTAAAGTTCATGCTATTGAGTTTTATGTTTATGTTTCTGGAAATTTTACAATTTGACTTGTACAAGTACCTAAGGTTATGTGAAATTATGAGAAATATATCATAGCATGGATTTTAAAAATCAACAAATATGTAATTTGCAGAGCTTATTGAAAGAAATGTGAGAGTTAGACTTGTCTGTGCCTGAAAATTTGAAATTGTTTCAAATATAAAATAATCAGTAGTTTGTTGTATATAAAAACATTTCAAACTTAAATTATTACCTTTAAATATATTCTGGAAAACGTACTGTAATCTTTTATGTTAATTGATATACCTTGACTTTTGAAGTTCTAAGTTCAGTACAATTATTCCGTTGTCTTGTAAGAATCCTTTGAGTTCCTTGATCTACTTCCTGATATTTATTCACCCCTTGATGTTTGTGTTTTATTGAACTCTATTTCTTCCTCATATCTCATTTGCTATGGCTGCTCTCTGCACCATTGTACTCCAGGTTATATTACACAGTGTTTGTTTCTCTGGTCTTGTGTTTAGTCAGTTTTGATTCAATGGGCCATGACTGTTCTTTCTACAAGTGGCTTAAGAACAAGGTTATGCTGTGTTCACCAACTTATTCTAGCATCCAGAATAATATTTGGTATACTGTAGGCACTCAAAAAATATTTGTTGACTGAAAGTGAATAGTGAAGCCTTTACCATTTCTCTAGTTGGGTTTCTTCATACTCAAGTCTTTTTTCTTTTCACAACACTCTTCTCTACCTGCATTCTAGTTAAAAAAAAAAAAAAAAGACACCTACTACCTCTCTTTAATTCTCCACCACTCTAAAACTTGAATGACCTTAACAATAGTCACCAATGATTTCTACTAGCAAAGTAATATCTGTTGGAAGTAAATTGTATTAAACATATTTTGTGTGTGCGTATGTGTGTGTGTGTGTGTGTGTGTGTGTGTGTATTTATAACCTTTCTCACAGTTTTACAGTTTAGAGAGAAATATTTCCTTGTCTGCTTGAATACTGCATAACACTTTTTATAGTCTTTTAAAATATTGACATTAGTGTCATGACTCGAGTGTTACCGGAATGTGGGCAATTAACACCAATTTCAGACTTTGTATCTTGTGGGAACTTGCTACTTTGGTGACTACATCCTTTCATGTGGAGTTTCTTACAAATATTAGTGCCTTTGAAAACTTATAAAATAATGTTTACTAAAGAAAAAAGCATGCAAGAATTTTTAAAAGGCTTATTGTTTCTTTGTGTTATATAGTAATGCATTAGGCATTAACTGTGTCTTTTAAGAATATATTAGTTTGAAATTCTATTCCTTCTTTGAGAAATGTAAGATATCAAAAATGTACTCTGAAATTGTTCTTTGATACAAGACCTTATATCCAGAGAAAACAATACTTGTGGGATGTTTCTACAAGTTGATATGTATTGAATAAAAAAAAAAAATTAAGGTGTTACAAGATAAAATAAATGGGGAAAGTTCATACACACTATTAACCAAGAATAGGTCCAGATCAGCAATGTACACTGCCCTAAGTGGAATGATGTATATACCTCACTTTATTCTGAATACAATATAAAAAGTTAAGGCAGATTAAAATTTTTAAAAAATGTAAAATATATTTCTAGAAATACAATTGCCAATATGTGTGGTAAATTAATTTTATTAGGCATGACTTTTAACAATATGTGTTATTTCTTAATTCATTATATATATATATATATATATATATATATACACACACACACACACACACACACATACATACAGACACACACACACACACATAATTTTCATGACTTTTTAAAACACGAGCTGATTGTGGAAGATTTAGAGGCTTGAATAACTACTATGGACATTCAACATTTTAGAAGTCATTTTTTCTAAAAGTTGTGATAACATATAATATGTCAAGATATAAAAGTTCAGTTTGAATACATTCTTGTGGAGAAATATTAACTCAAAGCTATTTTTACTAGGAAGAGAAAATATTGACTTTGTGAGTTGGTTATTTAAATAATATTGTTATTGCTTCTATAAGACTCACAGGTTTGGGGCTATATTCCTGTGGAGGGGAAACAACATTAGAATACTAAATTTTGATGTACTAGGGCCAGAGGAACACTGCAGTGCTGCAATAATCTCAGAGGAAGCCAAGGCCTGTAAGACTGTTTTAATGAGCTAGTCCACCTTCCCTTTGGAAGAAGAAATAAGGTAAGTGTGGTAGATGGATTATTGTCCCTAACTCTATCTCTTCTTTATCTCTAATTATGGGACGCAGTAGTTCTTTCTGCTGGAGAAAATCTGAGTGTGGCTATGTGACTAATGATTTGATTAAAAGAAGATGGTGGTATAGTTCTAACTGAGGCTCTAAAACATTTGGAAAATTTTTGCCATCTCTCTTGAACTTGCTATGCGAAGAGCATGCCCCACGGAGTCGTTGTTCTTTTCTGGCTGAGAACCAGAATGAAGACATATGGATCATGAGAGACACATAAGAATGCATAAGAGACCCCAACAAATTAAATAATCTAGAAGAAAAGGATACATTTCTAGTTACAGGTAACCTACATAGACTAAATCATAAAGAAATAGAAAATCTAAATAGATCAATAATTGGTAAGGAGATTTAATCAGAAATTTTTACTAAGTAAAATCTACACTTAAGTACCTTCTCGGGCAGCTTCTCAGCCTTCAAAGGTAGGGTGATTTATATCTCTAGAAGTTATTACCTTTTTATAATTTTATATTTAATGATTTTTAAAGATTATTACATATTATTTTTAATGAGAATGTTGAATGATGTTAAATATATTTTAATTAAAATTTAAGTTATGTTTATTTTATTTTTAAGAGATTAAAGTTGTATTATAAACTCTATCCTGCAGTTCTGTTTCCCAGAATGATGGTTCTCTCATTGCACACAAGAAAGCGAAAAATAATTTTAGATTAGTTTAATCATATTTGTGAATATGAAGAAAAAGACTGCAAGAATTTTTTTTTCACATACAGGGACTCAATTTTATATTCAAAATGTTTTTATGTAATGCTATTTTTTTTTCAGAGGCAATTTCTTGTTCTACTTAAACTTCCTAGCACTATGCAATAATATTAAGTCAAGTTAGAAAATATTTCAGTATGACCTTATACTTAAAAAATTATTACTGCATTTTTGTTATTACATCTGATAAAATATTACTATACTCTACTCAATATTAATAAACATATCTACTCTTATAAAGAAATTATAAAAGTGTATTTGAAAACTTTTCTTATTTTTATCAAGGTGGTAAAGCATTGAGACAATAGATTTTACATATTTTTATAAAGTTAAAGTGTTATCACTCAATAATATACACTCATAATTTCAAATAAATAACATTTTAAAAAATAACTATAATGTTTGACATTCTAATGCTTTCTCTACACAACCTTCGTAGCCATAAAATGAGGTGTATTTTTACAATATCTTCTTAGACAATAACACTATTTATCACTTACATACCAAGCATTTAGGGAACAGTGAAGTTCAAATTAATTTTTTTAACTAAGAGGAACAATTCTGGAAGTCCTAACCAGGATCTAAATTGTGTGGCATTCGCAAGTAATAGCTGATTGACATAGGCTTATTTCTTTTTACCTCTGAAACTGGAGGAGGAGCCCAGTTTTCTTAAGAACATTACCACAAACCATATCCCAGATATCTAGGATCTATGAATA
Source organism: Macroglossus sobrinus (assembly GCA_004027375.1). NCBI lineage: Eukaryota > Metazoa > Chordata > Mammalia > Chiroptera > Pteropodidae > Macroglossus > Macroglossus sobrinus. The sequence continues at coordinate 96,281 of PVKZ01000723.1, read as the reverse complement.
AGGAAGAAAAGGCAGCATGTCTTTTAATTGAGCAATGGAAAATGTCTATAACTTGAGATTGCTTTGGAGACCTAAACCTAAACATCTTTTAAATGTGTAAAGTAAATTAATAGATTTAATTTTACTTTTATTACTAGAATTACACTCTTTTTAACAAAAACTACTAATATTGAAGTAGCAATGTAGGTGAGACTTTCTCGCAGACTGTATCCCACTTCTATATACTGTCTTTTATTAATCTCAAAGACAATCTTGTATATAAGATTTGAACCTTCAGTGTTAACATAAACGTATACTGTTGTTTTAAATCAGCTGTAGTGTCCAGTAAGCTTCAGGGAATATAATGGCATTTGGTATAAACATTTTAATTTTAATTGAATAGCTGAACAAAAACATAAACAGGTTTTTTTATTATACTTAAAGTAATATTTTATGGGAGAAAATGATTTACTTTCAGAGAACAAAGATGACTGGTGTGATCTCATCAAAATATAATTATAGACATTGCTTTAAAATTTTAATTTACCACCTACTTTATTTCTTAAAAATTAATAAACAACTTCTACAGCTGTAACTGAAGGATACAAGCAGGTGAATGATGTATTAAAGTTAAGTCTCATGGATAAATATAACTTTTCAAGTATGAATGATACCTGTTAAGTAGAAATAACAAAACATATAAACAAAAATATAACCTTGAAAATGTATTTCTAAGATGATTAAATAGTATTAAGACTGAATTTTGTAGGTGTCATTTTAAATCTGTTTTAGTGATTACTCTGATTTTTTTCTATTGTAATTTCTTGTTTGGTGGCTGCTATACAATTTTTCAGTGAATAAAATGGAAGTTATTTTTGATAGTTTGTAGAGCAAAATAAAAGAGATTACTTTTTTCTCTATTGAATTCTAGGCTGGAACAATGTCTTTATCCTCAGACTATAATCAGACAGTTCATATATATTCATATGCATATAGGTAAATATATTCATATGTGATGTATACTGCTTCTTTAGGATATATGTAATTTTAAATATATTTTAGAATAATATATTTGACTACCTAAAGTATATCTGGCTCTAAGCTATGCACTGCAGGCATAAAGTTAGGTGGGATATACAGGACCACTGTCCTGTGATGAATTAAAAAGAAGGGAGAAGCCTAAAGAAATAGCCAGAAAACTACAGAATATTATATAGGATACTTATATGATAAACACGGCATTCTGTGTGAATACAAAGATCAGATTTCGAAGGCATGAGAGATAAATCTGAGGCTGAATGAGAAGGAAGTATGAGATGGGAGATAAAAGAGCATATTACACAAAAGAAACAACGTATGTAAAAATTCATTATGTTTTAAGGATCAAGAAGACGTTTTTTACTTCTTGAACATGGGGTTTGAGTAAGGGTGTGGCTAGACATTCGTATGGATGTAAAAATAACCATGTTCTAGGACATTAATAATTCTGCAATAGAGTTTACATAGAAATGAAGAGAAATGAGAAGTTATAAATGCATCTTATGTCACTGTAATACAAACATGAATGGCTGGACACAAAAGAAAGTAAAGAAAACTGTTTAAGAGTATAAGTCAAGAATAGAAGAAATAAATAATGGTTTGCATATGGCAATGGTATTGTGGATGGGGTAGAGTATATATGTTTGATAGATATTTGGAGGGTGAAATTATTAGGAATTGAGTTAATTTAATGTGCAGTGGCTTATGGTAATGGAAGAATTAAAATATTGTTAAAATTACTGTCTTAGGTATTTAAATGAATAAAGAAAATAATTCAATGAGATAAGAAACAGACACACAAACTAATTTTCTGGGAGACAGAAATATAGGTTCAGGTTTATGTATACTGAGTTAAAGAGAATAGAACATTGGTAAGCAAAAACTGAACCAAATGGTTTTATTTATTTGCAGATACTGAGAAATAGTAGTAGCTGTGAAGTTTGTAAAGAGCGAGAGTAAAAAAAAAATTGGAAATCATAAAACTTAAGAGTTTTAAAATCAAAATAATAAAATTAAAATATGTGGGGTGTTTTTAGCATACACTCATCATGGTAGAACGTAAGTGATTATATCCAAGAAAACTCAAGCTTACATAACTCAAATATAAAGAAGAGCAGTTCCAAAGACCAATATTTTTATCTTGTGTCCAATGAAGCCACAAAAGAGTTTGAGATACTGCAGCAAATATATAGAATGAGAAAAAAAGAAAGACTAAGACATAAACCATGAAACCATTGGAAAAATATCTAGAAATATCTTATCTAGCATCTTCATAGCTTTTGACTTAGGCATTACATCTTGAATTACTTTTCTCTTCCTATGGTGACAGTGACAATACAATCTAATGACATTTCTCTGTCTATCCCATTTGTGTACTCAGAGAAATGCAAATCTCAGTGTTATATAACTTGTAGGTATGAAATATAAAGGTAAAATACTATATAGCTCACACGTTTATTATTATTAGCACAATATTTAAATTATTTGTTCTTTAATTCGGGTTAAGATTCTTAATAAATAAATATAATCATTTCTATCCTTATTGCATTTCTTTGACTTCTTATTATGTGATATTTAATAAATGTGCTATTTGTATTATGAAAGATTATTCTAGTAGAATATTGAAAATCTAAGTTGGTTTATTTTAAGACATAAAAACCCAGGCAAAAATTTCACCATTATTATGGTGAAATATAAAAATAGATATAGAATAGCACAGGGAGTTGAAATCATTATCACAGTGCTCACATGGAAATTAAGAGAAATGAGGAGTTATAAGTGCATAACAAAACAAATTATGCTAAAAATTTTATTAAAAATAGATTTGCTTTAGAATTTTAATAGTAGAGTTGCATGAATAAAATTTTTTTATTTAGGTCACTGAAACAGAAATTACTGGAAGAGTAATTTTAAATATCCTATACATTTTTTTAGAAATCAAATTTTGAGTTTAAAAGTTACATAATGATAGAGATATGCCTATCAATATGACTATGAATATCAAAATATTAAAAAATATTTTTACAAGTACTTCTAGGTTTAGAAATTAAACCCATGACAAAGTACAATTGATTTTATTTTAAAAAGTGTAAATAAATAATACTATCTATGATATATTTATATTATCAGTTTATTATGTCTTTCTGTAAGCATCTCCTATTCAAGGAGGAGTGAGGATTTGCTCTCTGAGTGTTATAGTGCTTTTATTTTAATCATCTGAAAACTATTTATTGCACAAATATTATGCACAACACAGTATTTTTCTTCTGTCTTTATAAAGCTTTTGAAATATTGAAGAATAAAACAGAAGTAAGGCAGAAACAATGCAATTCGGCTAACTATACCAACACAAACAGCTGGAAGTAAGAAAAGTAATACTGAAGGCAGGGAAGAAACAGTGATTGATATTCTTGTTGGAAAGATGGATGAGCTCAATCTGACAGTTTCTGTCTAAAATTGAATTTCCTGCTACTCAAGCAATTTAATTTCATTTATTACTTTTTAACACTATGACTTACAGAAAATATTTCAAAGGCAGTTTTATCTCTGTAAGTTTGTAATTAAAATATAAATGTTGAAAGAAAAATTTTTTCTAGCTTAATTTTGTCTTGTTTTTCTTTGTGTTGCTATGTGGAAGGAGGTATGTTTTATGTTTTTTGCTTTGTGTTAATATACTCAGTATATGTCTTAGGTTGAAAACACAGCACACATGCGTCCTCTTTGAAGTTGTCATTTGTCTTTCTTGTCTATAATTTCAAGACAGGTATCTCCTGAGAAGACTAAATGACATAATAGGAGATTGGCAGGGAATCTAAGCTCCATGTTCTATGTGTTAATGCATCAACCGTGCCAACATTAAGATGAAGAATAGCTTCCTAGTATGAAGATTAGAATATGTTTTCAGAGAGAAGGCAGCCCTGTGTAAATTTATTTCTTGCTTAGAGACCAAATGCAAACATTAAATTGTATTGTTAATGTACTTTCCACAGATGTAAAAACCTGCTTTCTGTTTTCATAGCATAGTATTATAGATTGTTAATGAATTCTTCTTTGCTTATCTTTTCCAATCCTGTGGGATGTCTCAAGTGGAAAATTACATCCTGATGAGTGAAGGAAGCTGAGTTAAGAACTAAGAAGTACGTTCAGACTCTATATAATTAAATGATCACAAACCAACAACTAAACACTAGAGGAAATATTTACACTATTTTTCGCAATGACACAAAACTTGGTATAAAGAAGGTAAAGAAAGTATGAAGCAATATTGACTTCCTCAGTTATCATTTAAGATTGGTCATATAAATAAACATTTTTGAGCATTCTATAAAAAATGAAATATAAAAATTCATCTTTGAGAGGTTTCCAAAACTGCATTTGTTAATTAAATATGTATTTATTGAGTGCCAAACATAAGTATTCACTGAGTGCCAAACATGTTTGACTTTAATTATAATGAGATATACAAAATAGTCAAGGCCATTATTCTCAAAGACATTAAATACTGCAGGTAGAAAGGGTTAGAGGCTGTGGCTTCACAATAAAATGAACAAAATTAAGTAAGGTTTAACTGATAGTTTAAATAAGGGGATTAGGAGAAAAAAGTATGATTTCTAGGTGTTTGTACTGTGAACCTGCAAGGAGAATACATAATTTTTCGAGACTAAGAAGACTACAGAAAAAAAAAAAAACATTTGGAGGGTAGAAATCAAAATTCTCTTTAGGGCATGCTAAATTTTACGTCTACTAAATATCAAAGATGAACCTTTGACTCAAAAGAAATCAATCACTACATCAATCAGCAGACTGACCATGGTCAATGGTCTAGTCTATCAAGAATACACTTCCTAGCCTAGCTGACCTATCTGGAATGGGGACTATTTAAATTAATTGGATTTCTTTCCCCAGGACAGTGCACTCATCCTTCAACTGCTGTAAATCGTGGCTGCCAAGTTCTCACACTTATTCTTTTCTATGGAAAATTGACCTCATTAGCCTCCCTAGAGGGAATGACAGGGTATCACAAAGGTTCAAGGTTAGAAACTTTCAGGAGGCTGGGGCATGGAAGTTTAAATCCTCGCTTTAAGTTTGGACTGCCTCCTAGTACAAATTATCTGCCACAGTGTCCTGTGGCACAAGGCGAAAGCTGTTCTCTAGCACAGATTTGAACCTTGCTTAGCCTTTTTTCCTGCCCTGTCCTGCTTCTCTCTTCTCTTGAGACTATGTCTATACTATGACACTCTCACAGAAAGCACTAGCTTAGGCACTGCCTCTAAGGAAACTCATTTAAAACACTAGTGTAACATTCAACTACTGCTAAAGAAACACCGAAATAACTGGTCTTCTAAAGCCAAATTATAACTTGATCTGTAACCAAATTGACAAATAATGCTCTAAATTTTGCCTGAGAAGTTATCTTATTTGTTCCTTAATACGTGGTTGTGTAGATTCTGTTGCTTCCTTCTTTAATTTATTGTACTTACTTCCAAATTCTTTTTTTCTCTAAAATACTCTGAATATATCAATGTCCCTTGTATCATGAGAGAAACTAAGAAATAGGATATATGATTCAAAAATGGAATTTCTTGTTTATGTAAATGTGCTTTAGTTAAACATGTGAAACTGTCATTTTTGGAATTTTTAGAATATTATTTAATAGAATGTTTCTTCTGTTATTTGTACTTGGAGAAATGACATGAAACTCAGGATAAAAACACCTGATGCCACTGAAGAATTGAATCCCAGGCAATTCATGGCCCAGTTTTTGCTGTCATCTATGGATCCACATAACTTAAAATACTTATCACACATTTTTTTAAGCAAATTGGTAGATGAAAATCTTCCATGCTCTCTTTCCCAACTTTTATAATACCTTGGCAGTTATTGGGCTGGGGTGGGTAGATTGTGACCACTTCTGTAACTACAATTTTACAAGAGACTGTGCTTTTTTCTTTTTCTTTTTCTTTTTTTTTTTTCGCCTTTTTAACTATATTGAGAAATTACGAAGCAGCAAAATGTCGCAACTATTCCACTGGGAAGAAATTATATGCATATAAAGTAAAATATACTGCCCTTTTCATGAACAGTGTGTGAGCTATTTGAAAATTTTATGCCATTAACACTTTCAATATGTCATTAATCTAGAAAATAAGAGGGAGTAATGAAAGTCATTAAAAGCAGCTGAGTGTCCTGCTGTAGCTTGGCCAATAAGAGCATAAAGAATGAGAAACAGAGCAAGATGTACTATTACATTACAACCTGGCAAGGCTGTATAATTTATATATATATATGTATATGTATATATACACACACATATATATGTATATTTATACATATACATATACACACACACATATATATATCTCACACATATTAACATATAATATATATATATACTTTTTCTTTAAAGATTTTTTTAACTCCATATTATGCTTTTTATGAATAGAGGACAAAAATAGATGCTTAAATTTTAGACAGGATCACCAAGGGCCTATCATAAAAATGTCAGCTAAATCTAATATAAATGTCATTATTTTTAATTTTGAGGCACTGAGAACATCACACTTTGTATGTTCTCCTCAGCCTCCCCTGTTACAAGCTCTAGACTACTGTGTTCAAGTAAAATTTGATTTAAAAAGAATAGTCAGGAGCACAGATACCGAGAAGAGAAGGTACACAATGGTTACTTTTGCTTTGGATGAAAAATGTGTGTATTACTTATTGTGTTATAAGACACAGGCAATTTTTTTTCTTTTTTTCTTGTTATGTTTACTCACTACAGCTAACATTCTTTTTCCTGCAGACTGTCTATAGATATACCTCACCCATGACCAGCACAGGAAACACAGAATGCTGATTTTTAAATTAACTTTGATATAAACCAGTTATGATTTTGTGCTATGTCCAAGAATGTACAATTATGTACATTATTATAGATAGTAGACTAAAGGGAGATTCAAGATTGCCACTAATTTTCTAAGTAGCCCAGGATAAATTCATGAAAATTAATGTTCTCTTTGGCTTGGTAAAGTTTGGTTTTGTTTCCCTAATGCAAAATTTAAAGCAGATACATTAAAAAAATTATCAAGCAAAGACAAAGGAAACAAAATTGAATAGGAGTAAACTTTTAAGTGTTGATGATTCAATAACATATATAGTATTAATTGAGGGGAATACCTCACATATTATAAGAAACAGTCATCAGGTGGAAAAAGTGATGGCAAAAACTGTTATAACTGACTTATACAAAATTTTTTTCCATAACAAGGCAGCTTTTTGGCAATTTCCTACAATAAAATTTGACACTATACTAGATATTCTCAGTCCTGATTATGATGATGGGAAATATTAGGAAATTCAATATATACATATATACAGATCAATCTCACATAATAATTATTTATTCAATAACTTTTTGAAATCATGGCATCTGAGAGCTTTTGAGAGAATGGGTGTTGTTACTATTTTGTTAAAATAATTTTTATTTAAAAAACAATCTAGGTAATTTTGTTTTAAGAAATGACATGGTGTCATCACAATTTCAAGCAAACACTCCCCAATTTATTCAATACAAAAGTTTTTAGTCTGACACTATCATATGAAAAAAAATTGAGTTGCATGCCATATTTTGAAAACTCAAAAATAATGTGTGTGTGTGTGTGTGTGCATTTGTGTGTGTAAATACACTGAGTATGAGTGACAGTGACTTAGCACCTACAACTATTGAGTATGTTATGCTTATGAATAACATCAATGTATTTTTAAATGATTTTTTTAAGACCAGATTTCAATTTTTCTAAGCATATGCTAAAGCCTTCACATGAATGGATTATATTTGTCAAGTCTCAAGGAAAATAATTTTATCATGAAGGATACCTGATTTTAGTATTGAATTTCTATATGAAATTCAAAGACCTGATTCCACCACTTTCAAAATGATGATTAGTTCATAAGCCTTATTACTACATACTATCCACCACCAACTAACTATCAAGTTGTCTCTTCTCCTTTTGGCAAATCAATACACATCTGTTATGTTAATTTTTCTATACCAATTGTATTCATTTTCAATTTTATTTTTATTTTTTACATAGGTTTTATTAGATGTATTTTCCTATCTTTGCAAATTATTTGTAAGCCTTGTATTGGCAAAGAAGGCATGCTTTTTTTACCCGCATTAAATTAATGGATTTTTACTTAGTGACATTTTGCATGATTAATTTAAGTCCTTAAAAGAGAATAGAAGATAGAGAATCCAGCTTCTTTTAAATTTCTTTCTTTTTTTTTTAGAAATAGAACAAAAATTTTAATTGCATATATTAGTCAAAGTTATCTGGAGAAATTAATAGGAAATAGATAATAGATATAATAATATATTTTTATTGGCATTATATAGAGAGATTACATAGAAGAGATTTATATATAAAAGAGATTTATTACTAACAATTAACTCACAAGATTAAGAAGTCTGGCAAGGCCCAAGATCTGCAGGATCTCCAAGCTGAAGACTAAGAGAGCTGATGGGTTGGTTTCAATCTGAGTCTAAAAGCTTGGAACAAAGAATGCTGATGAGTTCTAGTCCAAAGACCAGCAGGAAAAAAAAACAATCTTTTAGTTCAAAACTGAAGGCGAGAAAAAGGACAATGTCTGAAGGCTCCCAAGCAAGAAAATTCTCCCAAATAACTAGCATGGTTCTGTAAAATGAGAGAAGAATATGTGAAATAAGGTTGTAGTTTAATCAATGCCAAAGAATTTACAATCTTCATGAGTTCTTTGTTTTCTTCTCTCTTATTCCATGCAACATAAGATATATTGACTTTATATCACAGTATTTAAGTATTGTTAACATTGCATCATAATATTTAAGTTATGGGATATCGAGGAAGAGTAAATCACAGGTTATTTGTGATTATTGGCTTATGCTATTATTGTTCTGAATATGGAGAGAATAAGAAAAAAATCTTATACCATTTCAAAGATAGTACTGGCAGATCTCGTTTGTAGATGATGAGAATGATAAAGGAAAGAAAAAGTTTTTTTGTTTGAAAAATTGCTTATATAACTACATCAAATAAAATATATCCAATAGCAATAATTGAGAAGAAAAGTAACAGTAGCTTTAAAGATATAAACTTATTTCTCATTCATATAAAATTCAGAAATGAACTTGAGCCTATGCTTTTCAAAGTTCTCAGGAAATCTGGCTGTTTGTAGCTCACCGCTCTGCCATTTTAAGATGTTTCCTTTATCTTCATCTTCTTAATCCAAGATAGCATTTAAGATCTCATTTTTAGAAAGTTTCAAGTATATAGTCCTATATTGTTATCTACAATCACAATTCTGTACTAAGAACACAAAATCCCTGATTTACAAATGCTATTATAAAAAATTGAGAAATTGAAAAACCTCTGTAAAAATTTTTATAATGACATTATAATCATCATATATAAACTTCTTATAAAAGAATATTACATTCTAAACAAATTTTTTATATTCTTGGCTCACACAAAATAACATTTAAAATATAGAAAATTTTACTAGTCTAATCTCTAAATTGAGATGTTCAATTTGAGTCCTGTTAATTTTAAGTGTCTTTTCAAGTAGAGATATTTGATTTGAAAGTTTAAAAACAGACATATTTCTCATATAAATTTAAGAATCATGAGAGTGTAGAAGGTAGTATTGGCAACAGTCAAGACAGAGAAAGAATCAAGACATATCTTTCTCAGTCAGTTTTATTGGCACTTTTTCTTTTTCACATGTAACTTAAACACTTTACTCTCTGCATTATATACAGTATCACTCATAACATGCACTATTTATAAAAACTCAACAAATATATATTAATAAATAAAAAATATTTTATTACAAACAAAGTAAAATTGTCAAATAGCATCAAAATGTGTGTGGTCAGGAAACACAAAAAAGAAACCCACAAAAATCTTCCTAGATATGCCCAAGAATCAGAGTTGAAAAGGAGCTCAGAAATCATCTTTTTCTATTTGTAAAATGTGGAAAAGAAAATTTGGCATGTCCCAAATTAGTAAACTAAATAACAAAATATTAAGGGACTCATTAGCTCAGTTCTCCTGATTCCTAATCCAATGTTTCTTCCACTCCAACAAGCATAAAACAGAGATCTCTCAACATAATTTTAAAAACTAAACAAAAAAAATTAAGTTAGAAATAATTTAAAGTTTAATAATCAAATGTGTATGTTTTCATATAGTTTCTTCATGAAAAACACTCTGACATTACAGTGTAAAACAAACTTGAAGATTTTCCCTAAGTATTTTAATGCTCAAAAAAGCACCTCTGTATGTTGATTGCATTGTGTATAAGTTAATTTTTAAAAAATTTCTCTAATGTTAACATTGTTTCTAAATTTGTTTCATAATTTTACTTTCATATATATATGAAACATGAATATGAATGAAAAAATAAATGAAAATTTCTAATATGAAAGCAGATGATATACCAAATATATATATATGTATATATATATATATATATATATGTATAGAAACTCAGAGGAATTAAATTTATCTGTGTGTTTTTCATCTAAATAATAAGATAATGTGACAATATCACATACAAATCACTAACACATTTAAACATACCAGATTTCCACCACTGAATATGTAAGTAATGATTAAATAAGTAGGCAGCATCAAACTTCTTAATGCCAACATCTGTACAATGTTAAAAATGCTTTGGATGTGAATTTTTGAAGATATGTGTAGCTGTGCTGAAAATAAATGCTATAAAGTACAGGATTCTGTATACTTGGACCTTAACCTCTCTTACAGTAGTGGATTATTTTCCTCTGGGATAATGATGCAAAAATATTTATATATTCTGACATCCTTTTTCTGACTTTCCTGGCTTTATCTGTTATTATCTTCTTAAAATAAAATACAGAATTAATCAAAAATTTAAAAGAAAAATATTTAAAAATACTAGCATCTATTTATATTTTGGTCTTGATAGTCTTTCTGAAGAATTTATCTAGGCATTTTAACATATATGCCTCACACACAAAAAAAAGATGGTATTAACCTAATGCTGTTCCCTTTTTTAAAAATTAGTTGCATTTTAAATGTATGCAAACATACTGTAAAAGGCATATTAAGTTTTTTTCAGACAATACAGTAAAATCCTAGTGGATTCCTATGTTCAAGGTCTAAATTCTTTGTTATTTTGGTATGTTAACATTTTTCCATGAACATTTTTATGTTTCGTTTTGTCTTTACATAATTCTAGGACT